>WAAE01005989.1:0-228813 GCA_013400495.1 Nicator chloris
AATCTACATGATGGGGTATTTTTCCTTTAAGTTGGTCCTTTCTGTACTGGAGAGAACATGTCTAAAGCAAATATCAAATGAAGAAGGGTTAGATTCGACTTGACTCACTGTTACTGTATGTGCTTACAATTTTGCAATATGAATGTCTTCCAAAACAGTTATAGTTATTGCAAGGTTGACAACTAAATGATTCATCTACTACCAGACAGACAGTGCAATAGTGTCTTTGAAACAGTTTTTGATCCTCTTCCCTACTGTTCTTTCCCTGCAAGTCTGATTTAAAGATAAGACACTGACCATAAAATAAATTGAGATATGTGGCCTGCTTCTTTTTCAGTCTCCTCCTTTGCTTCAGCACTGTGCTTCTGTCTTGCATTGAAAAGTGTGTAATGAAAGGATCTGAAGTCTGCCCTGAGCCAGAACATCCAGTCTTATATTTCACTTGAGGCATATGCTTAAATTATCTTGGTGTTGGCTGGATTTATTTGTGCATATAAGTGCAAGTGCATGCTTAATCCAGGTGAATAATGATACTTGAAAGATTTTGTTGATGAGAGGTCACAAGTGTTTTGCTTTATGTTAGTGGTGTAGGTGCAGAGCATGTGAAAATATTCATTGGTCATCTCATTGTCTGGAGCAGTCCTTGTAATGGGAATACCTGCTTATATTCTGGTTTTCTTCTCAGCAGGTCTCTGCTTTTGGCTATGTAGGGAAAACTTTTCATGCTTAGTTAAGGAGCTGAATCTGCAGCTGAATTTAGGGAGGTGACTAAACTGTAAAATCCAATAGTTTGTGAGAGAAAAGGCAAGACCACAGAAAAGACTGCAGTTTGGTTCTTCAGGAGTTTTACAAACTTGTTCTCTTTTAACATTTTTACAGCTACAAGTCTTAACACTGTGTAGTATGCTGCACTGAGACAGCTGACTCAAAGGAACCCTCCAACAGCTGTTGATGCTGTGGACCTGCCTGTGTGCTAGTTCTGGTTTTAATTGTCTTGCTGTTTAAAGAGATGTCCTCAAATGTGACCTGAGGTTAGAGGTTAAGCTGTTCCTCATGACTCTGAATAGCAGTGATACATTTGGTTGTATGCCCCGTTGAGCCGGCTTGGAGCCCATGAGCAGCAGTGTCATGGAGTTACTCACGGTTTCTTAACCTTTTCCTTAAGTTGTTTTGGTTAATAATACAATATAATAATAATTCTGGACAATTATAGGTTTGCTTCTCTGGCCTGTGTGATGCCAGTTCTGTTGTTGCAGAAGTTTTGCGTTTAGCTCTCAATAAACACCAGGCACAAAGCCAGTTGCTGTGTGCATGGTTGACCACGACTTGATGAAGCTGGAGCACATTTTCTCTGCACTCGGAAATATTTTCTTGTCTCTTAAAGGCACCTCTGTTCTCTGACAGTGACACTTTCATTGGAGAATGGAAAACTTTGACACCGGTTCCTACTGCCCACTTTTACAATCCCAGCTTTCTCAGGTACATGAATCACCTTTCTTAATTCCATACAGTGGAAGAAACAGTCCTGCAGTGCCTATAAATTATGCAGTTTGCATTCGCTCAGTATGCTGAATTTTGGGAGTGAGCTCCAGGAAGGTATCTGTGCTATGTTAAGGTTATTCAGAGCAAAGCTTGGTTTTGGTCTTAATGCCTTTGCTACCAAATTTTAGTAGATAAAGGTGAGACAGACTGCTCCAACCCAGCAACAGATTATTATTGTTTTGGTGGGGCAGCTTTGGTGCCTCTTCAGAAATGACTCAAATGACCAGTGCTTATAAATAAGCACTCTCCCTTCCTCTCAGCTTCCAAGTATGAGAGACCTGTGCTGAAGTCAGAAGAGGGATGCAAGGGGAGCATCAAGCACACCCTTGCCTCTGGGTGCTGTGGAATGAGGCTACAAGTGGCAATTAATCTCATTTAACCTTATTTTAAAGACATTTTTCTACACACTCATCATCACACATCATCACACTGTCATCATCCTCTTGTTTAGGTTTATCTGTGAGCTGGTTGTGGTCTGCATGTTTCAAAATAGCAGATTTCATGAGGCTGTGTTGATTGCAAAGCCCAGTCTTGTGTGGCAGCAGGGAGCAGAGTCTGGCCCAAACAAATTGCTCCCCTCTTGGATGCTTGCACTGGGGATAAGCTGTTCACCTCCACCCTGACTAGAAACACTTTCAGTTTCAACTTGATCATGGGCTGTTTAATAGTTTGAAGGGGTTTTTGTCAGCGCTGTGAATTTATTTTTTTTCCATCTGCTTTCCCCATCTTGATGCAGTAACAACAAAAGCTCCTCTCCCTTCTTGTACTTTTGTTTTAAGATACGTCAGCCAAGTGCTGCTAGTTTCCACTTTCTGTACTTTTTAAAAAAAAATTGTATAATTGAAGAACATTTTGATCTTTGTTCTTTATTTGCATGACCTAATTCAGCTTAACTTTGGCAATTTCTCTTTCCCCCTTTGTTTCCTGACCTCTGACACAGCTGTCTTTGATGAGCAGCCCTTCTTTTCCATTCCTCTCATACACTCTGCTTAGGCCTAAAAATCCCTTTTTTGGTGATATTCTTCTTTCTCCATTTAGATTGGGACTCATTCCCTAGATATCTCCCCTACTTTGTTTGGGGTTGCTCAGTACCAATTTTTTTTTTTCATCTTTGCCATACAGATATTCTAAGCTTCTTACAAGTGTGTTCTTGAGCACTTCTGTCCAGTTGACTTCCATGCCGAGTTCCTTAGACTCTTCAAAGCTTATGGGAAATTGAAAAAATGAATTTTTGTGTTTCCTTAAATCACCTCTCCATGATTACAATTGCCTCCAGAGCTGCTTTCAGAGGGCTTTCAGCCACTTACAGTGTCTAAATTAGAACTGTCTTTTTCTAGTTCAGCAGCTGGAAGATTACAGTTGTTGTCTTCTGTTTCCAGGAATATCTGTGGTCAACTCTTAACGTTAATAGTGGGTTCTTCAGTTCAGTATTTTGGGAAGTTGCATTCCCACAGCAAGATAAGGCCTGTTGGCACTTCTGTCTTTCTGTGAACCTTGCAATCTGCACTGCTCTGCCATGCAGACTTTGTGGGGTGTAGGATAACCTGTGATGTGGCCCCTCCTTCTTCCGAGCAGTATTGACCCCATACCACTGCAGTCCTTTGGAGTATCTTGTTCTGCTACCTGAGTTTTCTCTTGCAGTGCCCTTTCTCTTGGTATCAGTGTGTTAATCCGTGCTCTTGTTTCTTACTCATCATCTGTGAATTCTGGCTAATTAGCTAACATCCTATCTGACTGCTGCTATTAATGTTCATATGTTCTTTCCTCTCCTAAGTTTGGATATTATGTGCTTTTTGGTCCACATTTACCAATCCCCCCATCTGTTTATTAAAAGCAGATGTGGGAATTAACTGATTTTCCTGATTATCCTGTCTCTAGAGGTGTTTTTTTCTATAGTTTAAAACTTGTGGCTGTGCCTGCTGTGATCACAGAAGGATGTATCTCATACACAGAGAAAACATTCCTTTTTTCCATGAATGCCTTCTGCTGGTGGAACACCCTAAAATTTCCCTTCCAGTGTCAGCTCTTAAACCATATGGATGACATTAACTTGTAATAGCTTTTCCTTCCTTTTGTAGCATCAAAAGTCCTCAGGGATGATGCTCAGAGTCTAAGGCTGGTCTGCCCAGACTCTGTCTATAGCCTAGAGGGAGGCAGACAGCATCAGAGAGCATCTAAAATAGGCTCCTGCTCCAAATTGCCTTCCTGGTCTACCGGCAGAAAGGCTATCCTCTTCTGGGCTAAATTTAGTCCTGAGCCTGGTTCATGCCTGTGGTTGAGTTCTCCATCTGCACTCTGAGACCAAGAGCCCTTCTCTTACTGGAAGGCCAGAGATAAACCTCTGGGGGAAAAAGGAGCCAGAATACTCTTCATAGGAAAAATCAAGTGAAGTGGTATAAATAAACAGAGAGCTGAGGACAGTACAGTGGAGCAGCCAGGGGACACAGAATGGAAAGGGAGATGGGGAAGCGGAATATGATGGTGAAGAGTCAGGCCTCCAACATGTGAGCTGTGGCCTTGAAGAAGCTGGAAGACTTTCTTGGTGCAAAGACATCTTGCATCATCTCTCCAAGCAGGAAAAATGAGTCCAGATTGCTGTGTCTAAAGAATTATTGTTTTATTTCCCATTAAGAGGGTAGACACAAAATCAGATTTCCACTCTGAGTTGTCTTATATTTTTAGCCTGTGATTGGATTGCAAATGCACACTGGATATTTACATTTCTGGAAGCAGACTCTGATGCTGTTGTCTTAACCAGGATCCAAGTTAATTTGCTGAGCTTCCAGATGGGAGCCATTTGTTTCTCTATTACACATTTGCAGGAATGCTTGATTTAATCTAGATTTTCTAGCTCAGTAATTTGCCTATTTTAGCATTCAAGCATTTTTCCTATCTCCCTCTCTGCTTTTTTTTTTTTCCTTATCCTTGAGCTGAATTATCCACTGTGCAGAATAAAGAAAATGGGTTTTGCAAAAGGAGCCACCCATCCATCAGTGTGGAAACTCTTGGAGAGCTGATTGTCCTTCCATCTCCTACAAAAGGTTTCCTAAGAGGTGCCTATGTGAAGACATAGCTGGTAGAGCCTCTTAGCCCTGTTTCACTTGGTTTGTTGAGGCTCATTACGTTTTGCTGTCTTCTTTGTTTTAAGCTATTTAATGATCACCTTATTCTGGTCTAGTCCTTGTGCTGAATTTAGATGTTGCCACACTATTAGCTCTTTCTCTGTTGTGGGTAGATAAGGATATTTGCAGGAGGAGGTTCATAATTTTCCTTAGTAACATTCAGTCTCCAGCGCATTGAGTGGTTTGTGATTGTATTATAGCCATTTCTTTAATGAAATTTTGAACTACATGTATCTCTTGCAATCACTTCTGCCTGGGGTTCTTAGATAGCTGTGCAAGCACTATATGTATCATTGCTGTGGCATAGAGAGCATACTGAAGGAGCAGAAGTACTGCAGACAGGTAATGTTAGCTCATGAACCAGCTCTTTTTTTCATTGCTGCATTTTCCATAACAGCTAAGACTGTGGTAGGAAAAAATGATGCACCATGCTCTAGCTACTTTAGTTTCAGAATGAGTGTATTGAACCAGCTTGAGGTCAACTTTATTATTTCTTCTTCTTGTGTTACAAATTCCCAGTGGTCCAAACAGCCAAATGTCATTCCAGAAAAACACAGAAGTGCTGCACAGAGAGTTTTCATCCCTAAGCCCTGGAGACACAGCATGCCCAGGGCGACAGGCACAATTGAGAGCTCGTCTTGAGCAGGTTGGGTCAGCACTGTGCAGTACTTAGCACGTGGATGGACATGTACAATTGCCCTGTCTGATTTCTGTGTTGCTTGTGGTGATGGGGCAGCTGAAGGAAGCAGGGGCTGGCAGAGAATATGCAATAGGCAACTGTCCTACATCATTCCTTGCTGAGGTAAGTTGTCTGTGAGGCAGTGATGATGGGAATGACATCAGGTACCACGAAACATCTTTTTATTCTTCATCTGTACAACATAGTCTTGCCAACTCCTGGTCTGGGACTCAGGCCCCAAGATGCTGGGGTGATGTTTTCAGCCAAGTTGTGCCTGACCCTTGCAACTGTGGTGCAAAGTGGGGTAGCTGGCCATGCAGTCAGATACTTCTAGTCAGGCCCTTGGTACTTGTACCTTTTGGTATGAAAGGGTCATCATTGGCTTTCTCCACAGCATATGACCAGACAGGTTTTGGAGTGCTTTATCAGGTGATGGAAGAAATGAGGCAGGGCAGGTGAAGCAATACTGTGGCTGTGCCCAGGAAAGCAGGCTCAGGCTCAGCAGCGTGGCTCATCCTCAGGACCAAGGGAAGGGGATACATCTTGTGCATGCTCGAAGGGTCAGGGCAAAACTTGGACATGATTCCCAGCACCACTGGCAGGCTGTTAAGCACCACAAAGGCAAAGGTGATGTAGTGGAAATACTAGAGTAAAAGATTATTTGGTTAACAGTTCTCAGGTCAGCCTGTCAGGTTAACAGACAGTAACTCAAACAGGATGGGATTTCTTTAGAAAGAATAAAGTAGTATAAGAGATGTTTAAATTTTTGTCTTACATATTTGAAGAAAATAATGAGCCATTAGTGGGAGAAGTGGTTTGATTTACTTACAGGAACTGAAATGACATGATGGATTTGAATAAGAAAATAATATTTTACATTATTTGCTATAAAAATTGTATTATATATTTTATTAGAATATTGTTTCTTATCTTTCTCCAACACTGCAAAAAGGATGAATATAAAGAAGAAGAAAGTTGCATTTGTAGTAAGTTCTGATATGTAGCTGGGAGATAAGCTTGTTGCATCGATAAGCTTGTTGCAATGAAAAACTTCCATCCTGGAAGTTTTCTCCCTATTTTACTGTGCATGCAAACTCGTTACAACCCTCTAGGAGTTTCTCAGAGTCTTTTCCTCCCTTGGTGTGATCAGGACACTGAAAACACGGGATTATCCCCTATGCTCCCCCCAGTCAGAGCAGTATGCATGTGTTGTGAAAATGGCTCAGCAAGGCTGCCTTGCAGCAGCCCGAGCTGGCTCAGGCTACCTAGGAAATCCTATTAAGTCAGAAGTGTCAATACTGTATGCACAACTTTGGTGCAGAGGGGGCTATTTATAGCTTCAGTAAGAGCATTGTGTGCACAGGGCTTTTCTTTCACACCTAATCAGGGACCTTGACAGAGTCACCGTCCCTTTTACCTGCTCAGCAGTCGGGTGCCAGACCTCTGAGAGCACCAGTGTTTTAGCTGGAAATCCTCATCATCTTCTAAGAGCAGCTGAGTGCCATTGTGGAGGAGGAGGCCGTGATTTTCCACCTGCCTCTCTGCACATCATCACCTCCTCTCCTGGCTCACTGGGTTCAGCCATGTGGCTCCTGGGGCGTGCAGTGCCCTGCTGTCACCACGAGCCTTGCCGTGGGAAGAGGAGGGGTGCCATGTATGTGTCAGTGATGTCATTACATTTCTGAAGCTCTTCTCAGTGATGAGTGAGCTTTGTGGAGTAAAGTGTGGAGGATCAGGAGGCTGGAGGGACAGAATGTGACAGAGCTGCAGGGTTGGTAACAGGGCGAGGTGCTTGGCCTTCATGGGAAAGATGATTTTCACACCCCATTGGCAATGTCAGTTCATGTTTTTTGCAAGTCTGCCTGGGGACATAGAAAGGACTCACCTATAAGAAGTTTCCAGGCTGGGATAATCCAGTGGCAGAGCAAGAACCTCCTTTGTGAGTGCGTGTTCACAGTCCAGTTTTAAGCTTTGGCGTTTGGCAAGCACATGAATGGTATGTCAAGGAATTACCATGAATTAGTTTCAAAATAACATAACATTGAGAGGAGCACAAAGAACATAGAGGAGCACATTCTTTCCAGCAGCTGGCTGGGCTGGGGTCCCCCCACTGCTGCCAGCCCCCTGAGATCCTGCCACAAAGTGCAATCCAATGTGTTAATAAAGTGTGTGAGCTTTTTGCAGGCTTAGTGCATTGCATCAAGTGAGTTGATTAGAGAGACTCTTGATTTTACTGGGTTTTTATGTTCTTATTGGGAACCATTTGTCAGTCTGCACCGAAATCTGATTACCTGAGAATTGCTGGCTCTCTGGTATATGTTGACCTATAAAGTGAAGGATGCAGCAATAAACACAGTCAGCTGGGCTGCTGGAGGAATCTAGGATTCCTTGGAGGCTGGGAAGGAGAGTTCTTGACACTTGAGTGCTTTTCCTTTGGGAACTTGATGATGTTTGGCCTGAGGGTTCTGTGCCAGCATTTCTTGAGGGGGCTGGCAGCATGTTTCAGCCCTCTGGTGCTGCTCTCTGGGGTGTCTGTGTCCACCCCTGTGGTGAGACAAGAGGGAGCTGCCTTGTTATGGGCAGTCTTGTGTGGGAGGGGAGCAGGAGGCTGGTGCTACTGCAGTTTCAAATGTAGCCCATCGGCAAAGAGGTGAGGCAGAGCCTCAGGCAGTGGGAAAGGGAATATGCTGCTTCTGCAGAGCAAGAAAATTGTAGCTGGCTGTGCTGTTTCTGTGGTGCTTCCTAACAATAAGCACACTGCTCCTTGCACAGTGTTTGTTAGTTAGTTGGTTAAGTGGGTTTAAATTCAAGTCTCCTTCAGGAAATGAGGCACAGTATAAGGCTTTCCCTTCACCCAGCAAACACACCTCTCCATTGCTTTGTGTGAAATAACCTGCAGTTCTTAAGCAAGGGGATAATTAAACTTGGCACCAGGCACCTTGGTGCATTTTCAGAGGGTGCTGGTTGGGCACTGTCAATAATTGGATAAAGCATGGACAAGGTGGTTAATGACACCTGCAACAACCAACAATGAGTGTTTTGAAAACCCAGTTTGGCTGGTCAAGATGGGCCAAAGGGCTGAGCAAGAGTGAAGCAAGGGATGGTTATTAGTTAACATGATCTACTGTCCTAAAGCCAACAGCTTACCATGTGTTTGTTAGGTTGGACTGGGAGAAGATGTTCTGCTTCAGCTCTGCTTCCTAAAATATACAAAAATGATTGCCAGCTTTTCCAACAGATTTTTTAATTAATTTAGGTATCTGCAGGGCTGCACTGAATCTACTTTTTATCCTAGTACAAAGGAACACAGTGGCTGGGGTGATCCAACCCTCTTAGCTTCCACTTTTTTATATTCACAAACATATTATTATTGTTGAGGCTGTGGACCAAAGCTTATGTCTTCAAGTCTTGTAATGCTTGAAGCTGTCCAGTGCACAGTGAGCTGCTGTTCAAACTCGCCAATTGTTCTTGTCTTGGAGGTAAAAGTCAGTAGGGAGATATTAAAATGGAGGCAGATGCTTTCTTATGATTTCAAGTGCCTTGTTTTATCTCTCAGGTTTGCTTTCATCAAAACTGATGGCTTATACTTGCTGTCCAAGCAGTATGGTATTCAGCAAGTATTGAGGACATTTTTCTGCTTGGGGTGAGGCATTGCCAGCAATCTCAGGGTGGTGCAGAGCTGGCATGGCATTTGTAAATGATCACTCATAAAGCCAGTGCTGTGATTAATTAGTGTTTTCAGAGCTCTGAAGCAGGCATTTCTGTATTAATGTTCATGTCTAAGTGGCACTCTGCTGGTATGGATTTTCTCTTTGAACAGAAGTTGAAAACAGGTAATTTTGTCATTAGAGCCTGAATGTAGCCACATCAGACTGTGGGCACAAACTGGGTCTTGTGTTAATGTATTTGCTCCTTGGAAGTTTTTGTCGCTTTGATTCAGAAGTCTTGCTGCTCAGGGTGTAGATATGTGTGTACTGACCTAGCGCCGCACTTCCTTTCAAAGAAGGTGAAGTTTCAATAGACATTTTGGAAAAAAAATAGGGGATCTTTCAACTTTTTATTTTAACTTTGAGGGAAGCTAAGTTCTGTACCCAAAGTTCCCATGGTGAATGGGTCATCTCCTCCTAGCTCCAAAAATTCAGCCTGTGGACTGCAAAACTATCTGCTGCTGGGAAACCCTTTAACTCTTCCTACCTGCCTGTACCTCTGAAACTAAAGTTAGAGGAGTCACTTGAGGTGCTGTAATTTTTTTCTCTGAAACACTCAAAGATGTTACAACTAATTAGGTCTGAGGAGCCGCAGAAGAGAAGCAAGAGCCAGATTCTGGTTAGTAGGGATTCAAAGCTGTGGCTGAACTCATGGGAAGGGACTCGTAATCTCACACTAACTCTTCTTTCTCTGAAGAGTCTCCAGCAAAGCTTTGGAAGTGTGAGCTGCAACTTCTGACAGTGCTTGTGGATGTCCTGGATGGTTTCTGGGAAGGAGGGAAAAGGTGAGACAGGCTGAGAGCAGAGTCACCCTCATTGACCTCTCTCTTCAGGCTTTGCCTGCTTTGTGGAGAGACTTAATTCAGTGTTTAGGAGACTCTTATTTTGCCAGTGTAGGAACAGGGATACTGAGGGGCATAATGGAAATCTGTGGGGTGATGTCTGCTCTACATCACTGCCCAGGAATTTTTGAGCAAAATGTAAAACCCGTCACTGGGTGGAGTGAGCGTGAACATGTGGTTTATGCATGTGGTTTTGCTTTTTATTTAAGGGAGAAAAAAAAAAGTTAAAAATAAACTGCTGGCTCGCCTCCACTTCCTGGTTCACACAGGGCTGTGAAGGAGCAGCCAAAGGGATGGGGTGGCCAGTCCAGCCTGGACACCCTCCTGCCTGAGTGCAGGGCATCTGGAGGAGTGAGGTGAGGGGGTGAGTACAGGGCAGCCAGCACCCTCCTGGGCAGCCAGTGAGGAGTGGGGCTGGTGTTATGGGGCTCTTCCTTCTCTGGGTGCTGGGGGGTGACACTGCAGTCAGTTGGTGTCTGTCCCACTTGGGATGGCTCTGCGAAGTTCCTCTACACCCATAAATATTTGTTGTGGGGCAAATGTTTCGGTCCTCCATCAGTCCCAAGTGTATGTTTTGGCAGTGAGGGGAGGGGTTGGCTCTCAACTCTAAATCCCAGTGAGTAGTTTAGAGGTCTGGAATGGCTTAGAGGTCCAGGTGAAACGGGTGAGCAAGGAGAGAAATGGTGAAGCCATCAAAAATGTGTAATGTAATGGCAGCCCCTTGTGCCAGCGCAGCAGTCTGGCAACGGGGTGGTGTAACTGGTGCCAAAACTGGGCCTGAGAGCCCCTGGGCACCGTGTGACACCAGCTGTGCCAGCTGCAGAGGGCTTTGCTCTCCAGCCAGGGAGGAGCAGTGGGTGCTGCGGTGGTTTGCTGAGCCGGTTCTGGGAGAGCTGCAGGGAAGGGAGAAAGGCATCTCCTGGCTGAAGGGATGGTGCAGCTGTGTTTGTCAAGAGTTGCCCTAGGAGTTTATTTTTGCATGAAGGATACTACATTTTTGTTTGTTTGTTTGTTTTGAAAGAAAACCTAATGACACTGTGTAGGCAATGCACAGGTAGTTAAATTGTTCATAATACTAAGATGTTTATGAATAAGTTGACAAAAGCAATAGGAAGTTGCATTGTATTCTCTGCTCTTTACAGGCAGGATTGAAATTCCCCAAGTAGGGTGTTGTGGAGCCTGGTTTCTGGCCCAAGCTGCCAGCAGGGCCATTTATGTTATCCATGTGAGCTAAATTTGTTTTACTCCACTTTGTTTGAACCTCACTTGTCTTAAATCCAGAAGCTAATGATTTGGAAAGATTTGGCTGAAAATCCTCCTATATTTTATCAGTGACTTCATGTCATTAGTCCTACCAAAGTCTCTGTATTTACATTGCATTTTTATACTTCACAGCTTGGTAGTTCTCAAAGGTTTAGAAACCTCCTGGAAAAATTTGTATCAAGCAGTGAAAAAACCTGATGGGGTAATCAGTGGCTTTGGTCCTTTGTGGTCTCAGTTTTCTGGCCTATATGAATGTATTTTTCCCACAGCTTGGAGGAGATGGTGCTGGCAGGCTCAGCTGTGGGCTGGTGGAGTGGCACCAGGAAGGCGTGGGCTTGCTGAACGGTGGGTTGCGCATCTGGGGTGGCTAATGAGAAGCATTTTAAAAGCATTAGAGGATAATGGATATGGTCACAGGTTGCCCATCTAGCTGGCAAAGCTTCTGAATGTCAGAGCTGTATGGAGAAGCATCTTGCCATACTTGGAACTTTTCTGAAAAAGAATAAAATTGATGGATGTGACTTTATGGAAAGAGAAACGTGGCTGGTGTGGTGCAATTGGGCAATCTGGGTTTCTTTCCACCTATTTTTTCTCTAAAGCAAGTCCCAGCCCTGGTGACTCTACTTCTGTTGCGTGGTCCCGTGGAGATGCTCTGGGCTGTGGGCACTGAGCACCAAAGCTCCCAGGGAGGAGCTGCTCCAAGGGAAGAGGTGTTCCTGCATTGACTGGAGCGGTGGCACAAGGCCGGGACTTTGTTTGCCGAGGGCTGCCATCACCTCATCCTTGCTGCTGTTGCAGCCCAGGGATGGCTTGTGGCTTTTTATGAGCTGCAGGTTGTCCATCTGCTTGGTTTGCCTCTGTGGGGCAAGAATTGATTCTGGCACCGGGACGCTCTTGGTGTATCTGGAAGTTTCAGCTCACCTTGAATTTTGTGACTAATTGCTGCAGCAATTGAATTTGGTGTCTGAAGGCAGCACTGCTGTCATGCATGATGGGAGGGGACAAAACTAATTTTTCTGTTTAGCTCCTTTGAACACTTCTTTTAATCCAGCCAGTTTGGCCAGTTTAGTTGTTGGATGTTTGGTTGGGTTTTTCTTATTTTGAGGTGTGTATGTGTTTGTGGTTTTTTTGTTCTAAATATGATAATCTCTTGCCTATTTAATGTAATTAGATGGCAAAGCAAACTATTGAATGGCTCTGGCTAAAGCTGTGAAAAAGTATTTTTATCTTCATGCTGTTGTATGAAGGATTTTCCTTTTTCTGCCTTTATGATCCTGACTGCCCTTTTATTTTTTAGCATCTGTTCCTGTAAGAATGTGGAAGAAATGTAAGCTGGCTCAGCAGAAACTGAAACCCAAACTAATCTCACGCTGTAGTAAATGCTCAATTGTCTCATTGTCTGTGGGCACTTCAGCAGCCAATCGGGGATGGGGGGGAAGCAAAACCAGCATTAAAACCTGAAATAGATGGCAGAGAAAGCACCAAAGGCCTTTTGTTGTTTTCCCCAGCATCGCACAGGCTCCGCTCCTGTGGCCCACGAGCACAAAGCCCAGCAGCAAAGCACCTGTGTCTGTGGCTCGGGGTGCTGGCTCGGGTCCTGCTGCCAGGCTGCTGGAGCCTGGCTTCTGTCACCTGCCCCAGCAGCGGGGCAGCCGGCTCCTGCCAAAGCTCCTTATGAGCTTTCCGAGGCTGGCTGCCACGCGTCCCGCAGAGTCCTCCTGTCCTTTCACCCCGTGCTTCCCCGCTTACATAACTGGCTTAGGTACTGCACTCCCTGCCCTCCTTGCCGTGCCTTCAGCACTCCTGCATCGCTCGGCCCCTTTGTGCCAATAAATAGCTTTCCAGCTAAGTCACTCTTTAGGTGAGGCTGCAAGCGTTTTGAGGCAGAGGCACCAAGTTTACATTCTTGCCTATTTTGTTTTGCAGATCTGTTTCATACCTAAATTCACTGGGATTATTTACTGAAAGTATATGGAGAATAACCTTTCTCGTTTTAAAAAATAAATCCTGGTAGCTTGTGAACCCATGGTGCTTTCTCTGGTCAGAAACTGAAAGTGAAATTGATTTTTTTTAATTGCTTTATCAGACTGAGAGAAGTGCAGAGATTAGTAGAGCATACACAGAAGGAAGTAAAGCATCTCTCGAGTGTTTTAATGATCTGAGTGGCTAATTTTTTTTGGTATGAGTTGTCACTGAACCTTCAGTTTGGCACTTAGGGTTTTAGTTTGTTAAATACAAATAAATAAAGCATGGAAATGAAGTTCCTAACTATTGTGGTGCAGTGTAGCTGTGCGTATGCTCTTCAGTCTGTCCGGTGGGTTTGCTCAATCCATGTTGGTATTCCCCAGCTGGGCTTTTCCGTGTGAGGTGTTGACAGGTACAAGGGAGGTGTTCCTGACCCTCTGCTCTGGTGAGACCTCATCTGGAGCACCGTGTCCAGCTCAGGAACCTTCAGCACAGGCAGGGACATGGATGGAGCTCCTCTCCTATGAGGAAAAGCTGAGAGAGTTGGAGTTGTTCAGCCTGGAATTCTCCAAGGAGACCTCATTGCAGTCTTTTAATATGAAGAGGCTTATAAAAAAGATGGAGAATGATGGGGTATTTTCAGGAGCCTGTAGTGACAGGACAAGGAGCAATGGTTTAGACTGGAAGAGGGCAAGTTTTGATTGGACATAAGGAATAAATTTAATATGAGGGTGATGAGAACCTGGAACAGGTTGCCCAGAGTTGTGGATGCCCCATGTCTTGAAGTGCTCAAGGCCAGGTTGGATGGAGCTTTGAGCAACCTGGTCTGGTGTCAGGTGTCCCTGACCACAGCAGGGGGTTGAACTGGATGATCTTTAAAGGTCTCTTCTGACTCAAACTATTTTGTGATTATGTGATTATTTTAGTCTGATCTGGTGCCAAAATTTGCATTTGTTTACTGGCAAGGGATAATATTTATACTCTACTTTAACAACTGTTGGCACTACTGCTTGGTGAAGGTAAGCAAAATTCCTCTGAGTGGAAAAAATGTTCTTCAGATTTAAGACATGAGACCTGTAATATTTTGAGACCTGTAATATTTTCAGTCGGGGTAAATTTAATGATATTTAATGGACTGGGAGGCAGCAGTACGAAAAAGGACCATAACCTTTTGAAGAGAGGAAGCCTTTTTTTTTTTTTGCTTTCCAAGCATTGCTGTTTATCAGGCAGCTCCTCTATCTCTAGCCCATCTTTAGACCTGCTAACGACTGACTTGAAAAGACTCTCCAGCTCATCAGTGCAGGGTACTGTTTGCTGCTGCAAAATGTGTTTCTGCAGCCAGCTGCCTGGCAAAGATGGGAAGTCCCATCAGCTGCCTTTCAGCTTGAATTACTCACTTTTTGGCACAGCAGCAGGCTCTTTTGGGCCCAGTACATGGTGCCTGGCACAGCAGAAGCAAGATCTCAGCTGCTGCTTCTCTGCATCACAGCAGGAGCCCTTCAGCATCTTGCTTTTGTGTTGGGGCAGCCACTGCCAGGTGTTCCCCCTTGTAGAGCTGGAGCAGCAGGCTTTGCCACTGGTTAACTTTAACTTGTTAACTTTAGCCTAAGATGTGCTCTTAGTGAAAAAATGGGAGCTCCCACTGCTTGTATGGATGCTTGAAGCGAGGCTACTCCTATCAAATGTAGCACGGTCTGGAGTGTGTGCACACCACAGATTTCTCCTGGAAAGCTGCAGGCTTGGAAATCCTGGCAGTAACAGCAGCATCAAGAAACTGGATGTGTTTTGGTGGGGTTATTTGTGGGCAGAGAGTGGTGCTGTTTTTGAGGAGCTCTGTGAGCTTTGCCTGAGGTGCTCCCAGCAGCCCCTGTGAGTTTTTGGTGCAGCCTGGAGGAACGTGCTGCTGCTGCTTCCTCCCTGCTGCAAAGAGCAGTGCCAGTGGAGAAGCAGCCACTTTCCATAGGAAAAGTCAATATGGGGGGGTTTATGCACACACAAATTTTATTCAGTGGCATGCTGAATTTTTCATGACTCACATGTCAGCAGTGATGGGCCATCAGAGTGAGTGGCCAGCTGAGCAGAGCTGTGCCTGGCCGCAGGTGCCTGCGTGCCCCAGGGTACATCCAAATGCCATTATGGCATAGCCCAGAGTTCTGGCAGACTTGGGGTATTTTTGCACAGTTTCTCCCCATCCATTGGCTTGCATAGTGATCCAGTCTAGAGGGACTTTGTGGTTTGCAGAAGGTCATGTTGTGTTGCTCTGGTGTGAATTCTGCTTGGAGCTAGGGGAAGAGTTGTGCTAGATCCCTGTGGGCCCACCTGTGCATTAGAGCAGCAAAGACACACTTCTTTTGATGTAAAATTTCTTTAAAAAGGGGAAAAAGTGCTTTGCTCAGCAGCAAATCTCATTGACTACAAGCACCATGGATCTGTAAGTGTGCATGAATATTTGCTGAACTGCTTCTACTGCCCCTACAGCAGATCCTGAGGCTTCTCACACTCCAAGGGGTCTGCAGCCTGCTTGTAGCATTCAGGGATATTTTCAGTCACTTTTTTCACTGCTTAGTAAGGGAGAATATTTTTTACTGTATTTTCAGAGCAAACTGCCTGATGGCCTTTCTGTTTGCTTCAGCTGTTCCTCTGACGTGCCAAATCTGAATCTCATCCTTTATGAGGAAAAAACCCCAAAACTTTATTTTGAATAAAATGAAAATATATGTGTGTAGTACAGAGATCCTACTGAATAGCAAATAGAGAGGGATTGTGGTCTCCCCTAGTTGAGGGTGTGGTTACATTTGGTTGGTTGGTTGGCTTTGTACAACCCTACTGTTTTGTTTTTAAGACAAATAGGCTGTTATTCCCTGTTCGTGCACTGGATGGGTGAAAAAAGTGGTCCTCCTCATTCACCTGACACTGAGAGCTCGAGAAGAAACTGGGAAAATCCTTGTATGACGTGCACTACTAAGTTTTACATGTAGAAGTGTTCCAGTAATGTGCTGGACCACTTAGTTCTTGGCATTTCTTTTTCCTCTGAGCTTTACATGTCATCCATTAGACCTTTTCAGCAGATGGGTTTTGAAGCTCCAGATTCAGGGGTGCACAGGTTGCATATCTGGTGCCATGACAGTCCCATTTGCCATCAGCTTGGGAAAAGATCAGGATGTCATTCTGAGAGGGCAGGGTGCCCCTGAGGATAGCAGGAACAGAAAAGGCATGAAACATAGGGGTAGTCTGTCCCTGAACAGGGGAGAAGCTGCTCACTGGAAGTGTGGAGGAGAGCCCAGGCAGAGCTGAAGACAGATTGACCCAAGGCACTAAGGTCAAAAGGCAAATCCCCTTCTTGGAAGAGTTCCCAGTGCAGATAAGGAAACTTGGTGTTGAGATGGTGCGTGCGGTGCCAGGGGTCAGGAGGCTGTCACTGCTCTAAGTGCAGGGGAGGATTTCCAAGACACGGGGAAAGGACACTCTGTGTGGGAGAGGAGACAAGAAGAACCTGGTCAGTTAAACCAGGAAAGCCAAGGCTCATGTGGGAGTGATGGCTCTCTATCCCTGTGTGTAGCAGAGGGGAATTTCCAGAGAAGATCAGAATCTTGGGACCAGAGCAAATGTGGTTACCACTGAATACATTTGAGCTCAAATTGGAAGATGATTTTTGAGCCAGTAGAGGAATGAGGCCTTGACTGGGATAGTGGGAGCAAAGCCTGGCTGGCTTTTGGCATAAAGTTCAGGAAGAAAGTCAGTGACTGATCCTACATCTGCCATATCAGGGCCTGAACATAGTTTTACCAAAAGGAGCAGCTTGTCTTCAGGAATATTGAAAATAATGAGTATTGACTGCATTAAAGGACAAGTATATTAAGATACATCCACTCTGACATAGCTCTGTACAGAGGCTAGGACAAAGCTGAGTAACAAAAGCTAATAGGACATAAGGACAGCTTGCAAACAACAAGAAACAGAGAAATAACCTATAATAGCCATGTTGAATTTGCAGGAACAGTGGCATTCAGCATCTTTGCTTCAGTGAATGCCAGTGGTGGATATGCCTTTCCAGGGCTGGCACTTGAGCAGATCTGCCCCTCTCACTCCTGGCTGCAAATTTGGTGTTGGCATGGGCTGCTTCTTACTGTACTTTGCCTTCTTTCAGCCCAACATAGTCACCTCCACAGCAGAGTGCTCACCAGATAGCCATGGGGTGTGAATTAGTAGAGAAAATCTGGGAATTTTTTAAGAACAGTACATTTATTGAGAGCAGTTTGCTGTCCAGTGAAGCCAGAGCCTAGCAGATAATTGCTACAAGAAGTAGTTCTGACTCTTTTGTTCCTTTGTAAAGCAGGACAGGAGTTGAGAACTTTCTCTCCTAAATTTGGTCGAAGTGCTGTTTCAATGCCTTGTCTCAGCAGGTCCATATCACAGATGTCTGTTCCAAACTGGTGGGTAATTGCTTTGTGCAAAGCCATTCATGAAATAATTTTTTCCTCCAGGAATGTGAAATTTGCTTATTCAATCCCATTGCAGAGCAAAGCCATTTCTTACTGTAGCAGAAATATATGCACAACTCAGTTCTTTCTGACCTGCCTAAAGCTTTGTTTTTGTTGTGAGAATATAATTTGGAGTGTATTTTTTCCACATTGCTTCTTAATCTGTCTAGCCTGATATTTTCCAAACCCGTGGTTTCCTTCCTTCTCTCTCTTATTTTCTGTTATTAAGTCTTCCAGACCACTGAAAATATCTGAGATGTAAATTTTAGCAATTTTGGCACAGCACAAGTCTTCTTTTGGGTTGTAAGCAATGGGTGCTCTAGCAGACTAAGGACAAGTTGAAAAACAACAAACAGGTTTCTTGCTGTGGGCTGATGCTCAGGGTGGAGAACAGGGAAGATGGAGCTTATTACAACTGAATATGTACACTAAAATGGATGGATAAGACAACTGCTGTGGTACTGTACAGAGGAAAGATCTGGATGGTTTGCAAGTATGTATTACTGTGTTTAGGGTCTGATTCTGTTACATCCAAGCAAAGTAAATATTCCATTGGTATTTATTAGGAGAGGGATTTTTTTTGTCCATACCAGTCATTTTCTCATCAGTATTGTTGCCCAACCCTGGCTCCCATGTTCATGGTCTGTTTATGGGACCATGTGAAGGAAGGAGGGAGGCAAGGGGGGAAGATCCCACGTGGCTACAGAGGTGGGGAGTGTGGAAAGGAGGTGAGGGGATGGAGCAGGTTGAATGTCTCTGTCCATCAGAATAAATGTACTGCTGCAGCCTCATAGGGCATACAAGAAAGGGCTAAAAGGTAAACGGGTCTGAGAAATGACATGATGTTGAAATGGCATTACAAAATGTAAATGTACACTTTGATTTTCGTTTTTCATCAAAAGATGTGCTTGACGGGCAAGTCTGGCTCTGCACCTTTGGTGGCAGAGCTGAGAGCCCTTTCTTGAGGTTTTACAGGCTTTTTTGTCTAGTTGATGCCAGTCACAGTGGGACTGTGGGCAGCCCAGCCCTCCCCCACTTCCCACCAGCATGCTGGAAACTGCAGCAGAGCAGCAGAATTCCCTAGGAGAGCCCCATCAGCCTTCAGCTGGGTCAGACAGGACTTTCTTCCAGCAGCAACCCTTTTGGTCTTCAGCAGAGCTCAGGAGGAGGTTTATTTAAAGCCCTGGTCCTTTCTGTGGAGGAAGTAGGAAGCGCTTCCTCCCTGTAGATCTCTAGCCAAAGCTTTTGTCCACTTTCTTACAGTCCCACCCTGCTTGGAGTCGCTCCAAAACCCAGCACACCAGGGCTGTATGCTATTGTTCAGCAGGGTCATCCTTTAGCTGTGGCTCCTCTCCTTTTCTAAAACACAGAGAGTTTGGGCACCAAAATGCTGAAGAGCTCTGTCCTGGACTGAGGCATGTATAAATGCCCATCTGTCTTCCCTGCCCCACCATCCTCCTGCAGCTGGCAATGTCAGTTGCAGAGGAAATACGAAGGTCAACCTTCCTTTGGGAGGCTATTTGATTCTTGCCACTGAGCTTTAGTTGTGAAACTTAAAGGAGGTCTCAAAATAGGTCTGAGAAGTCATGATCTCTGCAGCAGAGGATCAAGAAGCTAAAAAAATAATAACCACAAGAATGTGAGGGCCTAAAATTCTTTTAAGGTACTACTGCTTACTCTCTTCAGAGCAGGGGTGGGGAAATGTGGGATTATTTCTGTTATGCTGCATTTATCTCAGAAAACTCCAGCAGCAGGATCATTCATGCCTGTGTTTGCAGAGGGAGTAAGAAGAGTTTAAGTGACAGGCTCAGTCAGGGGAGAGTGTTAGTTGGAGGATTTACCTGGTTCTTCCATAGTCCAGACTCGCTTCAGCTGAGCAAATAAAACTTCATCTTCCTCTGGCAGGAACCTCTCCCCCAATGCCAGTGTGACTCCAAGCATCTATATGAGTTGTGGAACTGCCTCCTCTGACCCTGAGGGTAGTGCATTTGCTGGCCTTCCCTTTTCAACATATGTAGTGCCAACAAAGAGCTGTTAGCAGGCTTGAAGGCAAGGGAAGCTGCCTTGCTCTTGTGTGCTGAAAGATGATGTGTGCACACCCCAGGAGAAGGCATCACTTCAGAAACTTTCGATTCCTGCACCATCCTCCACCATCAGAGCCCTCCTTTTAACCACTGCCGCAGCCTTTAAACACTTTTTTCCTGTTCCTTTCAAGAGGAAAAAATAAATGATAAATTATTGTGTTGATCTTACGCAAACGTTGCATTTACGGAAAGATCTTGTTGACATGGTTTCTCACACAGGATACATTCTTCTCCTGCAGAAAAGTTGCTGAAAGCTTCCAGGGAAATAGACAATGTTATTCTTGAGGAAGGGAAAAAAAAGGATGTAGTGTGGATCTTGGTTTGCGAAAGATGCAGAATTTGGTTTAGTAGGATTTTTTTAGTCCTTTTAGAAGTTGAGCAGACTAGCAGTTGATATACATAAGCTATATAAGTTGATATATGTAAGCTACCAGGTGTAGCTTAGGGTCTTTTCAGAGACCAGAGTGATAAATTACGAGGTTACAAAATGGCTGAGGTCAGTATCCTGACCAGCTGGTGTGGCCATACCCAGGAAAGCTTATCTGTCCATGGCCTGGTATGTTAAAACCTTACGGATTAGGTGCTCTTTTTGCATTTGCTAAAATGAAGTTCATGAAGATCCTTCCACCTGAGACAGCAATTTTAAGGGGCTATCAGGAGTAAATTTTCTCCCTCATCCTGTTCTCCTCATGTGAACATGGAAGTCCATCCTCAGCATCACTGTTGAGAGAAGGCACATTTCCTGCTTTTGCAATCCAGACCTTCACCGATGCGGCACCAAGGCGGTGGGACAGGATGTGCCCCATACGTGGTCTCAGGTGGAGGTCAGCTCTTCTCATCCCACGCCTGTTGAGATGCTTCCTGCTTCAAAACCATCACATCTCCTTCCTGTTACTATACCCAGTTAGGGAAGAAAATACACCCATTTGGCCAGTACTGCCATCAATTAGATATAAATATAAAATTCAGCATGATTTGATTTTCCATTTTTTTCTTACCCAGCCTGCTAACAGAGGCTCAGCTCCAGGCAGCCCTCACCCATAGCGCTCAGAAAAACACATTTGGTGTGCGTATTGCTGGGGATGGAGCCCTGTGGTGGAGGTTAATGAGAAAAGTGATGTCTTGAGTGCAGATTGCATGATTTGCTTCCAAGATGATTTGCATTGAAGTGTTAAATGCTATACAGAAATGCCAGAAGAAAGGATTTTCATGGTGCCCCTAAAATTGCCACTGCCTATTCTTTCTCCTCTGATACGGAGCACTCCCTTTCTTGGAGACAGACAGTCATATTGTTCTTCTGCATAATTTATCATGAATGCACTTAAGAGCAAATCAAACTCTTGAGTGCTCAGGATTAATGGAAGTTGCAACTACTAAATGTGTGGGCTGGGACTGGAGGTGTCCCGCTGTGCTGCTGCACCAGCCTCCTCTTGCCTTGATCTTGGCTGCTGGGAGAGTCCAGTCAATGCTGTCTCTGACAGCTCAGTGAAGGGCTGGTGCCCATTTTTGTAGGGATTTTAGAGGAACCAGTCACAAAATCATATGGTTTGCTGTTTTCTGGAGATGACTCCCATTTTTAGTGATGGAAGTTAAAGTGAGAGGTGAAGGTATTACTGTATCCCTGAGGATCATGCATGGCCAGAGAGATGGTTTGTCATATCACTGCTGGTCAAGAGGGCCCATTGTGTTCAGGATCCACCTCACAGGAACAGCAGTGCTCTGTTCATCCCTGTGATCCTTTGGTCTGGAGTTCGCATCATCAAGGCACTGCCTTGGGCAAACGCCCACGAGAGCCCTTGCAGGTGGCTGCCTGTGGGGAGCCACCAGCCTGGGTGTGCCTTGGCATGGGCAGTCCTTGCCACCCAGGGAGGCCAGCAGGACACTGCAGGACAGCTGGCTCCACATCCCAGCATAAAAGTTGCTATAATCCAACACAAGGTGCTTGCCATTGTGCTCTCAAGGCACAAAGGCTGCCCTGATAATAACCTGAACACAAACCTTGTATCATGTTCCTGGTGTGACACTTTGGTCCAAGGTGTGTCCTGGATCCAAGGCTTTCCTACACAGGATAGTAGTTGCTGTAATTTTGGCTCCTTCGTTCTAAAAATGACTTTAAAAAAAACCCTGTGAGATTGGTACAGTCACATGCACCAACTTGAGTAATACCCTTAGCTTTTCTAGAGCTTGGGCTGATTCCTACCAGCATATTTGGTCTTCTGCTCCTTGAATTGCTGCATCCAGCAGAACCAGCTTCCTTCCTTATGAGTGGGATGCTGTTCTCATGTAGTTATTTCACTCTCAGTTTTTAATTCACATCTCTGTAAGGAAAAAAAATCCAGGGAAGTTAAACTCCAGGTTTGCTATTAGATTTGAAATTTGCTATTAGATTTCAGTGATTTTTTTTCCATTCAACAAACAGGAAAATAAAGGTGTGAAACAATTTGATTACTGCTATTAGTGTTTACCACTGAAGAGGAAATAGAACACTGTTTTGAGAAAAATTTTGGTTTAATGGAGTGTATTTTTACAAGGAATTTAGCTAGTGGCTTTTGTGCTATTTTGAAGTGATGATCAATTTTTAAAAAAAAAGGTATTTTAGAAATCTAGATTAATAAAATAAATGGGTGCAAATATATTAGATTTAATATTTTTGGAACAAAACTAAGCCGTGTATTAGTAGTAGAAATTGTTAGCAATAGCTGTGTATTTGGAGGTTGAACATGTTGGTGACAAAGAATCTTTCTTGTTTGGTTGAATTTTTTTTTCCCCCAGTATATCTTACTACCTCTAATTAATATTGAACTTTTGTTAGATGGTTGGCACAACTCCAAAGCCACATTGTGGACCATCTTTTTGATGCCTTAAGTTTTAGCTTTCATATTTTCCAGATTCTGTACTGCATTGGTATATAACTCTGAAGTTCATTTAAAGTGTTAGCAAGTTCTCTTCACAGTTTAGTTAGACAAAACAATCCTTGCCCAGCCTGAGAACCAAGGACACTGTTGCAGCTTCAGGCCCAAAAAGTGCAAACAACAGCGAATTGAGGAGAGCAATCTGTGAGGATGAGACTTCATAACCTGGAGCTGTAATTGGACAATTGACCTCAATATGTAAATGGACCAAAACTGATAAAAGGGTGAAAACTCGTGATCCATGGTACACGTTTTAAAAAGTGGAAAAAGTGTGAAAACTCCACCCGTCTTGGATGCAGCCACAGCCAGGCTCTTGTACTGCCCAAGGTGTATCCTTTGAAGGCCTTTTAACAAATACCTACTATATTCCTTTAACACTGTCTAGCCTCTGTTCTAGGTAGCCTCTCAAGGCATCATTTTCGTTGAGGATACACCTGCTAAAAATGCTGTTTTAGTTAAGTAAAAAGCTTTCTTTCACTCTTTGAAAGCATACCCAACTCTCTTCCCTGCTCTGTTTCAAAGTAGCTACCCTGAAATCCCCTTGATTCCTCCAAGCCCCGTATCTCAGCTCAGTACCTGCAGCTGGGGAAGGGAAGGATGTCAGATCTTTCCCTTGTTTTTTTTTATTTAGGCATCATTAGCAGTGAGGATGGTCTTGCAGACCATGCCTGAGGGCTGGATGCCATCTGTTGTTGTTTGGTTAGCTGGTGTCATTGTCCCCCAAACTCCATCTTCTCCACAGCAGTGGCTCTAATGCTGCGGAATTTGCTCAGGTGCTGTTGGCTGGCTCTTTTTACTACTAGAGATTGACTAATCCTTCTGAAATTTAATCTGGTTTCCTTTCTCCTAGGGCTGTGATTATTCTGTAGAGACTTTTTCTGTGATTTACCGTCATCAATTAAATAAATGCATCACAGGAAACTTCTAAAATCTAATGACAAAACAGCCCAACTCTGCTACTTCTGTGGTTTTAATTATATTAACAACACAGTGCCTTGTGCTAATTTTTGTCACTTTTCTTCCCCTTTTCTAAAAATGTTCTCTCTGATTTCCCAGTTCCCATCAGGAACCTTCTCCTATCCTGCAGGCCAGCACTGAGTTTTATTAAAAATTATGTATCACAATACTATATTCAGTGAATATGACGTGGTTTTTCCTCATGCAACCCAACCTTCTCAGAAAAAGACCTTGTACACTAAGACAATGTGCAGACATGTTTTCCTTGATCTGCAATATTGTGTAAACAAACCGTAATTTTTTAAGCCTTGCCAACTTTACACAGCATCTGAAAAAAAAAAAAGGACTAGCTGCTTCTCCCTTGGTTTTGTTTAAAAAAAAAGGACAAAGGGAGGAGATGAGGAAATCCACTCATGATTTTCTTTTCCTGTCCGCAATCACAAGCTGCATTACTGCCCAAATTGCTCCCACCCAAATTAACCCAATATCCTAATTTACTTGAAATATTTCTGTGCTTTTCTTACTGCTTTGGGAATATTTGCCCTTTGCAGTAATAAGCTCTCCTCCCTGAGCTGGAGAACATCATGGAGAGCTCCCTAAAGAACTGCCACATTTCTGGTCCCAACATGGGTCTCAGTTAATACTCATTAGCAACAATTCGTGAATGTTTGGGGGTAGTTTTTGTTTCTTTTGCTTCTTTTCAGTAGTTTGTAACTATACCATCCATGGCAAACTCTCCTCTGCTGATGGGGGTCAGTTTTGGTGGGCACAGTGGGTAGCAATGGGTGCAGCAGGTGTCAGCATCCCCTGGCTCCTCGCTGTGACTCCAGCACCTGGAAAGACCCTGCCACTGTGATCTGCAAACGCCTCTTCACCACACACTTGTGATCCGAATGTAAAATGCTTCTCAGGTTAGTTTACTGAGGCTCAATGTCAGTGACTACTGATTTTTCCCTGTAAACAATATAATCCTAAATAAAGTGACTGCAATAGATGGGATCAACCCAGAACACCTGTAAGCGAATTTATTCTGTTTTAGCCTTTGCAGCTGATTCCATGAAATGAATGTGCCAGCCTGGAAATATTTGTCTCACATAGCCATTTGCAGGGTTGGAGTATTTGTAATTATATCCTTCTTTGGCACAGTGGGAGGTAGGTGGTTATTTATAATGGATTTTCGTCCCAGACATGGAATCAGGTTTTCAAGACCACACAGTTCCTGGGTATGGGTCTATGGATAAACTTACACAGTCAGGTGGCTTGAGGTCCCTTTACCAATTCACTCCACATTTTGAAGGACATTCAATGAGCATATGTGAATTGTTAGAGTTTTCTGAGACTGAAATGTGGGTGGTGCACGGAGTGGTCCTTCCGCTTCACCCACTGTTTTTAATAAACTTCTGAAAAGAATTGAACTTGAAAGTAAGTTGCAAATAAGCTATGTTTCTTACATAAATAAAAGCAGAATTAGTCACTGAAAGCGAAAAGTTTTAAAAGACCATTTATTTATTTAGAGTGGTCTTTTCTTTACTTGTCAGGTTTCGTTTTTCGTTCTGTTTCCCCGAAGGCAGCAGCAGCAGCAGTTTCAGCCCCTCTTGACACCAGCCTTTCACATCTCAAACCCTGCAGGGTTTGAATTTTTTGCGGCATTATTGATTAAGGTTTTCCTTTTATCTCACTGCTTCTATTATTAGATTTTCAAGAGGTGAAGATAGTCCTTTTTGCAATGCAGACTTTAGCAAAAGGTGTTACTTTTGGCCCGGTGTCTGCAGCCTGGGAAAATGACACAGGTGCTGCAGTGGCTGGTATGTGGGTGTCGGCTTTTGCCGCAGGGCAGGAAAGTTCACATGAGTTTACCAGGCAGGACCAGATATCTATAGCAACGTATTTGTATATCCTGTGCCTCGTCTGTTGCAACGCTCGTTGCTTAGGATACTGACATTAAAACATGTAACAAAATCTGCTCTTCACTCTGGAGTTCATTATCCGCCCCAGCCCATGTAACTGCGCATTTCCCCTGCACCAGCTCAGATCAGAACCACTGAGCAGCGCTCGGCAAAACATGGTCCAGACGATGCTGTTCCAATCCTGTTTTGCAGCCTGTTGCTGCAAGATCATTTTTCACCTAAACATTTGTCACTAGCTGGGATGTCTGGGAACCCACCTCCCTCTTGCAGCTCGGCCCACGGGAGCTGGAGGCTTCCTAAACACATCTGTGTGTTGGCTGAGTTGGTGTGAGCTGGTGCTACTGGTGCACGAAATGTATTCTCGAGGGCGTGTTCCTGAACTGTGCCAACACAGATTCTTAGTGGCCGAGGCTTGCGTTTGGACTACCTGGGGGGAGTTTTTTGTCGGGTTTTGTTTGGTTGGTTTGTTTTGTTGTTTGTTTGCAGGGGGGTTGTTTGAGGCTTTGTTTGCTTTTTGTTTGGTTTTTGTTTGTTTGTTGTTTTTTTTTTTAAATGCAAGGATCAAATTTTTAAAAATAGAGCCTCAGTGAGAGATCTGATGCGTTAGGTGTTTTAATAAAAAAAGTCTTCCACCCCTGTTGAAATGGTTCTTGCAGTTCAGACCCACCCAGAGCAGTGTTTGCTGCCTGGTTTATGCTTATGTTCATTTTCTTTGGACTCCTGCAGTCCTGAGGCACTGTGCTACAGCTTCCTGATTGTAACAGATTTGACACACTTATTCTGCTTTATAAGTGAGCATGGCAAGAGAAATGGTGCTACACTTCTCCCCCGCAAAGCAGATAGCTCAGATAATATGAAAAGTATTTGTTCTGTTTCTCTGTGCACTGTCTTTCTCAGCTGGAGAGCACCTCTGTCCTACAGACAGCCATTTCATCAATTTTCCTCTTTTTATTAGCACTAAATTAGAGTCCAAGGGGGTTTGCACAAGGAAATACATCTCTTAGGAGTTATTCCTCCTTTTGCAGCCGTAACTGATTCACTGAGAGGATTCCATCACGAGCTCATTTCAAGGCGGTTTTGCTTTCACAAGCTTTGCAGTAAAAAGCTGGTTTGGTCTCTGGCTTTCGGGGTTACATGGTCAAAGCACGCTTCTACCGGCTGTAACTGGTGGTTGACAGAGTTCTTGTGAAAGTGGGATGCACGGAGCTTTGTTACAAGTGTTTGAAATACTTCAGTGCGTGGATGCTGACAGCCAGTCCATCTGTTGGTAAAAACACAGAATTGCTACTTTAGCTGTTTCAGACTTTGCTGCAGTTACCCCAGTGCTGCATATCCCAATGTTGGGGTTTAACCCCAGCACCCAGTGGGACGAAGAGGAGAATTGCGGGGGGAAAAGGTAAATCTGTGCATTGAGATAAGGACAGTTTAATAACTGAAATAAAAGAAAATATTATTATAATAATGATGATAACAATTGAAATGAAAAAGGAGACAATAAAAAGAGAGAGAGGTACCATCCAAGAGAAACGGGGGATGCACAGTACAATTGCTCATCATCTGCTGACCAGTGCCCAGTGCATCCCTGAGCGGTGATCAGCTCCCTGCCCCACAATGCCCCCAGTTCATATTCTGACCATGATAGTATGGAATATCCCTGTGTTCAGTTCCGGTCACCTGTCCTGGCTCTGCTCCCTCCAAATTTCTTGTTCACCTCCTCACTGGTAGAGCATGGGAAACTGCAAAGTCTTTGACGTGGGGCGAGCACAGCTCAGCAACAACTAAAACTTCAGTGTGTTGTCAACATCATTCTCATTCTCTAATCCAAAACACAGCCCCGTGCCAGCTACTAGGAAGGAAATGAACACTAGCCCTGCTGAAACCAGGACACCAGTGTGTGTCATAGCCTCAGTAAAAGACCATTTTGCTCATTGCTAGGCTTTTGGTATGAGATTATTGATGATTTTTTTGTAAGCCTAGAAGAACAGAGGTTAAATTCAGGTGGGAGCTCTCTGCCAGCTCAGTTTTGAGCCTGGCTAGAATTAATTAGAATTAGAACAGGCAGCAGCACCACATAATTTTAACAAAAATTTTGGTGTGAAACTGGAACAAAAGTGCATCCACATTTTCCCCTGTTTAAGCCTTATGTGGCCCAGCATCTCTTTCATGAGCAGTGATTGACTTGCTAAGCCCTCAGCTCTGCGTTTGGACTGCCAAGCTGTTCCTTGTCTGATAACCTCAAGGGCATTCCTGCGATTGTTTTTCTTACTGCTGTGATAGTGCCAGATGCTCTGAGGGCTTTTGCTCATCAAGGTAAGCAGGGACAGAGTTTGCTGCAGTGTATGTGTCATTGCTTCCCTGGATTTCACCCTGGTGTGATGGGAAATGAAGATAAAGCAGGCTGTGTTGGAGTTAGGTCTCTGCTAACTGCCCAGGGCAATGTTGGGTCCAAGGATGTCTCTCCTGCCTTGTCTTCTACACCCACTGCAACAAGTGATTTAGCCGGTAAAGACTCGTTAAAAAAAAAGCAACAAAACACAGCCCTAACCACAGGACTGACCAGGCATCCCAGCCCTGCTCCCTGTGATTTCCATTAGCAGCCATCCTCTGAGTGGTCTTGTTGCTAAATGAGCTGCTGAGCCTCTGGAAAGCGATTTGATGAAAGCATTTTATAGCAATCGAATGAAATGTCAGTTGGATGCCAGCAGCAGGGGTTGCTGTCATGATTAATGAGATATTTAGGCATTTCATTTTGTAGGAGCTACCTGCAACACAATTTACATCAAAGCTGGCTTTTTTAGATGGGCTTTAATAAATTAATGTTAATGTTGGTTATTTAATTATTCACATCAAATTGGTTACAACTGCAGGATTGCATTTGGGCTGAACACGTTAAGAGGCCTTTCAGAAAGCTCATATGCAAAAAAAGGTTCTGTTCAGAGCATTGCACATCTTCTGATATAAAGCGATGTGGAAGAGGAGGGAGGGATGAAAAGACCTGTAATCTTTTGAATGCAAAGATTGCTTGAATATAAAGCCTTTGAAGCTGATATTTAATGAGCATCTCTTCAAATAACAGGATGTATCTACCACTAGGAAAAGTACTGAAATCTAGTAAGTGGAATTATTACCTTACCTCTCTGTTGTCTAGAGGTCTCTGTTTTGAAGGGAACAGGAATAATAAAGGTATTATAGGAAGAGGAAGAAATTATATTAAACCTTTTCAAACCTCATTTAACTACCAGTTGAAAGTTTTGCATTCCTTAACCCTACGAGTCAATAAAGCTGAGCCCAGCTCCTGCATTAAGTGGGCTCTACTGTTCCTCCTGTCACTCTCCCAGGGAATTCTGAGGCAGTAGTTGATGAGGCAGGGACTGCTTTTTGACCCAGACACTAGTTCTTACAAAGCACCTGGGAATCATGAAGTGAAGGGGCTCACTGAAGGCTGGAAACTGCAGGAAAAACCTCCTCACCCAAGGACAGGAACCTACTGTTACAATTTCTGCACTTTCAAAAAAGGACCACATCTGATCCATTATTTGCTCCAAGCTGCTCTTTTCTGCATTTTGACTTCAGCAGACTAGAATACTGTGTTTTCTGCCCTCGGCACTGCAAGGATGGCTATCTGGAGCAGAGAAGATTCAAAGATGGAAAGGTAGTGACAGTAGCTGAGAGTTAGTGGTTTAACTGGAGGGCAGCCTGATGCTCTCCTAGGGGTGGTGCTGGCAGGGACCAGGAGCCGTAGCATCCCTGCATGTTGGGAGTAAGCAGAAGTATATCAGGTATGTCGGGAAAACTCTGCAATAGAATGGACAAAAATAAAGCTTTGGAGCTGAAATATTGGCAGCTTTTCTGGAAAACACAAGTGCTAATGGTAACACAGTTGTCTGTTAAGCCCGATGCACGGAACTAACGAGCAGCTGGCTGCTTTTTGTCTCTGAGCATTAAGCCACAGAGCAGGATGTGGATTTTTTACATTGCTGAGGCAGTGCACAGACTAAGTGGAATACAAATAAAACAAGCTTACATTCTGCTGTAGAGCAACTTATTTTTTGCTGACCTTTAGCATTTTAAATTTTTTTGGGTTCTTATGCATGCTTGGAATTTTTACTCTCTGAGAAGGGCTTAGCTCCTGTTTTTCCTGATCTCCGCATGCTTTGCAGCTCAGCTCTTGCAGTTTCCAAGTAGTCTGCAGTGTTGGCCTATTACTAACGTGTCTTCTGCATTGGCTCTGATTAAACCCAACAGGTGCTACAGTGTGCAGAGAAATATAATTTATGCAAACCAGTCACAGGGGTTTAGATGTGACTTTGTGCACACTTGTGAATAAACTTCTTGAATTTGGGGAAGGACATGCAGCTTAACCTCTAGCTTGGCAGCACAGTTTGATATTGCTAGGTAGCCATGAAAGAGTGCAAGGGATAAAAGTCAGAAATTATCAAGGTTTTGATTTTTTCCTGTTGTTGCCTAAGTACAGATTGACCGTCTTTCTTTTTGCTGAAGGAGCTCTCTTATTGCTGGGCAGTCTCACCTTGTGGGGGACAACGTGGGCATTGTCAAGTGAGAGGACAGACCCAGCTCTCTCCTGATATCCTGATGAAACCCTGAATTTAAATGTGCTTTGGCCCTTGTGGGGGAATATTGAACCTACTGAATAAGCTTCTCTAAAAGTATAAACCCCAGTAAACCTGAAAAGGTTTGCTTTGTCAAACATTTGGCTTTAAAAAGCCTTATTCTCTGATTCTCTGGGATGGCTGGAAAGGATGAAATGCCTTGTGCTGGTGCTGCTGTCACAGTGATCCATCTGCTCATGCTGTCTCCATGGCTGAGAAAAAGAGGGAAAAGTCTTTTGGGGTGCTGCTGTTGTGCATAGGCTGTGCTGAGCTTACCTTGCTGCACCCTCCTGTGACTGTCAGGTGCCACAAGGTTCACCCACCAAGCCCACCACACACGGCCAAGCCCCCACTGCTGTGGGGCAAGGGATGCAGGGAAGGAGGAGAAACTGTGTAAGCCAAAGGGTTTCAAAGAGCATCTGGACAATGCAAATGTGACTGGCACAGAGCCACTTGCCCTTCCTGCTTCTTGTTTAGCTGCATTTACTTTCACTTTTGAATAGATGAATTTTTCTTTTCATCACTGCTGCTGTCCCTGCCCACTCCTGCTCCGTCATCGCAGCAGTGTAGGAATCCAGAGCTGGGCATCACAAGCCATGTGATGGAGGAGTAGGATTGCAGCAGAGAACTAAAATACTAGGCTTTATTATTTCCCATATAATAAGGATTAATAATAAGAATTAATATTTCCCAAATACTTCCTTCCTAACTACCTTCCCTTCCACAGCATATTAGTCACCGGGAGAGCCTAGAGGAGAGGAAAGGAAGCCAAATTAAATGAGGTCTTTTCCTGGTGATTTATAGCATCCTTTTTCTCCTCTTTCCCCCTTGTCCCAGGGGGACCCTCTTTCTCACTGGGTTCCACCTCTCCCCAACCCCTCTCTGCCTAGTGTGGCTGGAGCTCAGGCAGATTTTCTCTTGCTTTGCAGCTGCTGAACCCAGACCCAGAAGAGGATGGGGAAGCAGAACAGCAAGCTGCGCCCCGAGGTGCTCCAGGACCTGCGTGAGAACACCGAGTTCACAGACCACGAGCTGCAGGAGTGGTACAAGGGCTTCCTAAAAGATTGCCCCACAGGCCATTTGACTGTAGAAGAGTTTAAAAAAATATATGCAAATTTTTTTCCCTATGGCGACGCGTCGAAGTTTGCGGAGCACGTCTTCCGCACCTTTGACACTAACGGCGACGGGACGATCGACTTTAGGGAATTCATCATCGCCCTGAGCGTCACCTCCCGGGGCAAGCTGGAGCAGAAGCTGAAGTGGGCGTTTAGCATGTACGACCTGGATGGCAACGGGTACATCAGCCGTGGGGAAATGCTAGAAATAGTGCAGGTGAGGCATTACCTCTGTTGGACATCTTATTTGTGTTGCTGTAACCTCTTCACCATGAGACAGCTGGAGCTCGAGATGAGGGATGTGCTGAGCTGGGTCACTCCTGCCCCAGGGAAGTTCCTGAGCCCATGGTCCTCAAAGGGACCTGAGGTGGGACCTACAAGATGCAGATGAGGAAAGGGCCTGAGATATGAACAAAGCACTTGTGCAGCTGGCCTGCAGCCAAAATTCTGCAGCTGTCCCTGGGGGTTTCTTAGTGTGATGTTCACGGGATCAAAATACCCTAAATGCAAATTCTGTTGACCTGATTAACCTCAGAATTAATGCTTTGAATCTTCAAATCTGAGTCAGTGTGAACTCTGGCTGGAAGGCTGTAGCAAGCCTTCATCTCCGAAAGGCAGAGGACACGCAGACCACAGGCTGTAGTGGGGGCAGGCAGCGCAGTCCCCTGTGTCCCTGCCCCACACGCTGGCAGGGGTTTCGCCTCGGCAGTGGCTGCCTGTCACCCACTGTGCAGCTGAAATATGTGTCCTCTGCAGTGCAAGGTAGTCATGCATCAGCCAGTGCCCTGACACTTGGTCCTCATGGCTGAGATGGGATAATTTAGGTGGAAGGCTAGGCCTGCAGACACTCTAAACTGGTCTTATCATTATTCATGTTCTTACAAGCCTGAAGACTTTCCTTACTCATCCACAAAGAAAAAATAACCCCTATTGCTGTATATTCATATTCACCATAATCCATGCAACACCCCACATGCATACTTGTAACTGGGTGGAGGGTGAGAGCCAGTCTAGCTGCAGAAGAGACGGTTGCACACCATTGTCTCCTGTATTTTAGCTCAGTACTGCTCATACATTAATCTAGACTCTGACTTTCAGTTAAACTGACCCAGCACTTCTTTTGAAGCATGAATGAATACAGGAAAGAAAAATAAAAAAGCTGCAGTTGGAAATTCCTATTCATTTTGGTTTATAAAGTCCTGCAGCTGTCTGCCAGGGTCAGCTGCCTTTTTTGTTGCTACAGGCTTAGATTCTTTTTCTCTGTTCCCTGCTTTATCATTTGGGTTGTGTTTTTCTTATATCTCTTCTTTTTAACTTCTTTTTTAATTCTCAGGCAATTTACAAAATGGTTTCGTCAGTAATGAAAATGCCAGAGGATGAATCCACTCCTGAGAAGCGAACAGACAAGATCTTCAGACAGATGGACACAAACAATGATGGTAGGATTCCCACTGGTATCCCTTCCTAAGCTCTAGAAAAAGAGGTTTTCTGGCCCAGCCTTGGTAGATGTCAGAATTTGGAGAGAGGGTAGGGATGACCCCACTGGTGCCTCTGGTCTCTGCCTGTCCTCATTGAGCATCTCTGGTCCACGATAAATAGGGTGAATAAGTCAGCATAGAACAGAGGGTGAATTCTCCTGCTGGGGGGCTGGTAGGGGAGCAGTCCTTCCCTGACATTTCATGGGTGAATCACTTTTTGCAAAGGCTCCTCTGAAATTCCCATGTCCATTGTCTTTGGGTTATTTTCTCTTGGCACAGCACAAATTTGGCACAGGGTTTTGCTCCCACTGCCCTTGATAGGGTTGCACTTCTGGGCTTGTCATCAGTAACATGAGTCCTGAATGTGGTTTGGCACCTGAAAGCAAAAATTCCCCTGAGTCCATAACTTATTTTCTGTGCATGTTTATGGCATGTATACACATACATGGTCATACACCTATGTTGCACTATGAGCATCAGGGGGATGTAGCAGCTCCCATGCCAGGGATAATTAAAATTGATAAATTATCTGACAGTGTACCCGTCACAACCCCTCCACCTGTGCATTTTCCTTGGGCTTGAAAAATACAGGCAAGAAACGATCAATTTTCTCTTCTCATCAGCCTGATGACATGTTTCCTCTATTCCCAGCTGAGGTGGAGCTTTTCCCTGGGAAATACCCCTGTCAGAGGCTGAGGTGGCAACTGCCCACATCAAAGCCAGGAGCTGTGTCCTACAGATGTGCTCAGTGGGAGCAAACATTTGATTCTAGCACTGAGATATGGAGACCTGAAAAATACCATCTTATGTACAGAATCTTATTTTATTTAAGAGAATTTTATGGTCGCATTTTGGTGTCTCCTGCTGCAGTCCTCAGGGCAAATTCCTGATCTTGATTAAGTCCTCAAGTATTTTACCTTTGAATTCATCAAAATTAGCACTTCATCTTCTGGCTTGACATGTGGAGGGCCCTAAAATAACATGATTAAAATATTTTTCGTCTGCAGAAAGTAGCAGTGTGTGCAGATGTGTAACAGAGTAGTGGTCCTGAAATCTGCTATATATATGCATCCTCTATCTGTTGCACTTTGTTGCTGAAATAAAATCATCCTATTCCCTGTAAAATATCAGCCCTGCAAGCCATGCAGTGCCAAGGAATAGCATCTGCATGTATGTGTCTGGTGGCTGAAGATGTTTCTTCCCCATCTGACTGCTGGGCATTGCAATGGATTTTGATTTGGGCTTTGCTTTTAAGTAATACAAGGCAAGGGGCAAACTAATAAATATCCTGATAATTAGGGGACCTCTGCTTTTGTTAAAAACACTTGGTTTGGGAACTTTTGCTTAAAAGCCAGAAATTAGTGTGCCACAGGTTTTTGAGCTTCTGTAATTTCTACAAGAGGAAGGCTTGCTCATTCATGGAATCATAGAACTATGTCCCTAAGTGCCTCATCTACACGTCTTTTAACTGCCCTGGGCAGTCTTTTCCACTGCTTGACAGTCCTTTTGGGGAAGAATTTTTTCCCAAAATCCAATCTAAACCTTCCTTGGTGCAACCTGAGGCCATTTCCTTTTGCCCTGTTGCTTGTTACTTGGGAGGGGAGTTCCTCCCTGTTCAACCTGTTTTGGGTGCTAGCCACCAGGGTCATTCCTCTTCCATCCCCACAACAAGCTGGTAGTGTCCTGGGGCTGGTGCAAACTGGCACAGTGAGCTGGTGCCTCTCTCTCTTTGGGTGCATGTGGCCAAAAGTGGCAGCAGGCACCTCCCAAGTGCAGGATGTTTGTGTGTCAGTTGTGTCTCGAGCATAGCAGTTTGGGGTGGGTGAGGATAGCCCTGGGGTGTTGTGTGGGGGTAGGGTAGGTGAATGCATGAGCTAAATGGGAGATCACTAGACATGATGTCTGAGACGTAGCAAATACTTGTCTTCTCCTTTTCATAGGGAAAACTGTTTCATTTTTCATTAATATTGCCATGTTCTATTTCTGCCATGGTTCTGAGTGCTGGAGCAGGGGACTGTGGTCCTAGCTACCTGCCAGGGGACTGGGTCACCCCACAATGAAGTCTGAAAGACCAGGTGGAATATTTCCTCCTTGCTGTACCATACTGTGCCATGCCATTCCACAGGACTGTTGGAGCCAGGGGATACTGGAGTGGTTGCTTCTTCAGAGGTCAATTTTCAAACCCTCAGACTGTTACAAGGACCATCCAAGACAGTTCCTCTGGCCTAAACTAAAGGTGGATAAACCAGAAGTGCTCAGGAGCAACACATAATAGTAGGTGTGCCCCAGGGCTGGCTTTGCTTGTAAAAAAACAAAACCCATCCTGTTCTGTACACCCAGCAGGGCACAGGAAGTGACTTGCAGAGTCATGGAATCATGCAATAATTTGTGTTGGAAGGGGCTTTTGAAGGCCATCTAGCCCAACACCCCTGCAATGAGCAAGGACATCTTGAACTAGATCAAGTTGCTCAAACCCTGGGCCAACCATGTAGGTGCCAGAGAAGCCATGACTGCTCAGCCCTATGTGTCACAAGAAACAAGAGGACAAAGTGGGCATATTTGGAGTATTTAGGTTTAAAGTGCTGTAGTAACACAAGCATCATTTCAAAGCATACATGTGTCCAGGTACCATAGCTTGTGTTCATGTGTCATGTTTTTCGTATAGTCTGGTTCTGAGCAAAAAGCTGTCAAATGGTATTAGAACAGTTGTTTTTAGATTTGGGACTGTCTTTTTAAATTAAAAAAAAATAGCGATTATTATGCTGGATTGTTTTGCAGAAGAAAAATGCATTTGGGCTTAAAGGCTTGAGTAGGATTTAGCTGCTGTGCATTGCACTAAATGCCCCTCGATGCTTTTGTGATAGATTAAATAGATGTTACATTGCCTCGGTGAGGAAGGATTCTTTGCTACAGCAATGGTGACAGGAACAACTGACTTAAAAAATGATTTCCATTTTGGTTTTCCTCCCTGTCAGGTAAACTGTCGCTGGAAGAGTTCATCAAAGGTGCCAAGAGCGATCCCTCCATCGTGCGGTTGTTACAGTGCGACCCCAGTAGCGCGAGTCAATTCTGATAACAGCGGACAGTGTGCTCAGAGAATCTCGGCTTGTGTCCTTCAAGCTTTGCTCGCAAACGGATGCCTTCTCAACCATCCCTCCACACTTCGCGGAAAAGATCCCGTTGCCAGATTGTGCGTGTGTGTGCGTGTCCGAGCGAACCAGCCCTCGCTCCCCCCACTAACACCAGTGCAGTTCTCCTGCGGCAGCTCCGTTTCTGCTTCCCTGTAATGTTACGATTCACTCTGCACATTTTAAACATTAATTGAAAGGTATGTTTACATGCAGCTTCAAGAGAGTTCCATGGCTGGTGAGATACCACTTCACTTAGTCTGTGAGAAAGGTGATGTTCCCGTAGTTCCCGAGAAGATGCTAGGTAGGACTTTTACCCAAAATAGCAGATGGTAGATAATTTATTTTGCTTCAGAAATTACTATGTTGAAAAAAAAAAAAGAAAAAAAAAAAGGTGGACTGAATGGAGCAGAAAGTTAAAAAAAAAAAAGAAAAAGGAAAAAGGGAAAAAAAAAAAAGCAGCTTTCCTGGGCATGGTTCCAATTTTCTTTTTGAGGAAAATTGCTTGCACTTATCTAATGGTCTTTACTTTCTTTTAATATATATATAAATTATATATATATGGTGAAGTAAAATTTTAAATATTTAGGTCATCTATTTAAGGCATAAAATAGAATTCAAGCTTTGTTTCTTCTAGTTGTCTGTGATTTATTCAAATCTTGGAGATTGTTTTTTTGTGATATTTATGCATTAGCAAATTGCTGTTCCAAAAGAAATGCATGACTAGCAGTTTGTGGATATTTCACTCTGTTTAATTCCTGAATGCAAATATTTGTTCATTTTTACTGTCAGTCATTCCAGCATTACTGTATTAACAAAAGACCTGAAAGGAGTTCATCCTCATTTTGTATTTCTCAGTGGAGTCCTACTTTCTGATGGTTGCTGCGTTAAATGGCTTTTGAGTGCCCCGAGGTGACGTGACTGGCACTGCTGTTCTCGACTTGGCTACACCTCCTCCCTTTTGCTGTCGATATGTTAATAGTCTTGTGCATTCCAGTGTTATTTAATATCTGCCTAATGCCAAGAAATATTAATTGAAATAAAAGACTACTTTTCTTGTCACTGCCTGTCTTGGTTTAAGCCATGCACCAAGTTCCTAGCATAAGGTATTTGGGGAAGGGCAAGGATGGCTCCCTGCACATCTCCCAGTCTTGTCTGAGATGTTGCCTTTTAAGTACATAGGGATTTTGGGAGCTGGCTGTCGTGGCTGGGTTAGCACAGTGGTATTGGTGCCTGTGGGATCCAGCTCCATCCCAGCTGAATCCAGGGTAAAGATTGCAGGAAGGAATTTCTGCTGGATGCAGAGCAACTCAAGGCAATGAAGGAAAAGCTACTGGCCCTGCTGTGTGACCACAGCTTTACAAAATAAAACTCATCAGGTACCAGGTACTTGCTGTTGGGCTAACATTTGACATTGGTAGCATAGGAAGCAGTTTTCTCCACGTACATCAGGTCTACAAGTAGCTGCATAAGCCTGCCTTCTCTGCAAAATAAAGTATCAAAAAATCATTTGGCCTGAAGTTAATGCTGAGCATGTAATGAAGGGATTTTTGCTGTGTAGAATGTTCTAGTAGTGGTCACGTGATAATACTTTGATATTAAAAGAAAGAGAGAGAAATGTTTGCAATATCCAAGTAGAAATGCATTTAATCAGACTTGGTCTACAATACAAACTCGTGTCAGTGCTGCCAAGCAAAAGAGTATGTTCATTTTTTCCGCTGGAAATTCAAATTTGAGCAAAAACCAACAGTCCTTTCAACCACAACACCCTGCTGATGAGGCAACCCTGAAAGGGATGTTAATCAGAAGCCTGCCTGCTTTCCCAGGGTGAGCCCAGCAAAAAAGCCCAACTATTGAAAAAAATGTAATTCCACGGTTGCTGATAGCCTGTCTCCAGCCTGCTTGTGTTCATGCTGTCAGTCTGTCTGCCAGAAGATGCTGGGCTGTTAGACAAGCTGCAGATGTTCTTATGCTGATGACTCTTATTGCATGGGCTGGGTCCAAAAGCAGCTGTTCAGATGTGAATTGGCCACCGTGGGCTTTATCATTTCTGTGTCATTCTGAGAGTGTGAAAAAAGGTCTTTGACCTTGTCCTGGAATGGTACCTCTGAGGTGAACCACAGCATTTGAATCTTGTTTGTGCATTCTTAAAATGAGTCAGGCATATCTTCAGTCAAGCATTGCATGATATCTTGGGTACCAAAGATGTAAAAATTGTTTTTCTATAGCATTCATAAATGCAGCAGTTCTTCTGTCATCATTCGTTGGCTCCTCTGAGTGGAAATATTACTGCCTTTTCCTGGCATCTCACTTCTTCTGGTTTCCTTTGCTGTCTATAGTGAATAGCAAGTTTAAGTAGTTTAACAAAGCCCAAACTCTTCTCATTTGGGAAAAAAAATATCTCCTTACAGAAGCTTATTTTGACCATGTTTTTGCAGAAAGAAAGTCAAAGAATCTCAATTTTAGAGGTTGGAAAGTTCCCATTTCTTTGATGTTACAATATTTTCTCTGAAGTGGGCCAAGGTATCCATGGTGGAGTTTGCTGCCTGCCATGGTCTGACAAGCCACTGCACAGCCCTGTGCAGGCACTGGGATTGTGTCTTGCTTCATCGGACCCAATTTCTTCCGTCTTTCTCTTTGCCTCTCTAAACTTTACAGTCCCAGATTTGATTAGTTATCCCTCACAGTTTTCATAGCTTTTAAGGAGTTTCTTCTTTTCGGGGCAAGATGATTTAATTTCAGACTGGGACTGGCACAAATTATGTAAGATGCTCTCAGCTTGCCTTTTGGGAAGAAGTAAAGGAAGATGCTCAGGAAAGGTGGTCATGCATGGCACTTCCCAGGGAAAATGAGAAATGCTCTGAAGCCCAACCAGGCTGAGTTTTCAAAGGTGGCTTCTGATATGGGGAATCTTTTAATCAAAAGGCCAGCTAAGTACGGGAAAGGGCTTTATCTGCTACTGCCAAGCAGCTCTCTTAAAATCAGACCTGCTTCAGAGGCTGAGGTTGTGCATCCCCAGCCACTGGGTAACTTTGATCATCTTGGCTGTGCTTGAGCAGCTCCTCGGAGGATGTCGCAGCTTTCCTGTTTGGTAACAAGGGCTCAGAGGGGAGAAGAATTTCCAGGCTCCTTCTTCAGGATGTCGTTTGCATGTTGATACAGGCAGAGTTCAAAACCAATGGAAAAATCAATGAAAAGATAAGAGAGGTTTGCTGCTTGCTGGGCTCCCAGGAATGTCTTTCATAGAAGGACTATTGTGTAGAGGGGTTAATCATTTGGAAAATGAAGTCCGGGTGATTAATAGAAAACTTCAACTTGTTAAGTGGTTTAAGTGTTTTTGTGAATTGTATTTTTAGTCAAAAATGGAGTCAAACTTAGCAAAAGTAGTTTAGCACAAAAAAAATCTCACCACCGTGTCCACTTTTACGTCACTTTAATAACCTATGTGATTATTTTCTCGCCATGGAGATATCTAACACTCTGAAAGCTCTGGCTAATTACTACATAAATTCAGGCTTTTCTGTATGAATTGCAGGTCTTGTTAAGCTAATTCAGAATAATGTCATTGCCTTTCAGATAAAGTCTCTCTGGTTGCAGCCTAACTCCAGCGTGGTTGATGGGAGATGCTTGGGTTTAGTTTTAGGTGTCTCCCTTGCCAAGTTTGAATTGGCCCTTTGTTTATAAATCAGGCCCTTTGCAATGTATTTTTAGCATTAGCCTCTGAGTAATAAACTCCTGTGAAGAACAACGTGAACATTTCTGCAAGCACGGGGCAGATGGTCTCCATGGATAGTCCTCGATCCATTATGCAGGGTTCTATTCATATTTAAAGGTTAGGAACAGCCGTTGACTTTAATGGTCCAGTGGGCAGACTGGCATTTTGAGCTCCCTGTGCTGCACCATGGCAGATACAGTGCTGATGAACCCGATAATTGCTGTTATCTCTTTTGGGAGGAGGGATGCTTTATTGAAAAGAAGGGAAAGGGTGGGAGAGGAAAGCAGAGCATCTCTCTGTGTAGGAGCTTTGGAAATGTGCCTGCACTGCTGGGAGCAGTGTGCCTGCAAGCAGACCTTACCTGTTGCCCACGTGTATCCAGTGTGGTGGTTTGGGTGCAGACACACTTCTGAACACTCACAAGTTCACTGTGGCTGAAGGGGAACCAGTGCATCACCAGAGGGTCAGGTTAATCCCAGGCTTTCAGCCACGTCACACGAGTCAGAAACCACTGCCAGAAGGAGGTAAGGAACTGTCATGGCATCTGCCTGGTGTCTTCAGGGACAGATGAGTAAGGTCATGACCACCAGTTGGGTGGGTTATTTTAAGAGGTAGCTGGCTCTTCCTGATGGAGGACCAATTTATCACAAACAAAATCTCAAAATCTGTATCAATTCGGCTGTCACTAGAGGGAATTGTCTCTTATATGAAGGTAAGAAGCAGGATCCACTCCTTGCTCCTCTCCACACATTCCCACACCTTGGTGTTTGGTGTTGCTGGGGCCAGGGTGGGGCATGCTCAGTTCCCTCAAACCCTCGCTGCCTGTGGGCTGTAGCTTTGAATACATCTTTAGTGTCTTCTCTACCCTGTACATGGCCCTGGGAGCTGTATCACTAAACCTCTTGGCACTGCCAGCTCACAGCTGTGCTCCCAGGGCACCCACCCCAGCATTTTTTTTACCTTTCCAAAACAATGCAACTCTTTTGCAGGACTTTGGCATCGTCCTTTGCCTTAACTTTTTTTTCCTTTGCATAAACTGTTCCGTGCAGCAGTATGGGAACTTAGTGCAGACGGTGGGTCACACTCTAAAATCCAAGTTGGTTGCAGATACATTACAGCAAATATGGCAAATAACATGCTAGGTGAAATTTGCCTCTGCAGTGTGACCCAGGCCACTCTGCAGGAAATGAGGGGTTAGCAAGGGAGCCTGTTTTTCCCTGGAACTTGGCTATGCCTTCTCTTTCCCAGCACTGGAGATGGGGTTGCATTGCAGCAGAGAACAGGAGCAGGGACGAGTCCTGCCTAAGGGTCCCATCGTGTCAAAGTCACAACGTAAACTTTGTTTTTCCCAGATTAGGACACAGACACCTTTCCAGTCACTATTTACATTTTGCTTTTTAGTTTCCAAGTAAGTACTATCCTTAGAGCCGAATGTGGGTATATATACATTGAGAAAGGATTAAATTCTTCAGCAACATATGGAGAAAAGCAGCCTGAGAGGAGACCTTATTACTTTCTACCATTACCTGAAAGGAGGTTGTAGCCAGATGGGGATGACTAACAAGTAACAGGATGAGGGGAAATGGCCTCAAGTTGCACCAGGGGAGGCTTAGGAATATTAGGAAAAATTTCTTCACTGAAAAGGTAATCAAGCATTGGAACAGGCTGCCCAGGGAAGTGATTGAGTCATCATCCCTGGAGGTATATAAAGATGTGTAGATGTGGCTGTGGTTTAGTGGTGGACTCTATGACCTTACAGGTCTCTTCCAACCTAAATGATTGCATAATTCTGTGACTGTGCTGTGGCTGTTTGTGGTTCTGCTTCAGTCATTCCTCGCTCACAAGAGCAGCCATGTATTTCTTCTATATATTAAACCACCTCTAATCCTTCCTTGACTTGCTTGCACGAGAGGAAGATGCAAATTGCCATGTCCCACTGGTGTCTCCATTGTGGGTACATGCAAGAAGAAACACCTTGTTCCTCCCATGTGGGCTTTGGGTTGTAACCAGTACTGTGCTGAGCCTGCACCAGCAGTTGTGAACTCCAAAGGAGGTATCTGGCAGGCAGCCGCTCCTTTTCATCTCTGTAGGACCCTTGTTCCTGCTTCTAAGAACTGTTCTGTTGCATCTTCTCCATGGCAGTGGCTGCAGGGACAGCCCATCCCACACTTTCTGCACGTAGCCATGAGACTCTGTGCTGGAGATCTGTGGAGCAGGGCTGGGGTGTTCCGCATCCATGTCGTAAACTAAACATGAATAATGTGCAATAAGAGAAGTCAGGTTTGTTTGAAGAAACACTGAGATGCCCAGGCTCAGAGGAGAGTGCCAGCTAACTCAGTAGGATATTGGCCCATCCCCGCCTGTGGAGAAACAGAACTGGATTAGGGAGAAACAGAGCTGGTACAGATAACCCTCTGCCTGAAGCTGGAATTTGTCTTTCATTTGGGTTGTTCGGGAGCAAGATGTCTTTGTGAATGGTTTTTTAAGTGTTTTGGGAGCAGCCAGGGGAAATGCCATGTGCTGAGCCTCACAGCATGGAGCTGGGAGCGTCATCTTCTTGGGGACACTGAGCCCTCATTTGCTGCAGCTTGTAAGAGCAGCAGGCTTCCTGTCTCCAGCTCCCTCTGGGTTGCTGTGTGGGAGCTTCGGCCTGCCTGCTCTGGTGCAAAGGTTCAGTAGCAAAGCGGGGGTGGGAGAAGAGACCCCTCCTCCCACCAGACCCAGCTGGTGTGAACAAACACCCCACTCCTGGGGCTGCAGCAATGACTGAACACATGTGGTTTTCCTCTTTATTCTTTTCTTTAATATTTTCCCGGACCCTTTTCAGGGCAAATTCCGCTGCTGAGCGGATGCCATGGACAGCAGGCACAGTGCTGGCAGCTGGTTCCTCAGGGAAAAGGTGAGTGCATCGACTGTGCCTTAATATGCCATTAATGATCAGGAACAAAACACAAACATTACAGACACTTTCCTTGGAGCAAATAAAATAAGCTCAGCTAATTTAGATGTTAGTGTTGCACAGCCATGGTTATTCCTTTGCTACTTTCCTTGTGAATGATTAATACATGTGAGGCTCATGACAAGCAGGTTTGATGCTTGCTAAAGGACACAGGCAGTACCATTGCATGTGTGTGGTGACACCGAGGAGCAGGGCTGCCTGCATGCTGTGGACAGTGTGGGTGCTTGAAATGGTTTTCATCTGCCAGGGTTTACCTTGCACTGCACCATCCTCCATCTCACCAGCATCATGTGCAGTGATGCCTGAGGGAGCTGCTGCTGCCAGACACCCTGACCACCCTGGAGAAATGAGATCTTTGGGGAAACGGGCTTTCATAGCCTCGCTGTGCCCCACCTGGGTAACCCTAGGGGCTAAATCATGTGTAAAAGAAGAACTTCACTTTTAAGCAGGAGTGGCTTAAGTCAGCTTTAAAAGCAGCTGTTGAACCCTTCTGAATTATTTGTCAGGGAATTCCACATCCACTTCTCATTGAGCTGCTAGTGCTTCAGGCATGTCACCACCAGTCCCCTGTGGGACCTGCTGACAGCTGCACCATATAGCAGGGCTCCTCAAGCAGCCCCCTGTGGGACTCCAGCTGTCTCATGAGGATCCCAATGTCTTTTGGGACCAAGGTATCATGGCCCACATTGGTGAAACTTTCAGGACTGCTGACTTGATGAAACACAGCAACTCCAAGTCTGCTCAGACCTTTAAAAATTGCCAGCTAGAAACTGCACGAAAAAACAAAAAAGGCAAGAAAAAGTGTTTTCCCTTTTTTCCTTTGAGTGTGATGCTTTCCAGGGGTGCCTGTGAGGGAGATGTTGACCGTCCTGGCTGCAACTCCATGTGGCCCCTCCTGTGCTCACCACATGGTATCCAGATGATGCTCTCTGTACAACAGAGGCTAGGGCCACCACAGTTGCTATGGCAACACAAAAAAAAGAAGCCAGGAGTTTAATTTTTTTTTCATTCAAAGTAAAGCAACTTACTTGAAACCCCATTTTCTATTTTGGGTGACTTTGCAGCCCCCCATCTTCACCTTCTCTGCACAGTCCACAGCATCCACACTGGGCAGGATCCTTGAAAGGACAAAACATCCTGCCCAGCAGCATGAGTGCAACCATGCATGGGATGGTCTGGCAACCAAGGCAGTAGAAGGGACCCAAGTCTCCTCTTTCTCTTCTCCGTTCTAGCAATTGTCTGACAAAGTTACTCTCCAGGCACTTGTGCTTTGCACTCCCCTGCATTTTTTTGGTGGAATTTAGCATCACCTAGAATCCAAGGAAAGGGACAAAGAGGACTTTGAAGGACAATTATGATGAATTTCCATATTCTGATAGCTGATTCTCAAAACAAAGCTCACAGCACCAAGCCTGACAGTTCAAGAAGCGTTTGGACAATGCTGTCAAGCACATGATGTGAGTCTTGGGAATGGTCCTATGCAAGGCCAGGAGTTGGACTCGAGGGTCCTTGTGGGTCCCTTCCAACTCAGGATATTCTGTGATTGCACCATCAACCAGCAAGGTTTATGCTGTTTCTTGCACTTACACCATCATTTTCCTAATTTTAGTTCCTTCTGTGCCAGCTGCCTTTGTTAGGCTTCTCCCACCCAGCTACAAGTTTCAGTGCTCTTATCTGGCATGTGTTTTTCAACTTCCTTTTCATGCCTGAGCCAGCACCAATTTATGGTAACTCCCCCAGTAGCCCATGCTTGCTTGCTTGCTTGGGTGCCCCACAAATCCCAGCAAGCCACCTTGCAGCTGAACTTGTGGGAAGGCAGCAGGCACTGGTAGCAAGGGGACTTTCTCAAAAATGGCCATCAGCTGATGCCACCAGCAGTGCATGAAGGTAAGGGCACTAACAGTGTGGTTCCTTACTGTACTGCTTTACACTCACAAGCATTTTCCTAAGGATAAAGCTAAATGTCCTGCCTCTGGGGTTGCCTTGTTCTTCCCTGGAATGAACCGTTCCCACCTCTGTCCTAAAGTCTGAGTCAGTTCAAAATTTTCACCTCCATCAGCTGCAGAGCTCTGTCGTAAAGGGTTTTTCTGAAGCTAGACAGCTGAAGTTGGATTCCTTCCTCAGTAATGTGATTTAAATCACCCTTCAATCACTAGTCATTTCCTCACCTTGTGGCAATAAGGACAAATTAGCCACTTAAATAAGAGAAACATGCTTCTAGGAAATTGGTTCAATTTGGAGTGGATTTTTGAGAAGTGACTGCCAAGCTTGGATCAGTTGGTTTCTCTTCTGTGGGTGTATGGAGGAAAAGGACACAAGCAGGAAAAGTGGCACATTCCCACGTTGTGCACGACAATGATACAGAAGGAAAGAGTTTCTGAGTGCTGTAGGGGGGTGCTACTGGAGCACTGTAGTCATCCCTGCCTGCATCCTCTCTTCACCTGCACCAGAAGCTCATGGCCACAGTGGGTAGATTTTTCTGGATGCCCCTCTGAAAGTCAGAGATTTCAGTGCTTAATCAAGCCCTGAAATGTGAGGGAGTGTGCCCCACCGATGGTATGTGGCCACCCATATTGTTGAACAGCAATGAGATTTCCCCTCCAGCTTGCCTCTAGGTCATGCCTTTTCCATAAAAATAAGGGGAAATTATTTTTAATATGAAAAATACTGATGTTAGGAGGTGTTAAGACCCAGCTGCAGGGGTTGGCATGGTGGGCTTGCCTCTGGAAACAAAGCTCAAAGTTCACTTGCTCTGCCCGTGGGATTGAGAGGATCATTGGTACTTCAGAGAATGGACCACAGCCTTACTAGGCTGGCTGGCCATCTTGGATGACTAATTAGTGATTTGAAACGAGTTGGAGCCCACAGGCATGCCGTGTTGTGTCCTGGAAGGGAGGATGGAGTTGCACAGTGAGAACCTGGGTAAGCTGGGGTTTCATACAGGTGAGAAGAGCTGAAGTGAATGTATTTGACCCAGGCAGGTTTTTACCTTTATCTGTGTATCTTAAAGTAGTAAGCTTTTTTTTTTTTCATCCCAGAATAGTGATGTTTTTACTGTTTATGCCAGTGGCATGGTGGTGACAAGCCAAGCTATGTAATTTCTTTTCTTTAACCAAAGTTGCAACCATTGCTATGAATGACAGAGACTCAGGCTGAGAAGCTGCTGCCACCTGAAATGCCACAGGAAAGGCTTTCCAGCAGCTTGCTAAAATGAACAGAAAGAAATTGCTTGGATGAGGTGGTAGCCGCCTGAGTGCACCCAAAGAACAGAAGAATGAGAGTGTAACCTCTTTCTTAAATCAGCCTCCAGCAAACACAATACCGAATTATTAGCTGGGGTTTTTTTTTAGTCACTCCAGGGCATGGTCTTAGGAACTCCAAATCAGTAAGCCTCACATCTGGACCAGAAAAAATCAGTAGAAACCATAGCAAAGTACAGGCATTGCAGATGCAAGGATAAATGTGATGTATAAAGGAAAGAGATAAAATGAGCTCCTACAAATGGAAGTTGTGCCTGATAAATCTGTGATCTCTGCAGGAATGAAGAGGTTACACATTCTTAAATAGTCTGAAAAGGGATGGATGGGTGGGTGGATGGATGGATGGATAAATATAAAGAAATTTAGTGGTGGTTTAGGATCACTAGAGATTAGGCAAAATATTACAGAAGTTTTTCTCCATATTGATTTTAAGGCAGCAAAGCTACTACCCATTAACTAAATCTTAGTTATGTAATAGTAACTAAAAGAAAAACGGGAGTCTAAAAAACAGTAGTTCTAACCATTCATATACTTAGAAGTCAAAATTTAAATGATACTGGGATCATTTTGGGTAGAAGTCTGAAAATATCTGTTCAGTGCTCACCTTACAAGAAAAAGAAGCTTTTGGAGAATCTTACAGTTTAGGATGTTACTGACCTGGGTAAAATGGTTCCCTGGGCATGGCACTCATCATGTGGGGTTACACGGGCCTCTAGGACCCGCCACCCCTGCTCTGGCACAGCACATTCCCCCTGTGCAGCCTACATGCCCATGTTTCTATGCCCTTAGCTCTTTGCTTGACAATTTAAACTTTAAACTCTCCACATGGCAGGAGGTACCTGGCTAAATCACGTACAGTGTCAGCCACACCTGTGCAGAGCAGTGGCAAGAGGCTTCCCAGCTGCCTAATTCAGGCAGGGAACATTTTGATCAGCCCCTCTTGACCTCACAACTAATGCAGGCCAGCGAATCTGCCTTGGTAATTTGTGTACCAGGCTTGTTGTACCTTTGGCCTGAGGCTGGAGACGATGTTAAACATCTGCTGCTGGACTCCAGAGGGTGACGTCAATACTCTTTTGTCCTAAGTCTGGTACCGGCTCAGCTGCACCCATCTCTCCCAAAGATAAATTGTACTTTATTGAGCAGTACTGCTCAGGACTGAAAAAAAATTCATTAGGTACCAGCAATTCAGCACTTTACACTCATAGTAATAAATAATGACATGGATAGCTTTTTTTCCCCCTTTTCATTTTTTCTTTCCTTTCTTTGTTTCTGCTGGTACACAGGCTCTCAGGAAGAATGGAGGATGGCACAGAATGGCTGCAGTGTCCCTGTGCATTAGTGGCGACAGTATCAATAAGCCAGGGCAGCAGAGATGCGCTCTGGTATCCTCTGCCCAAGCAGGGTGGTTTTCTGCAGGAGACAACAGCGGTGGGAGAAACTCAGGGCCTCTCCCAGGGCATGTCTTGGGGTGCATCCAAGGGCACACCCAGATTAAGCTGTCCAGCCCTGGGTAAGGGTGACCTCCACCTCCCACATGCAATAGGCACTGTAAGACATCTGTCTCCAGCCTTCCTTGAGCCATGGGATGCTTGTCTGGTCAGGAGTGCAGGGAGCTGGGCACAGCTGGACTCATCTCCTGCAGAGGTTTTTGGGGAACCCTCACTCTGCCAGCCTTCCCTTATCTCTCAACAGCTGCAGACACTTCAGGGAGTCTCTGTTGTGTCCCGCAAACCCCTGGGCTTGGTGGCATTGGGCAGAAGAATGCTGGGAGCTGCTGGCAACCCACCTGGAGGGATGCACTCTGGGCAGGGTGTAGTGGCCCTCTCTGCTCTGGCCTCTTCCCTCCCCACCATCTTTCCTTGGGCTCCAAAGCCAAAGATTTAAGGAGTTATGTTTTCCCTGCAAGCCTTGTTTCTCTCTCAGCTTGCCTCAGCGCTAGCCAATTTATTTGCTGGTAAAAAAGAATTTTCCTCTCTTCTCCCGAAAATGTAGCGTGCGGGCAGTAACCACAGCCTTGGGAAGGTCCCGGAGCTGAAGGCCTTGTGCTGCTGAGGAGCAGGTGGCAGCAGCCAGGCTCGCAGTTTGGGGATGGATGCAGCAGGGTGCGGGAGGAGCGAGGCCCTAGCGCGGGCTGCTGCTGCCATCTAGCCATGGTGCCGCTCGGCCCTCACCCACGCCACCTCCTTCGGCTGTGGTCTGCCCACATTGCTGCTTTTCTGCAGCTTTCCTCTTCTGAGCCACCAAGAGGAGGTATCTTTTAAGGTCTCTTCGTTTAACCCACCCTTTCCAAGAGGAGAAGCCGTAGCGGCTGCAGGGCTGCAGGCCCGGGCCGCGCCGGACGCTCTGCCCCGCTCCCCACAGGCTCTGTGCCCCGCATCCTTCCTCCCTGAGATTCACCTGGGGGAGGACACCCCCGTGCCCTGGTGCTGGCACGGTTATTGGCATTAGGTGCAGCGGCTCTCCCACTACCTGTCCTAAGGACACCATCTGTGTCCTAAATCGGAGGCTGGGAATGGGGTCTCAGCTTTTGAAGCCATTTGCTCCCTCCAATGTCTGTGGCTCTCCCAGGAGGAGAAGCAAACAGTGATCAGCACATTCAGCTGGGGACACAGGAAAACTGCTTTAGGAAGGTGAGCGGCCGCCTTATAAGGGTCAGGGCTCCTGGGTGAGGAATCTTCTTCACACCATGGAGCAGGATGAGACTCTTCCCTTGTTCCAACAGCGACACTGTGTCTTTGGTTTAACATCCATCACCAGTTCTTCCCTGCTTCTTTTTAATTTTTTTGAGGCAGGAGTGGGTCCTCTCCCTTCAGCAGCTCCTCAGACACTGCTGCCCAGTTTAGATCCATTTTAGCACTGGAGCACAAGCCCTCATCAAGCAGAGCCCCATAGAGGGGCTGGCTGCCAAGGAGCCAGTAACGTTGGCAAACCCCAATGTTGAGTTGAGGGAACTGTGCTGCAGGGCTCATTCCTATGGCACTGCCAGACCCACTAGGGAGCAGCGTAATGACAAGCACACCAGGAATGGAAGGCACTTCAGGAGGTCTCTATCCCAGGCTCCTTCTCCAAGCAGGGTCAATTGCAAGATCAGCTCAGGGCTGCTCAAGACCTTGATCTGTCAGGTCTCAAAAGCCTCCAGAGATGGAGCCTGGCCAACTCCACTAGTCCTGGCTGTCCCCATGAATCAAATTCTTCCTTGCATCCAGTCTGACTCCCAGGTGTCAGCTTGTGTCCGGTGGCACTTGACATCAGCAATCCTGCAAAGCTGCTCTACAGAAGGCGGCATAAATCAGTTCCATGCACCTACTCAAAAAAAACCCCCCAAAACTCTGACAACAGCAAACTTAAATTAACCCCAGCAAGAAAGAAGAATAAAAAACATCACAGAAACAGCTACTGAAAGAACCAAGCCTCAGACTGGGCTCCAAGCAAACAAAACTGGAAGCTGACAGGACATTTGAGGCCTTAATAAATAATTAAAGAAATTCTAGATATTTTTGAAGTTTTCTGTGTATTAAAACCCTCAGGTCCTCTGTTTCCTGTCTCCGAACAGGAAATGGATGGGATGAGAGCTTTGGTTGGGGTTTTTTTGAGCTGTGCAACAGCTTAATTATTACTTCGTACATACTTTTTCCTTGTACTTTCTTATTTGCATTTGTTCAGTCTAATAACATCTCACTAATGCTGTGGTCTAACATCTGGAGTGTTGGATTCATTTGAAAGCTTTCCATTTCACTCCTTTCCTCCTCCTTCCCTGGCTCTGATTGAAAAAGTTTGTTGGAAGCATTTTTTTTGAGCTGAGCTCCATCTTGTGGGCTTTAGCGTGGCTAATTAGTCACCACATCCTTATCTCTGGGAGGATTTCCCTTGGCTCCGGTCAGAAGAACACCTCCCTACGTTGCTTGTGTCAGGTATAATCATGGAATCAATCACAGGGTTAGAGAATGGCTTGGGTTGGAAGGGACCCTTAAAGACCAACAAGTTCCACCATCCTGCCCCTGGAAGGGCCACCTTTCCACTAGATCAGGCTGCCCAAATAACCCACTGGGAAATGAAATCCAGGTGGCAGAAGAAGGTGGGTCACATAGTACCTGGCTCGTGAGGAGTTTGGGAGCCATTGCAGTGGGGTGCAGGAGAAATCTGCCTCCCCTGAATCAGCAGTCTCTGGCAAGTTGGATTTTCTTTTGCTTTTCACTTCAGTCAGATGCTTTAATTGCTTTCTGCTTTGCAGAAAAGTCTGACAACCATTGCTGAGAAATATTTATTGAGCTGTTACACTGAAATGCTGTTGCTATGGATAAAGTATAGTTAACAGTAAGTAAATGGAGTTGTTAAGCAGGATTTTTTAATCTAACAATGCAATAAATTATTTTCTTCTTATCCTCACAGTAAGAGCAGCAGCACTTCTGTTCTTACTGAAAACTGCATCCATGTTATCCTGTTCCAAGCATTGCAATCCTGTGCTTTGCAAAATTGCCAGTATCTTCTTTTTTCCAGCTAGTGAGCTTAGCAGCCAAATAAAAAAGGCGATGCTTAAGCCAACTGAATGTCCAAATCCTGTTCTTACACGGTAGGGAACTGCTGTCTCAGGGTAGGTTAAATAATACCTGTAAAGTATTTGGGGAATTCTTTGTACTGAGCTGCTACAGCTGCCCTTTCTCAGCTCCTTGCTGAGAAACTCAGTGCTTGCGGAGTTCTCAAGGTACTCTGAGCCTCCTTATCCCTAGCAGTGGTAAGGTGTTGGTGGCAACCCAGCTGGGAGCACTGGTCTCTGCATCACTGTTCTGAAAGTGTCTCTGTCTTTCTCTCCCTTCATGAATTGCTGCACAGCCTTGCTGTCTTCTGGCTACTCTCTGGCCTGGAACATGGCAGTTGGCTCTGTACCACAAAAGCAGGATGAACCAATTAGTCCTTTGCAAAGCACTTTGAGAGCATAAACTGAAGAGACTATAACTGGAAGGCACTTCTTTTTTGTTGCAATATTGTGGGTAAGACTGAGACCAGGTCCCTAAAATGAGTGAGAAAAAGAAGGGTTGGATTCAGCATGTTAACGCTTTTGTCTTCAGGCAAAGACTCACACATAGAGGAAAATTGTTGCTGCAGTGTAAGCATCAAGAAACACATGCAAATAAAAAAGGTCTAAAATTTACTGGACTGTAGCAATACTTGCAAGACTACATGGACACACAAGACTGCAGTGTGCTCCCTTGAGGGGCTCGCTTCATTTGCCAGTGATTTCCCTGTAATGCTTGTGGCTTCTCCATGTTGAAGTGGAAGGGTCTCAAGGGGCCGGTGTTGTTCATGTCCAAAGTGCTCACCTTCACCCTCAGACTCACTGTGCAAAGGGCAACATCATCTTGGTGGGTGTGCCCCTCTGGGTGCTCATCATCAGCTTTCCAAAAGTGGCACCACTGTGGTTGAGTTGCTCTAAACACCCCCTGTACTGACAACTACAAAACCAACTGAAGAGTAAGAGCAAAGCTTGCTAAAACCCAGGTCCCAGCCCAAATATATGCTCCCTACTCTCAATGGATTTTGAGGGTGGTCAAATACAGTGCTTTAATGAGCTTAAGACAAATTTGAATTGCAGGCATTTGTGACATGGGTACGGAAACCAGACCATGGCCACGGAGATACCAACTGCCTTCAAACTGTAAAGAAAATCAGGTGATGGAATCAAAACCAGGGACACTCTCCAAAGCAAGTCACTCTCACTTCTTCTGGTACTGATCAGTGCTTCTTTCAAGAGAAAATGAAAAATAATTATTGCAATGATTGATGATATTTTTCTTTTTGTCAATTAAATAATATTCATCTAAGTTCCTCTTGCAATACTTGTGGATAATGATTTTAATCTTTTTTTGGTGGAAGGGGGTTGGTTTTGATCTGGAAATCTTGCTGCAAATTGATGTTGTATTTAGCTATAAAACACCTATTTAAAGGATAGCAGTTTCTGGGGATGAGGTCTGTGGCAGAAGAGCTCCCTCCAGCTCCAGGTTTGTTTCTGCTCCTGCAGGTGGAGTCATGGGGTTCCTGCTCAGCGCTGCTCCCAGCTCTGGGTTTCTCTGCTGGTGAAAATGAGGCAGCAGAATTGACTCTGCCACAGCAAATGGAGCACTGAGACTTTGTCGGCAAGGCCTACGTGGTGGGTTAGATGACAGCAGGTTAAAAAGTAAAACATGAGTTAAATGGTCATGCAGTAAGGCAAAGGGGGTATCTGCCCCGTAGTATGCTGCCATCAGCAGCTTCCCCTTGTGCCTTAATTCCTCTCACTCTGTGACAGTATTCTCCAGTCTCTCCTAAAACATTTCCATCTTTGATTTTCCATCCTCTGGATAAAATTCCAGAGGACAAGGGTTTCTCAGCTTTTTTTGGTATGTGAAACTACCTTTGCACCAAAGCATGTCAGCTGAACTCCAGTGCAGGACATGTATGGCTACATGGGGACTAAACATAAGGTCTTAGCTAGACCTCAAGTTAGATCTCAAGTGCCTTCACTATTCAGGAAAGAGAAATGGGGTGACGAGGAGCCATCTCAGGCAAATGTCTCAGTATTTTCCTCAGATATTACTTTCTTTTTACATGTGTGATCCCAAGAGACTCAACATCACCATCACTGATGCCAGCCAAGTGCATTGAGCACCAGGGACATTTGGAGCAGGGATGCCACGGCCCCTGCTAATGTGCCAGCAAAGCCCACAGTGAGACAGACAGAGCACCATACAGAGGCAAGGCTAGCAAGGAGCAAGCTGAAAGGCACAGGCTATTCTTGGCTCTAACTTTAATATTTGTTGAACTAATTACATCAGACAGATGCAGCTGATCTCAATTTTTCTGGCATGCAGCTCCTCCCTTCCTCCTGTATCAGACAAGCTTGCCCCGGGGAGGAATAATTAAGATGTGCAGTTAGAACAACTGGATTTGATCAATAAACACAGCAAAACAGAGCAAAGGCTTTAATGTCCCAAAAGGCCATCAAGGGGAGGTCAAATTAAACCATATGAGCTCACTGCTTACTTTGTTACATCTTTGCCGTCCTACATAGTCCTCACTCCAGATACCAGCAATAGACAAATTTCCCTGCTGTGGATTGTAGGGAATACCCACAGTCACCCTATGACCAAATGCTGTCACTTGGGGTATTTCAAAATCAATTAACAAAGGGGCAACTAAGATTCCGTGGAAGCCAGGAAGCTGTGAGATGAAGTATCCCAAAGCCCAGAACATCTGTTCAGCATAACCTGAGAAACTAAAGTCTTGCCTAAAGACACACCAGCATTACTGTAAATGCTTGTTACTCCCAGAAAGTACTGAAGTCCCTTGCCAAAATCCATTGGGATTTTTTTTTTTTTTTACACAGAAGATGCTTCAGATTAGCTGTTTTTAAACACTTGACACATTTGTTAGACATGGATTAGAGAGCATCAGCCAAGACTATGGCATACCTGCCATAGGAAAGAAAGGTAAAGAACTACAGTCAGCTTTTGGGGAGCACCATATTGATCAAAATGCTGGTTAGCATGTTTCCAGTTTCCACAGTCCTAGCCTCCAGCAGAGACATAAATTTTCAATTCTTGAGACACAACCCAATGAAATAGCTAAAATAACCAATCAAGTTAAATGCAGATGAAGAAATTAATTTGCAGCCTGCCAGCTTCCTCTCAGTGAAGCTCACTGATTAGTTTCCATAAGTGATTGCCTTCAAACTACCTGCTGGAGATGGTCTCCACTGGCTGTGAGTAGAGGAAGGCAGACTGTGCCACTTGCCCAGCAGGACACTAGGTGCTAGTGCAGGTATCACATAAGGTCTCACTACAGATGAACTCCCTTCTGACTGAGAACAGCCCCAGCCTCAAACAGGCACTTTGAAAAAGTAGCTACATCTCCTTTAGACAACTGTAGCTTCCCAGAGTATATTTCCCACATACCTGTTCAAATGCACTTAGCTCTTGCAGAGCAAGATTTAGATGTGGAATTGTTACAGTATTAATATTTGGTTACCATTTACTGCCTCTGTTTACATGTAAGAATCATTAAGTTTCCAGCTGAATTTGGAGAAGCTAAAGGAAACCCTGGTTTGGATGCAGTGAGTTTCTGTGAGATTAAAGGCTATGGCTCCACTATGTGTATGTACTGAAGTTTCTCATATGCATAATAATAAAGGCAAGGGCTATTTCAATCACAAGGTTGAAGCTGGTAATAAAGCAAATAAAAAAAGTCACGTGGGATGCTTCAAGAGTCTCAGGAATGAGGCACCAGCACTCTTGTTTACCCTACTAGCTCAGCTAATGGAGATTTTCTGTTGGAAGCATAGAAAGGAAATTAAATGTTGCCTTTCAGAGCTGCTTGTACAAAACCAGCTTTATTTTTCATCTTACTAGAGCCACTGTTTCTATCAGCAATGGCCAACCTTGGGACAACCCTTCAAACTTCAACACTTACTCCAAGTTATCTTAATGTATCAAGTAAATAGGTAAAGCTTAAGATATTTCTTTTTATACATCAGGCATTTGCTATGGCATGCCTGCAGTCCAGAACCTTCCAGCAAATAGATCAAATCTAGCTCTAGGATCAATTAGTTTGTCAGAAACACTTTCGAATTTTAGTGCAAAAAGTGGTAGCAAACTAGCATAGGTTAAACATAAATCAAGGATTGGCATAGGTTAAATGTAAGTCAGAATGCTTTGCTTCAATAAGCAGATTATTTTATCACCAACACCCCCTCTATTAGCTCCTAGTATTTACTACTTCAGTGTCATCTATCACATTTAATCCAGAGTCAGAAGGGTAGCACATCTTTTCATAACATTAAATAAGAGCTTCTAATTGTAGTGCACATACAAAAGATGTTCTTTTATACTAAAGCCCTAGGCAACACCAGTCAGAGAGCCTGTCAGCCACAGTTTCAGCTTCCTGGGTTTTCCTGTAACATATTTTAGTTCTTGCACACATAACAAGCAGAGTGCCAGTCATGGAGCCTGTGCTGTATTCTCTCATTAATGACTAGATATGTTTATAAGCAGCCATCAGTACTGGCCACAGCACTTGTAGACTAACTTGCAGAAAACCAGCACTGCACTGAACTTGCAATATGCAACTTCTAACACGTGTTCAGTAGTGAAAAACTAATGTGAATTGACAAGAATTCACACAGTATTCAATTTGCTGACAGTTAACCTTCTTCTAATCATATATGAAAAAAGACAATTCAGTTTCCCTATTAATTGAGGGTTTCCTTCACTTCAGTTGGGAGAGCAAAGGTAGGGGAGATCCATTTATTAGTAAGTTCTGGGCTTGCAGCATCTGGTCTGCCCTCATATATGCTATAAGAGCCATCCATGACACTAATTTTCTACAGATTAATGAAACACAGGACCAGTTATTTCAATATACTTTATTTTAAAACGGGTAGGTCACAAAGCACTAAGCTTAGCCCGTTCTGCCATACACAAGCTACAAATACTTGTTTGACAGTTGAGGGTCAGTCTTTAGTAGCATACATGAAAAGTGAATAAAAATCCATATAAAACAATATTCAAATAGTTTCCATAGGAACACAGATAATTGTGACCCATCTCCTAGCCATTTTTCTTGCATTTATGCCAAACCTAAATGTTAAAAAAACACTTAAAAATTCTACCAAGAATTAAGTTAACAGTCCCCCAAATGCCCTAAATTCAATGACTAACCTTGCACTTAGCTACTAAATATTACCTATACATTAATACTAGCTGAAGCACAAGTTGCTGGATATTCAATTCCACTTTCCCAGGCACAAGAGACTGGCAGACTAACAACATCCTGCTCCTCCACCTCAGCTAGGAGCCCTTGCTCCTTGATCTGCTGCATTAGTTGCCTAGAAAGAAAAAAAAAAAAGAGTCAAAAATTGTTTCACTGTAATCTACCAAAAAACATAAGGTATATTTTTTTAATTGCCAGTGAGTATGAAATGAACTCTTTATGCATTACCTGCAATCCAGACATTATTGTCATAGGAGAAAAAAATAATAAACTTCAGTTGACTGAGTATTTAGACTTTGTTCATAGATTCATAGAATGGTTTGGGTTGGAAGGGGACCTTGAAGTTTTAGTTCTAACCCGCCCCCCAACATGGGTAGGGACACCTTCATCTAGGCCAAGCTGCTCAGAGACACACCCAGCCTGCCCTTGAACACTTCCAGGGATGGGACATGTGTTTCAATTGGAAGCCATTACCAACCTGTCACTACGTGCTTTTGCAAACAGTCTTGCCCTATCTTTCCTGTAAGCCCCCCCTCAGGTATGGGAAGGCTGCAAAAAGATCACCCCAAGGCCTTCTCCAGGCTGAACAAACCCAGTTGTCTCTGTCTTTCCTCATAGCAGACGTGCTCCATCCCTCTGAACAACTTAGTGGCCTTCTTCAGACTTGCTCCAGCAAGTCCCTGTCCTTCTTGTGCTGGGCACCCCAGGGCTGGATGCAGCACTGCAGCTGGCATCTAATCAGGGCAGAGCAGAGGGGCAGAATCCCCTCCCTCCCCTGCTGCCCACGCTGCTTTGGATACAGCTCAGGACACATTTGGCTTTCTGGGCTGCAAGGGCACATGGCTGGGTCACATTCACCTTCTCACCCACAGCACCCCCAAGTCCTTCTCAGCCAGGCTGCTCTGGATCTGTTCATCCCCCAGCCTGGATTGATACCAGGGGTTGCCTCCATCCAGATGCAGCACCTTGCACTTGGTCTTGCTAAACTTCATGAGATTCCCACTTCTCAAGCCTGTCCAGGTCCCTCAGGTGCGGGGTGGCATCCCATCCCTCAGGTGTTGCAACAGCAACACTCAGCTTGATGTCATCTTTTAGTTCTAGTTATCTTAGGTATGCAAGGAAAACAGCTGTGCCACTGCATGGCTCCTCATGCATTACTAGTTTTTACTTAGACACATATAATCATCTTGTCCTTTATCTTTCACAGTTTCTAGCCACAAATTTAGTTGTACACCTTTACAATATGTGGATGACATTCCAAAAGACTTTTGGCCATCCTAGAAAGATCTGCACCATAATCTCATTGATGCATACCTCTCAGTTAAAGGCCAGCCTTTATCACAGAATTCTCTTGCCAAAACAGAAGACACACATGGGGCTGAAAGAGGCCTGTGCTGTGGCCTTGGATGACAGTTATGTTTGCATAATTAAGCTCGGCATGCCTCGGACCACATATTAAATTTCAACAGCAACCTAGTGATACAGTGAAAAAGCTAATTATTCTCCCACAGAGCCATTTTTAGTTCAGTTAGACACAGTTTTGGAATGTTAAGGGAAGCCTAAAAATTTCATGTGTTTTGCAAAATGCTTCAATCGACTGAAGGTTTCACTAAGGTAAAGAAACAATACAAGCCCTGCTTATACCAGCAGGGTTAGCAGAAAGATAGAGGAAGCTTCCTCTTATGTCAGGAATTCCACTGAACTAAAATATTTTCAATAAATTTGAAAACAACCCAAGAGGAGAGCTAATCATGCTTTAGGGTAACACTTCAGCCCAAAAGCCCTCTGCCAGTTCAGCAGGCAGATACCAGTAGAGAGGTAAGGGCTCCCTCTTACAGGAAACCCCACTTTTATAGAAGGTGCAATCCATTAACCTGTGTTGCACTGCAGAGCACCCAGGTTACTTTAATTGCTGTTTAAGTTGCAGTTTCACAGTATCCTTGCACTTAAAAAGTAGTCCTGCTTTCTTTGCTTACCTGTTTAATAACTTCCCATGGAGATCTAGCACTCTGCATTGAGCACTGAGCCAGAGCTCAACCTAAACCAAGGAATAGCTCTCAAACAAACATAGAGATCATACTGTGAAACAACATTGTTGAATGTCCCTGCATCCTGCAGTCAGGATTTAGTAACCTACTAATTTAGAAGACAATATAACTGTGATTAACTGGTCTCTGATTACTAGTCACAGAAGCTAAATGTAAAGAATTCATAATGATTCTGTGTGTCGTTCAGTAGTGAAAACACTAGCTAGAATCCAGATTAATGAAGACTCCTAGCATTACCCCTTTAAAAGCATCTCTCCTGTAAGTGTGTACAACAGAGCAAAGTAATTAGTAGCAGCAGCATTCTTCTAACCATACGGCAAAAGTCTTCAGAGGCACTGCCTTCTTCCACACCAGGAGGTTTTACAAGAGCTGTGGGACCAAAACTACCCCTGCTTGTTAAGGGGTAGCCAACTAAAACGAGCTATTTAGTACAGTGATCTCAAAAGTACGGATGGATCAAGATATTTAGTTACTAACCATGCTGGTCTTGACATCACATAGTGTATTGTTGGCCTCTGGAATCCATTGAAAGTAGAAGCTGCTGCAACAGTATAGGCACCCATGTTCTCAAACAGGATCCAGTCACCAACTTGCAGCTCTGGCATATTAAACCGCTCAACAATCCGATCTAAGCCATCACAGGTTGGTCCCCAAATGCTGCAGGAGTAGCAGCTGTCATCTGGCTTAGGCCGCTAAAGGAGAGAGTTTAATTATTTGACTATCAAAACACAGCTTCCAGAAGTAATATCATCGTTAGTGTAACATTCCACTTCAGAAGAAAACAAAGAGCTCCTTACAGGTTCTTCTTCACCTCTGGCTTTAATTCCACTGCATGTTTATGGCATAAGTTAAATGCCAAAGTCTGGCAACACGAAGGGAGCAGTGAACTGAGAAGTGACTGCTGTGACAAGGATGCTCCTACATCCATGATATGTGACTAGTATGTGATACTTCTGAACAGGCATACCTTTTGCAGGACGGGCTTAACATGAGCATGATCATACAAGATGCAGTTGAATGATCCATAGACCCCATCATTCACATAGTACATAAGAGTTTTGTCATTTGCATCATCTTCATCTGGAAGAAGTTGAGACATCAGTGAGAAAAGGCCTTGGAAAGAAACACACAGCGGGCTAGATCTAAGACTAGGTCTCGATTTACATACCATCAGAACCTGTCTGCTCCTTTAACATAATTTTCTTTGCAATTATGTTGACTGCCAGTGTGAATGCTGATGCAACATAGTATCTTCCTGGCTCTGCAATAATATTTATTCCAGAATCTGAAGGAAAGTATTTATCCAGTGCTGGGTTGATTACACTTGTGATCTAGGGAAAAAACCAGATGCCAGTATTAAAATTTCAGCAGCTATTCAGGTGCTGCTTTGGAAGTCTGAGATGAAGTAAGACCCTCAAATTCAAAATTATATACTAGCAAAGCATGTTACATCTATTAACATCTATTGTAATTTCTATTGACTGTTTTTGCTTTTTTTTCCCCTCAATTCAAAATCTTGTTTGCAATTAAATTTATACAAAGCAACAAAAGCAGACATCACTTGCAACTTGAAGTTTAAGTAACAAAATAGGTCATGTTTGAGGCTGAAGGAAATCACCCCTCCTAAGCTCATTAAACCATCATTAATGCCCTGCAAGTCCTCACACTTCAAATTTGATTTGTAGTTCACTTGCAGTGCTGCTACACTACTATGCACTAAATCCTAAAGATGTCATCTCATGGGTTCATAAGCATACAAAGAGCTTTAATACCATATTTGATATTCAGTTGCCTTCATGAACAGTTATTTCCAGGTTCTGATGTTACCATGAAGCTGCCTCCAACCACAACATGGTATCATGCCATGGAGCCCAATGACATAATTTGCTTTTGATGGCCCAGGTATGCCCATAGTGCACTATGAGAAGCCAGGCTGCATTAGGAGGTGCCAGAAGTGCTACAATGTTAGCTCACACTATTATAAGAAAACTTTTTATGTAACTTACTGTATCCTTGTGTTAATATGTAACATTTAACACCTCCTTGGGTTAGAAGGCAAGGTACTCTGACAACACTGCTTTAAGTGGAAGTCCTACCAATATTCAGCCCCCTTGTCCCTTCTGAAAGCAGAGCTAATGCTGAGGTAAAACAGACTGGAAAACACTGACCAACTTAAAAATTATCCAAAAGCTAGTTCTAAATCAAATTGGACACTGACCTCATATGCTGCCACCCCTAAGGACAGCATGGGTTCAGCACTACCCCTTCACCTATTTGGGAGCAGTGCCAATCTATTCAGCCTGAAGTACACCACCAACTGGAAGAAGTCTATGTCAGTAAGAATCAAACTTGTAGTTAAAACTGGCTTTACTTTTTTGAGACTTCTGCGTGTTTGTGCAACCACTTAGCTATGTATCTGACAAGCTCATCTAATTTTTAGTTTTCAGATTAATTCCTCTTTTCCTCTTAATTACATTTCTGACAAAGCAGACATTTTTGCAAACATGTCTGCATACAAACAGAAAAAGCAAGATTTTGTTTAATCCAGATCAATGTTCAAGCAGACTCCACAACCTGAGAACAACTTAGCAAAGCTATACCTCTTCAAATTTAAGCTTGACATCTTCAGAGCCAGGGAAGCCACCACCAATATCAAGCAGAAACATATTGAAGCCAAGTTCAGCCTAAAATGGGATTAACAGCAACACTGTCAAGAAAAGTTTATAATTTATATCAGTTCACATTTTATCATTTTAGCTTAAAAAGTGATGTGAAGTCATTTCATTAACACATGTTCAAGTAACAGTCATTTGAGTCTGAGCTGCCATTTTAGTGCATCTGCAGATGAGTTTTGCCAAGCTGGTCAAAGTAAGCTACCAGGACCTAAAAAATCACAACAATATGAAGTCAGTGACTTAGCTAGCTTTTAAGCCCATAGCAGTTGTACCCTTCATTCAGTTTTCCCACAACAGTTGAGCAGTAGTAGTTCCAGAGGAACTAGAACTAGACTTACTCCCATATCAAACACACAGCGGGCATCAGAAATGGCTTGAACAAAGGTCTCGGGGTCTGTACATCCACTTCCAACATGGAAACTACAAAAAAAAATACAAAATATCAGTTGCTATTTGGCAAATTAGTCAAGAAGTTTTGTATGAACTCATGTCATCACATGCAAAGGCATCTCTATTGCCAGCCAGAGCATTTAAAGAAAACTTATTAAATATGACTGTGTTTTGATACTGTCAGCTCACCTAACTCCAACAATGGCAAGGTCAAGTTCTTTTGCACGCTCCAGAAGAAGCCTGCTAGTCTTAAGTGTAGCTCCAAATTTAACACTCAGACGACAGACTGCTTTGGAGTCATCAGTGGTAATGCGCAAGACTAACCTAGAAACAGGAGAAAATGAGGAGTTAAGTTTCAGTATAACAGTCATCATAAGGCAGGTATGATCTCAGAATGAGAATGAACATGAGCTTAAAGATACAAGCTTATCTGTGTATCTCTTCCTAAAGTGCCAGTAAACTCTACAAGATTAGATTTTTCACTGGTTAAAAGTATGTTTTTTATTTCAGTTTTGCAGACTACCTTAAAATAATGAAGAACAAGTTTCAGATAAAGCAGATATTTCTGTATCTTGGGAACCCAAGGAAGAATTATAGAACAACTAGCATTACTTACTTGGCTTTTGGATGGGCCCTTGCAACTTTCATTAGTTCTACTTCACTATCAAATGTCATCATCTGCACACCACTGCTGGCAGCATGTTTGATTTGAGATACTTGTTTGCAGGGATTTGCATATATTATTCGCTCAGGAGGCACACCAATGCTCTGTACCAGCTGTATTTCCGTCTGAAGAAAGAACAGATTATACTTGTAGAAGATATTTCTAGATGAATGATTAATGTAATCAGAACAACAAAGGCAACATTACTCAGTTATGCTTAATTTTATAAGAACATGTCTCGTAAGGCTGAACAGATACTAACGCCACAGATCAGAAGACAGTGAAGATCTCACCTTACTGGCACAATCAAATCCTGCCCCAAGAACAGCAAGTGTCTTCACAACAGCTTTGCTGTCATTACATTTTACAGCATAGAAGGGGGTCACCCGAGGAAGGGCCTTATGCCACCGCATGTGCTTCTTCACAATGTCCCCGAGGTCAGCAACATAGAAGGCGTCTTTATCATCCTAGAGCAAACACACATCTTAATGTTACAAACAACAGATAACAGGATAAGCCTAGAGGTCAGCATTTGAGGGGGCTGTCTTGCAGATCATTTGCAAGGACAACTTGTTCTATTAGTTTATAAGTTTGTAGCATCACGAAATGTAGTGGTTTTCCCGTCATACTTACAGAAGATGACACTTCATTTATTTTTTGGTCAAGGATATCCTTGGCAGTAAAGCCTTCATCAAGGAAAGTCAACTCAAATTCTTCTTTGCTGAAGTTACTCATGACTTCCAAGATTTCAGGTTTATGTGAAAGGACTTGGGTATGAACTGCTGAAAAAAAATTAATTACTTAACTGGAATTCATATAGTTTACATTTAATACTTCACTTAGATTCATATAGTCATTATATGACCACTAATTTGTGCTTGTATCATTTACAATTATACAGCTCCTACTGATCGCTGATAGCTGCATAGATTAGACACTTGTGTAATGACAGAACTGATGTAATCAGAATCAAGGAGGCAGGCCAAAATAATCTTGCTAGCTGGAAGGCAAGTTCTCCTCTGTTCAACAACTTTATGATGTTCTGAATCTACTCAAAGAAAAAAAAAACAAATAAATACTGTCAGATATTAGTCTGGCTCTCTGGAAGTTTCTGCTGTCTTTTCCTTCACCTCCACATCAGAGCTATTAATATTATGGCTAGTGTTTAATTACCACTTTTTATAAAAAAGCAACTCACAAGCACTATTTTAGCTCACCAGTTTCAGAAGAAAGGTTTTACCAACAGAATCCAAGACTTTTACTGACTTTTGAGTAGTAACAACTCTCATTAGGTCCAAGCCTTGTAAATATCCAGATTCTCAATACACTTCAGACTAGGCATAAAGCAGACGTGAGAACAGGGCTTTCCTTGAAGTTGCTCTGTTGACAGTTAGAGCTTCCCTGTTCTATTCATGACCTCCAAGCTGCATGAAAACCTCAGCTGTCATGAGTGGCAGATACACACTTTGAGACTGGTTCGTAACTCTGACCTGAAAAGTCTTAACAGTGACCCCAATTAGCACTTTAGAACAGGATTTTACAGCAGCCCATTACAAGTCTTCATTGCTAACAGAAATCTACCTGCCAAGTAGAAAGTCCCTTGAGAACTAGAACTAAGGAGCAAAAGCACACTCCTCTGCCACGCATGAGCCATGCAGTCCATGGGCCATCTCCTTACTGGGTAGTCCAAATACAGAATGACAGCATTCTCCACCAGGCTGTTAAGCAGTGTGTGCTACCTTATAAAGACCTCAGCATTGCAAGTCACTCAGAGAGAAGATACAGTTTCATGTAATGGGGTCCAGCCTTCTTCCTTCTTTCAGCAATTTTTACACTCAAACTAGTCATGCAGACTAGGATTGAAAATCATGCAAACTCTGAATTATTCACTCAAGTTATGTTAGTGTTTCCTCTACTTTCAAAAAGTCTGGCTATAAACCAATTGAAAAAGGATGTTTTATAGCTGTTACAGGTTAACAAGGTTCTAGAACCAACAGACTCATTCATTCCATATATAACTTTATTAACTGAATTTTATTGAATAACTTCGAAACATCAGTGATTATGCTTCATTTCAACCTCCAGAAACATACAGCAACAAGAACTACTTCACATCTTTTGATCATTTCTCACTTATGAGAGACAAATCAAATTTGAGATTCAAACTAGATTAAGCTTTGATTCTAATAAACCCAACAATCCATTGAAGCTCATTCTGCCTCTGCTCTCATTCACGTGCAGTGATAATTCTACCACAAGCTGGATTAAAGTCTTCTTTTAAAAGCCTCTTTGAAAGGATCATAAGAAACAGCAAATTAAACACTTCTCAGGAAAGTGCTTGCTACTAAGGAGAAGTTGCATCTCATCATGGACTTGCAGCTTTGCAGAAAGCAGTTCGGGGACTTCAGCTGTGGTTAAGTGAAGTGAACACCATCAGGAAGAGTTTAGTTTAACCTCCCCTCTTCAGAGCACTGCATGAAAAGCACTTTTCCTTTTAACATGTAAAAGGGAAATGACTTTTATTGGCCACAGCAGATTTTGTTAAAAAGTTCTTGCAAGCTTTCCATCGCCACCTCATTGCACAATTTTAACTACAGTGTAATTAATGTACAGCATATAGATAGAACACAATCATGTAGGTGCGAACTGTAGCCTCACAAAGTATGTTTCTACTTGGACTGTGTGCAAAGTGTCTGCAGCTCCCCAGAAGAAAGGCAATTTATGCTCATTTAGAATTTGTTCTCCAGCACATTCCCCTATTTAGCAGCTGTATTTAGACAGAGCTGAGTCATGCCTGCAGGCTCTGTACTCAAACAGCCAAGCTGCGTCTAGAAAAGGTGCCCGAGGCGCCCCTGACTCCGGAGCCTGCAGAGCGCTGCAGGCCGCGGTGGGCAGGGACGGGGCCGGCTGCCCTGCGCCCATCGACGCCCTTCCCCCTGCAAAGCCACAGGGTCCCGCAGCAGAGCCTGACGCGACCGGGCTGGGGCTGCGCTGCCCGGCTCGGCAGCGGGGCACTGCACGCCCAGCCTGACACTGCGGCTTCCCGAGGAGGTGCCTGTCAGCCCCGCGGTGCACCTTCAGTACAGCTCACATCACCCTGCCGCGGGGCCCCCACCCCGAGACCCTCGGGGGCACAGCGCTCCGCGGGAGAAGGGCTCCCCCCTCATCCCTCGGGGTATTCAAGGCCAGGTTGGATGGAGCTCTGAGCAGCCGGGTCTAGTGGAAGGTGTCCCTGCCGTAGGCAGAGTTGGAACTAGATGGTCTTTAAGGCCCCTTCCAACCCAAACTCATCCGCGATTCTCTGCTTCGCTCCCAGCCCAGACCAGTGCCCGCCGGGTGTGCAGGGGGACAGCGCCCCGCGCCCCGGCGCCACTCGGCCCAAGGGCGAGCCCGGGCGCCCCAAACCCTGCTCCTGCCATGTTCCTGCCACGCACCTGCCTTTCCCCACCCCGGAAGCAGCCCGGCGGCCACGGCGGGGCCGTCCCTTCCCCCGCTGCCGGGAAACGCCGCCAATATTCCCCAGGCGAGCCAGGGAGCCGGGTCTGGCCCGCTTACAGCCGCCTGGAGCCTCCCGCCTCCCCGGGGATTCCCCGTGCCCGGCGGCAGCAGCGGCGCCCATCCCGGGCCGTGCCGCTTGGCAGCGGCCCCGCAGACACGTGGCTCCGCGCCGGCCGCTTCCTCTGCGGCCCCGCCGCCCGCCCGCTCCCCGGCACATCCCGCCGCCCGCCTCACCTCACCTCGGGCAGCGGTGGTGGAGCTGCTGTCAAGCCCCCGCGGCAGCCGATCGCCTCGCTCCGAGCCGCCTCCCCCTCCTCCTGCGAGCCGGGCGCGGTGCGCGGAGCCGGGCAGCAGCGCCGGACCGGCTGAGGAGGAGCGGGGCCGGCGGGGCGAGCGGGGCGCCGCGGCTGACAAAGCTCTGCCACGGCCGCCGCGCTCCTATTTATAGCGCCGCGGCGTCGCTGTGGCAACGCACCAGCTCAAACCAGCCGCGATCGGCTGGGACCGGGCGCGCTCCCACCGCCGCTATTGTGACGTACGGCCGAACATGCGCACGGCGCCGAGCGCCCCCGTGCCCCGCCCGGCCCCTGCCGTGCACCGGGCGTGCCGAACCTCTGCGCTGGCCGTGTCCCCCCGTGGGGCCGCCCGGACGGAATCCACCTGCGGGGTGATGTACGCGACCCCAGCCCTGCCGGCTGCCAGCAGGTGCATGGCCCTCGCCGTCCCCACCGCCCGGTCGGTACCCCAGGATGGGTACTCCCTTTCCAGTACCCCAGCCTTAGAGTGAAAAAGCGGCTGCAGGGGGCCAGAGGGCTGCGGCTTCAAGCGATGCCTCTGGCGGTGCTGGAGGAAAGCACTGCTGAGCCAGGGGACCCGGAGTGTGTCACACCCGGCGTGTCGGTGGGGCGACAGAGCCATCCAGTTTGAGCGGCTCTCGCAGCCCCTGTGCTCGGCACTGGCTGCTGTCCACAGCGGTGCTGCCCCTGCCTGCATCCCTGACCACCGAGGGCGTCATCCAAAACACTTCCCCTAACACTGACCACAGTTTTTCCATCCGCTCTTGTTCTGACTCTGGTAACTGTTTCCACTGTAAGGTTATTTTGTATTGCTGGCTTGTTTTAAAAACGGGAGTCAATGGAAGGTGTAAGAAGGTATCAATTGATCCTTTCAATCCATTTTTTGGTTTAGCCCCGAACGACTGTGCTTTCTGCCCTTGCCAGGACAGACATTTTCTGCCTCTCTCCCCCCTTCTTTAAAAAGTTCGACCCTCATCCCATGGTAGATGGCCTGAGTCCCTGCCCTATGGCCTGAGTCCCTGCCCTATGGCCTGAGTCCCTGCCCTGTCAATGTTTGTGGGAAGATGGAGCTGCCCTTGCCATGCTGAAAAAGTTATTTTTACACCCTGCTGCCTCTGGAGCATTTGTAAGAGAGGCAAGGAACCTTTCTGCAGCCCATGCTGCAGGACAGAGCTCAGGGTGTTCCTGCTCCCCATATCCAAGTCACTGAAGGCTATTTTAATGGCTTTCTGAAAGTAGACATCTGGGCAGCCCCTACCCTCCTGCAGAGCTGGCCATTGAGAACCACAAGGTGGAGAAAACCCCCCATCCTACATGGGGAAAAGTGATGGGAAATGTTGGCTGCTGTGGTGTGGGATGCTCTCATGGAGGTACTCAAATGGTTGTGCTCACTGGCCTCAGGGGTTCCATCCTCCCACCTCTCCCACCAAGCTCAGCTGGAAAACCCACTGTATTTTAGGCAGAAACAGATGAGTGGGATGTTTTTGTCCACCCCACAGCCCCTGCCTTCTGGAGCTGGGTTGGGGGTGGAGGGCACAAGGCTGGGGCTGCAAAAGGATCCCTTGAAGGATTGAAATAAAGGAAAACACCAAGATCAAGCAGAAAATAAACAAAAGGTGGTTTGGGACACAGCCAAAAGAAATGTCAGAGGACAGTGGTGGTGGTTTTGGTTAAAATAACTTGATGAAAGAAGGAACAAAATATCCTAAAATATTTTAAATATATATGTACTTTGTGTGTTTGTATGTCATCACACATCCAGGCATGAATTAGAGAAGGTTTTCTAAATAACAGCAAGGAGTGGGGAAAACCATTCCAGCGTATAGCACCTACATCAGCTGGTCCTCAGGACACTACCTGCCCCCAACAGTGATTCCAGTGCAGCGGGGCAGCTGCACAAGCATTGTTTTTGCTGAGATAACTCATCAAAATCCCTGAGGAATTTCATACCACCTCCCCTGACAGTTAACAGGGCAAATAATGGGGTTCACATGCCTCTAGATTTGGTTCAGTGGACAGCAGATATAATTTAATTTAATTTTTCTTCTGCTGACTGTGAACAAGCAGGGATTGCAGAATCACAGAATAGTCTGACTTGGATTTAAGCATGGAAAAGCAGACAGAGAGGGAAGGGAAGGGAAGGGGGGGGCAGGGGAGGGGTGGGGAGGGACGAGCGGGGGGCGGGGGGCCGCCCGCGAGGGGAGGGGGCGGGACGGGGCGGGAGGGGACGGGCGGGGTGGGGACGGGAGAGGGGCGGGGGGGAGGGCGGGGGGGGGGGGCGGAAAGGGAAGGGAAGGGGCGGGAAGGGAAGGGAGGGGTTCGGGAAGGGTAGGGAAGGTTTCGGGAAGGGAAGGGAAGGGCTGTGCCACCACTACAGGAGCCAGCTCCTCACTGAGCTGGCTCAAAAGCAAGGGCTGTGGTCTGGATAAAGACAATGGCCATTACCTGGGCCCAGTACTCCAACAGAACTCTGGTACCAGCTGTTCCCTCCTCACCTTCTCCTCTCTGGCTGAGGCTGGAGAAGAGCCTGTGGTTGTCCCCAGTGGTGTCCCAGTTGACTGACCTTGGCTGGAGCAAGGGGGCAGGGGCCAGTGGGTAGTCACTGCTCTGGTGTGAGACAAAATGGAACTGTACCCGAGGTTGGGGGGCAAAGGCTGGGCTGCTCCAAGGGAAAGAGGTGACAAAACAACCACAGGATGCAATTACCTGAGGAATTGATGCATTTGTTAGCTGTTTGCAGATGCTTAATAGCAATGTTTTATCAGCTCCTGAAAAGGATGGGATTACCAAATATTTCATCTTCCTCACAGTTCTTGTCTGTAGAGGATCCTTGAGAGCTGCTGGTGACAAGGGCTGGCTTTGAGGAGCACAATGTTTGCAGGAGGTGCTCCAGTTCAGGACCCCTGGGTCCCCATGTCAGAGGACAGTCAAGGGCAGCTTTCCAGCATTTCAGGTACAAAAAAGGAGGCATGTCCCTTGCTTCCTATTTCCTGGCTAGTGCCCTGAGGGCCTGGCCGAGCTGCTCTGAAGGGCATGAGCAGCTGCCCAGCTCCACCAGTCACAGGGGCAGAGCAGATCCTGGGTGTTAAGAACCGAGGGATGCTCCTGCAGCTCTTGGCAAGTCACCACCAGTCTCAGACTACCTTATATGAAGCAGTTGCTTGGGCCAAAAATGTTTTCCAGAAGAGGGCACTGGAAAAGCATTTGTTGGTGGGAGACTGTGGCCATATCTTCCTCATGTTTCCCCTCCTCACTTTCTCTCCCCACAAGGCCCTTGCAACTGTGAGGGATGGGGGATGGGGAAGACTGTCTGGCTTCCCTATAGCTGTCAGTGTCTCCTACATCTTGCAGTACAGCAGCAGCAGCAGCAGCCTCGTGTGCACTCACTCTGCTGAATGATGGGTGTCCTAGCTCCTACAGGCCTCTAAATTTCGGAGGAGCTGGAGCCGAGGTTCCTTGAGCTTTGGCCAGGTGGGAAGAGCTGCCCAGTAGGAGAGAGGTGAAGTGGCCGGCACCACCATAGCAGCTGGAGAAAACCTCAAGGTAGTGCCTGGCATTCCTCAACTGCTTTCCTTCCCTCTGAGTCTATCCAGGGTCTTTGCACTTCTTAGGAAATTAAGCCCTGTGACAGCTCATGGAGGTTGGTAAATAATGCCTCCACTTTATGGATGAAAAGGTGACTCAGAGGAAGATTCAGTGACTTACCAAGGATAGCAGAGAGTAAATTCCAGATAGGGGTGTGCTGAGATGTGGGCCCGTGTGAGGTGGTAGTACTATGTGGGCTGTGGGATACAGAATATGTGCATGGGGAAATCTGATGGAACTACCTCCAGCTCTCTTGGGGCAGTAGCTGTTGATTCCCTTTCAGTTCATTGACACAGAGAAAAGAAACCTACAAATGGGCCCTGTCATCCAACAAAGACCATTAGAGAAAACAATGTTTCCAGGATACATTTTTTGCTATCTTTTATTACACATTTTCTAGGTATTTGAACACAGTTTCTTGCAACTCAGGGCTACAAATGTGATGTTGCATCCTTTTGAGTCAGAGCAACAAACTAAAATAACTCCTTGCAGGGCTAAACTAAAGGAGATAGAGTAATCAAAATTCTTGTGAAGTGACTGGAAAGCTTTGCTTTGCAGCTCAACTCCAGAAATGCTTATGGATCTGTTTTCTGATTTGCCTTTTTTGGGCTTAGTAGCCCAGTATGGTTAAAAATTAGTTCAAAACCTCACATACCATGAGGTGAAGCACATAACTCTGACATTACAGCACCAGTTTTGTGTCTGAGCTTTGTCTAATCCTTCACAGTTACAGATATGAGATAGATCTATATGAAAAATAAATTTTAAAAGTCAATGCTCTCATATGCATGCCATTAAATATACTTGATACATCGAGGTGTTTGAGTATCATCGTCCTCTGTAAGAGCTCAGCGGCCACCAGAAATGAGCCAAATAATGTGATTGGACTCTAGCATTGTTATAGTTAATTCATGGATTCTGTAGGCAATATACAATGGTATAGCAGAGTTTAAACACTTTGTGTTTTAATAGACTCCTCAACTTGCTCTCAACAAAGACAATGTCAAAATTCTCTGAGAGTCAGAAAGAAAGAGAAGACCTCTTGCAAGCTGTTGAACATTATCTTGAAAAGCAGAGGTCAGCCTGTTCTGTGGGATTAATGGAAGAGGAGCCATGGAAGTGACAGACAGATCCTGTGTGTGCAGCCAGCAAGTGGGGTGGCAATGATCAGTCCTGTTGGCACAGCACTGTGGTGCTCAGCCCATGCACTGCATCTCTCTCTCACATAAAGGACTGTTTTCTGCCATAGTGAAGGCATCACATATAATTCACAGCCAGTTTCTGAGCCCACCCTGGTAAAGACCATGATTCACTCCAGAAACAGCCTGAAAGTTTGAGAAGATTTGAGTGAGGAAGCACTCAGTGTTTGTATGCCCATCGAGTATCACAATCAAATGAAGACCACTGTTGGTGTCAATGCTGGATCAGATCCCTGTATGTGTCTTCTCTGGCACATACTGCAATGGCCACTCAGAAAGGAGAATGCTGTCTGATGAGACCAGCCGCAGGACCTGAATATGCCACAATTTGCATAAATTAACATCTTGCAGATTTAAATCCTAAGACCTCTCCCATGGATCCCATCTTAAGGGGTTGTGCAAACACAGTGAGATTACAGACTGCTCCAGCAAACTCGCAGTTGCTGGTGGGGAATTCACTGGATGATGTGAATAGACAGGGAACAATAGTGGCCCATGACATGTATTGGTGACCAGAGCCCGGCCCTGTTGGGCTTTGTGTGCATGTTGCTCATTTGTGCCATTTGCTCACAAAGGTTTGTCTTCTGCATAATGTATGTCCCAGTGAAGAGCTCTGAGTACACACTAATGATTTGCAGTAAAAGTAAGGACAGCTGGAAAGCTCAGTGCCTTGGTTTTCCCCAGCCTTCCTCCAACTTTTGCTGTCTTCAGACAGACGAGTGTCAGTAGCATGCAGAACATTTTTTTCTCTTAGGGCAGTGGAAAATTTAAGAAGCCTATCAGAAGTCACCATGGTTTCCTGGGGTTTGTGATAATATTAGTCTTCAGTTATCACCCTTGATAGGAGGAATTGATGATGTGAATAGTAGAAGTGAATATATTGAATAGTCCATCAAACCTGTGACAGGGCTCAGAACATTTGGGGAAGAAAAAAGAGAGACGTGTAAAATTTAGGAGGTTATAAATTCTGAATATGTTAAACATAACAAGTATTCATTCTCTTCTGTGATAATTCTAGGTGTATATATAATATAGCAGACAACTTCCCAGACTGAGAACTTCTGAAGGCTTTCATGTCAGGGGAAGGGAATAGTACATTTCTATATCGTATCTTCCAGTCCTGGAAAAGCTTTCAACAGAAGTCGTTTGACACGACACAACAAATGGTACAAAACTTTGAAGTGGTAGAGTTCCTTATTTTAGTTCATATTCAGGGAATGAATGAGTTGTAATCTTACCTACACACTACCCACCGCAAACAGCCAAGAAACAACCCGTCGTATTAAAAGTTTCACATTTTGGTTTATGACTGGCATTTAATTCGGGATTAGTTTAATCTGGTGAAGAGCAGTTTAAGAGGTGATTATCTCAAGGGTAGCTACAAAGATGGTGCAAAATTCTCAGCATTGTCAGACATTATAGGCAAGAGCAATGGCCATAAGTTGTGCCACTGGCAGTTCTAGTTGTATATCAGAGAAACTTCTCCAGGAGAATAGTGCAACTCTGAGACAGAGGTGGGGTGGCCATCCTTGGAGGTTTTCAAGCTTAAGCAAGAAAAAAGCCATGACTGACCTCATCTGGTGCCTGCTGATCATCCTACTTTGGGTGTGAGGTTGGGCAGGAGACTTTTTCTACAGCTGGTATTTCTGGCAGTGTATTCTGCACTCAGATAAACCCATGGGTGTTGCAAACAAACCTCATGATATTTTTCTAACCCGGTCCTTTAATGGTGTAAGTTGAGGTAACTGCGTGCCAGCGATATGGCAAGGAAGGCACAGAGGCATGTTGTGATGGAAAATGGGTGACCACTTCTGCCAGGACCCTGCTTCCTGCCTGTTGCACAGCCCCTGTGTTGGACCAGTGCTTCAGACAAGGACATTGACCAGGATGGCCAAACGCCCTTACAGGCAGGGGATGGGCAGCGTGGCACTCCAAACCTGTCAAGGGGAAAGGAAAAGCAGAGAGCTGTCTTTGGGAGGGGGTCATGGGTCTGACCCATGCTTGTGCAGCTGTGGCCTTGCTCCCTACGAGGGATTGTCCTTCGGCAACTTGTGCCTGAAAACCTTCACTTGCCAAATCACACAGGGAAAAGGGCCAAACAGGCACATCTTATGTATCAGGAATGACATTCAATCCCATATCCATCAGTGTGCTTTTACCTCCCTTGTTCTCTAACAGGTTAAATAAACCTCTGAAAACTTGAGTTTTCGAAGGGTCAGAATTCAGATCCAGGTTTTGTCATCTGTTCAGACCTTTCATTAATAAGGTGGAATAACTACTGACAGCAGTAGTGGTTATATGGAGTGAAACAGAAAGTTGTGTGTCTCAGTGTGAAGCCTGGAGGCACTCAATGGTCTTTTCTTTTCTTAAACAAATTGAATCCTACAGTTGTCCCATGGATGGGACCTGCCTGAAATCAAGGGCACCTCTATGCATGAAGTGGTACAGCATAGGAAGGATCAGGCCTTCAGATACATTTTCATCATAATGTTTGAAGATTTACGTGTATAACTACGCAACTCAGGGTGAGACTGTGCCTCTAAGGCAAAATATATGAGCTCATATAAAGAATTTATCATTATAATAACAATTTGCATTTTTATAGAACCTTTAATCTTAGGATCTCAAAGTGCTTAACAAACACAAATTAATTAATCCTCACAACTCTCCTGCAAGGTAGACATGTCTTATGGAGAGTCGCTAGCAGCTAGCTTTCCATTATAAGTCTCATTTTAACTACCTCCTAACTTTGCCAAAACTAAACCAATACACACAAAAATTTCACAAGAATGATCTTGTCCTGGGGTAGGATCTTTTTAGAAATTGTAGAGCAAATAGGATAAGATAATTTAAGATAAGTAGGTTAAATGGGGAAACCAGAAAGACATCTCTGAATGAACTAATGCACATGCCCCATTAGTCCAGATGGGAGGGAAGTGCAGAGTTTGGGACAGACACATGCTTCTCCATAACTTGCAGGAATTGAGATTCCAAGGTGATAAATAATGATTCATTATCCACTCTTATTTATGAGACTAGTGAACTAGACGAGTTCAGGAGGTGACCTGCTTTTTTTAATGGAAGAATCCTTTACTAGGAGCTTCACTCATCCCCAGCTATGAAGAGGAAATCACTGGGACCCACATATTACCTCCTTTGGAGAGTTATTCTGTAAAATCTTTCAGAAAAGGCTGGATTAGCAGACCCAGCCACGGTCTAGTGTTGTAGATGGAATATTACCTTTAAGGAGAAGATGCTAAAACGAGCTTGAGAGCCAGTGTCTGGCAACATGCCCATACACGGATGGAGAGCAAGAACAAACTCTTCCTCTGCACGCAAAAAAATCCCAAACAACCTAAACAGAAGGATGGAAAAATGTTTTTTTCCACCCTGGGAAAAAAACACCTCTGACAACTCAGAGCTGCTCAGACCTGGGGCCCAGGCGTGGAGGAGAGAGCCAAAGTCTTTCCTGTTCCCTTCCTTCCAAAACAGGAGGTTGAGGTGTAGGTGGACAGTAGGGTGGAGGCTTATCCCTTGGCCTCAGATTGGGGTTTGCTCTGGCAGGTTTACACGGATAGCAAATTGATGCCACTCCCAGGAGGAAGGAGGAGGACAGGGGATTATGACTCAGGTATTTGTAGGGTGGTACAGCCCCAAGGGATGCTTCCTCAGCTGGGCTGCCCTACACTTGCTCTGGAGCTCCCCTGAGCACCTCATCCCCACGGAGGCAATCGGTGCAGCACTGTGCCTTGTCCTGCTTCCCAGCTACACCTTTCCCCTCACCTCTGGGCGCGCAGAATGACTCAGACGCTCCGTGGCACTCGCTGGTACCCACGGCGTGCCGCAGCCCTCGGCGTGCCGCAGCCCTCGGCTGGGATCCCGCGGGTCGGCCCGCGGGGCACAACTGCCCGGCGCAGCAGGTGCTGTGTTTTGGTGACTCTTTTTGAAGTTGCACTTAAGAAAAATAAAGCAAAGTCTGATGATAACTCAGAAAGGTTTTGTAAAATCTCTGATGAGGTGGTTGTTGGAGCATGCGGTTGGAATGCACAGCAGGTAGTACCTGTAATGTTGAAAACTTTTGGTATAGAGCCATCAGGGAGATCCAGTGATAATTTTTTATTGAAAAATGGGATTTTACTCAAAATGGGGAGTGAGACAGACTCTGCTCCTAGTACAGTCCTTTGGATACAGACAAGAGGAGGAATCCTCTTTGCAAAATCCATCAAAGAAGGGAGAAGAGAGGTGGAAAAGAAAGTACAATCCACCTTTTGCAGGCAGGTGGGTCCCATGGCCCATGCAGACCTGGAACACTGCAGGGGCCATGCAAGCAGCCCTCAGTAAAGCCAGCAGCATTGTCTGCTGCCAGAGCAGAGCCTGGGCCCCTGGCCAGGGTCAGCCTGGGGCGCCCCAGATCGGCACTGCCTCCCTTTCGCCACTGGAAGATTGCACAGATTTACCAATTGATAAGAGCTCCAGAGTCACAGAGATAAGAATTATTTATGACTAAAGACAATGGACCAATGGTGTTTGTTTTGTAGCAGTTCATACTCCAACACCAGGACTTAGCTGTTATCAGGCCACACATTTAGCCAAATTCTAGGCATACTTTCTTCTACTGTGATCAAATGACCTTGTCCTTGCGAAGGTAGGTAACACTTAGCCTTTGTTTTCATTGCATTTGTAGCTGTGCAACAGGTACAGCACGTGGCCTGTTGTTATCAGCCTTGTTACAATGCTGTTATCAAGAGAGAGCAGAACTGCAAGACCAAAGTATTTTGTATTCTGAAGAATGAAGACCTTGAGTACTCTGCTCTTACCCATGTTAAATTGTAGCTTGGTCTTCAGATAACTTTTTGGGTTTCAACAGGATGAGAAGATAATCTAAATATTCATTCTTAATGACTTTTAAATATCCTTCAACTGTTGCTTAATTTTTCGTATGCATGTGCTATTTCATACAAAAGGGCATGGAGTGGACAAAAACCAGAATAAAAATGAGACCTGTGGGTTATTCTCTAGTAGTCCTTCTGGTCAGTATTGCAGTCCCCTGCAAAGCTGTGCACATCTGGCCCGGGGCAGTGGCCTTCCAACTTGCTGCTGTTAACAAGTGCTGTGAATACAGCCTCAGACACAGAGTGGCACAGGAGGAGAAATGCCTTGAGTTTTAATCCATGGATACTAACATGCTTAAGCAAGAAGTATGAGAGAATTGATCAGTATAGGCACCTTGTTCTGCACAGGTAAACCATACTGCTGTTATCTAGTTGCTGTTATTTTCTTGAGTCTTTCTATGGGTGACAACAAATTAAACTGATTACTGTGGTATAGTAAAGCCTTGGATTTCCCTTCAACTTTTTCTTTAACCTGAGAACATTTTGAGAGTTTTCTTCCCAATCCAACCTCCTGCTCAAAGTAGGCTGAGCTATGATGTTGGAGTATTTTGTTAGAGGTTTAGTTTTCCCTGTCCCCAAACCATCAGGTGAATGCCCTGGTCACAAGGCCAGAGTCAGGCTTTCTCCTTCCTGCTTTCCCTGCTCTCACCAGTGACTCAGCCTCGTTCAGCACCTGGGTGTTCCCAGGTGAGGAAGCAAGAGCAGAGATCTCTCATGGCAGAGCATCAAAGCCCTCCTTCACAATTTCTGCTCCACTTGGCTGGTGTGAAGGAGGAGAACACTGTGCTGTCACTACTCATCTGACTTCTGAGGAGTCTCCAAAATTAACTCGTCTTGGCTTCAGATGCCCTGCGCAGATGGACTCTTAGCACTATCGAAAAGTGAGAGCTGTCCAAACTGGATATGGACATCCAGAGAGCTGTCAGAGCAAGCATGGATATGCCCAGTGAATTTACCTGCATATGGGGTTACCCAGTCCAGAAACCAGGCAGACAAGACTGCTGGCTACAAGGTGAGTGGATTTCACAGCCCAAGCCCCAACTTTGGGGGCATCTTATTAGGTTGGATGCCTTTCAGTGTACATAAATGCACAGCAACTTCAATGCACAGCACCTCTCTGCAGGTGGGTTGTGAGAATCCTTTGTGCATTTTACATTGGCCTACATAAACATTTGTGTTAACACATTGACACTAACCCTAGTATGTGTCTATGGAATTATATCAATTTTAACTCCACTATTTACTCTATTATAAGTATCACATTTCTTAAACATTTCCTGGGTGGAAGTTGCAATATTTAAAAGATACTTGTGATAGATTTTATCAGGAGAATTACAGTATAATGAAGGTCCAGGAAGGAAAACCATATCAGAAACACACAGGGAAAACCACCAGATCAGCCTGTGCTATGGGTGAAATCAGTGGTAATAATGCTGATACCCTCCACTGTGAAAGAAAAAAAGGCAATTAGGGAAATTGTGGTGATGTTAGAATTACTTTCACAATGGAAGATGTTAATTCAAGGACATTTCCATGGCCAAAGACAGTCACACTTCATGCGGTATCCTTGGTGGAAGCAGAGCAGCCTATCAGCTGGGTGAATTTCTTGTCATGACTCTGGCTGCTGTGGATCTGCAACAGGAGCATGCTGGTTAGCTCTGCTTCCACCTTACTTTCCCCACAGAGATATTGCCAGAGGTAACACAGCAGTGGGCAGATCAGGTTTCCCAGACAAAGTGCTTCACACAGTTATTATGCTTAGGAAAGCAGGGCTTCAGACTACATTGAATGCACGTTCTTTTCAGCAATTTTTCTACTCTATTATTAGGCATAGGCAGACAAATATTGCTCTACCACAAATCCAGCATTAAATCTTGTCTACACAAGGACCTGTGTGTCGAGGTTTAACCCCCAAGAGCAGTCAAACCCCATGCAGCTCCTCACTCAGGCCCCCATCAGCAGGATCAGGGAGCGAATCAGAAGGTAAAAGTTGGAAAACTCCTGGGTTGAGATAAAGGCAATTAAGTAGGGAAAACACAAACTATGCATGAAAGCAAAGTGACAAGGAATTAAATCATCACTTCCCAAGGTCAAGCAGGTGTTCAGCCATCTCCGGGAGAGCAGGGCCCCATCACACATAACAGTGACTTGGGAAGAAAAAACACCATCTCTTCAAAGATCTCCCCTTTCATCCTTCTTCCCCCCACTTTATATACTGACCATGATGTCCTATGGTATGGAATATCCCTTGGGTCACTTTGGGTCCCCTGTCCTGGCTGTCTTTCTTACTAACTTCTCATGCACCCCCACATCCCTTGCCAGTGTGGCAGTATGAAAAACAGAAAAAGCCTTGCCCCTGTGCAAGCCCTGCCCAGCAAAAACAAAATCATCTCTCTATTATCAACCCTGTGTTCAGCAGAAATCCAAAACAGCCCCATACCAGCCCCATACCAGCCACTGCAAGGAAAATTAACTCTACCCCAGCCAAAAGCAGCACATCATGCTAGCCTAGCAGCCAGGGTAGTCCTGGAAGCATGCCATCATCATTATTTCTGATAGAGAGGGCACCCAGAGTGAGGGTGGGAATTGGGAGCTGGGCTCTGTTTCGTTCTCTGTTGTTGAACAAGTAGAAACCAGGTACAAATTATCAGGCTCCAATTAATCCCTCAGACTTTGGATTTCTGACAGCAAGGCACCAGGTGACTCATGGGTAGGAGGGAGTCACAGAGAGGACTTGTCCCTTCCAAAAAGGGACTCAGACCTCCTTGCATATGCCTGTCTTGCTGTCTGCAGTTCCTGATGGCAGAAGGATCCTAGACGCCTAAAGCTAGAAGGAACAGCTTGGCCTTTGTCTTTTTTCCCTGCCATAAAGGGAAGATAATGATGATGACCGTTTTAAAGAGCATCTGACATCCACAGAAAAAATTAAACTTCTAACGAATTATTATTATTATTGTTATATATCTTTGAACAGAGGAAGCAGTGACGTTTCTATGACGTTTTATAATCCACATGAAATGCTGCCATAATAAAGATAATGACATGTATGATGGACAAAGTATGCTTAGTTGTGGTATTTAGGAGTGATCATTTGGCTTATTTTTTTTCTTGTGTATTTTATACAGAAGAAAAAGAAGAAAAAACATTAGCAGACGCCTCTTGCAGATCCTGCTAAAATCAAAACTCTGCTGAATTCAACACATACAAAACTTTTTCAGGCTCTAGAGAAAATATATAAGTTAAGCTATTTTAGAAACAGGTATTTGAAAACGGAATTGTTGATCTCTGTGGATGGAACCGTTATTACACTGGTAAGAATGATGACCTTCCTGAAGCTGACCCTCCTGCAGGAGCTGGGCATGAGCACTGTGCTCAGCTGTATGGGATGCTCATTCTTGACTCCAGGTGTGATATTTTGCCATCTGCCTTTGAGTGGGTTGGGCACTGCAGAGGTTTCTCAGGAACAGACAGCCTGGGCTCTGCTTTGCCTTGTGTCTCCTTCCCATGTGCACACCAAGCAGAAACTGACATTAGAACTGACCTGAAGTGTCAGACCAGTGATCCACACAGGCAGTAGCCAGGGTCTGAGGACAGCTGCAGGAGATGGTATCTAAGGAGAGCATATGAACATGGTCACCTTCCTGATCAACTGTCACATTCAGGCCTGCAACCCCATCCAGCCATTTTATTATCCATCTATGGACCTCTAACCATGAGTTCATCAAATCTCTTTTTGACCCTGTGACCAGTACTTCCACAGCTCCCTATGACAGCACAATAAGTGAATCTGTGAATTAAATGTGATAAAACCCTGGCACAGGTTTCCCAGAGGGGTGGTAGGTGTCCTGCCCCTGGAATCATTCAAGGTCAGGCTGGAGGGGTTTCTGAGCAATCTGATCTAGTTAATCTCCCCACTCATTGCAAAGGGATTGGATTAGATGACCTTTAAAAGTCTCTTCCAACCCAAACCATTCTGTGATTCTATTATTGGGACATGGCTAATGATATAGTTTCACTTTTCATTCCTTTTCTAAGAGTTTTTATTCTACCTTCACTCCCTCATTTTTCAGACCAAGCTTAGCCAGGCTGATTTAAGTGGTAAAGTGAATCATGATGTAACCAGATCCTGAGATCCATTGCAACTGACTCCATTAATGAGGCTGAACATTGTACATGGCCACAAATTCCATGGCGGGAAAGAAGGCGCTACAAATTGTGGATATGACACAGCCCCATTTAGTAATAAAAATGGAATAAAATTTGTCTTTCCCCAAGACTATTTGGCAAAAGTTTCCAGGAAATAGAAGACAGAGGGACACCACTGGATGAACTAAATATGAAATTTAATATTCATATAACAGGCTCAGTAATACTCACTGATCTTTGGTATCTCACTGTCAGAACATATCAGAAAAGAAATTGAGGTTAAATTTTTCAGGAAAAGCTCTCATGAAAATCATTGTCCTCAAATCTAAGACAAAACCTTTGATTTATCCCCTGGCTTAATCATTGAGTCCTAGCCTTAACCTAATTAATCTATATTTGGATTTATGTATCTGGCCCAACTCCATCCACAGCAAGACTTGGAAAGAGGCAGCCCACTGCTGTATGGAATGAAACATTCCAAAGGTTTGGCAAACAAGCACTTGACCACCAGACATTCTGAAAACCATACTAAAACTTCTCCACTCATGTAACAAAGACAGTCAAGAATGAGGGTAGGGGGAGCACAAAGGAATGAACCTTTCTTCTGTGGAAGCATCAGCAACACCTTCACTGGCAAACAAATCGGGCTGTGGGTTGTTTGGTCCTGAGGCCAATAGAGGTCAAAACAACTCAAGTCTCTGAAAGAGAGAGTCAGGTTGACATTGAGAGATCTGCTGGGGGTGGCCCTTGACCCATGGTATCCTCTGGGCTGGCCCTGGCCACTGTTTGGGACGTTGCTGGAGTCTCTACAAAAACCACTTCAGGGACTGTGTCAACTGCATAGGCAATGATATGTCAAAGCCCAGACCTGTTCCCTGCTTCTGTTCCCTTTCTGAGATAATTGTGGCATCTTTCCCACCTTTTGGGAACATTTTTGCCTCAAGGGATGGCCTACAGATGAGCTACAATGGGGCTACAAGAAGACAACTGCAATTCTTAGGTGTGACTCAGATAAAAAATTTCACCCCTTCCATAGCTCCCCTCTCAAGTGCTCAGCTGCTTGTGAAAGGGTTTGTGGGAAAAGGAGAAACAAAAGGATACTGGCAGTTTTGCTTCTTCCTGAAGCCTTGTTCCTGCTGGGCTAGCCACTCAGCTGGTAAAAATGCCCTTGCAGACACTCACCCCCAGAGCTGTGGGAATCCTGGGCAGAGTGTGAGACACCATGAGGCTGCTGGAGGGAGGTTTGGGTCTGCGGCTGCTGCTGCATGTTACAGCATTGCTGGCTGCAAAGCTACTCTGGAAAATACTGTCCTTGTTAAAGTCATGGCTCCATTGTGCACCAGCTCTGTTGCTTTCTGCCTTATTAGATGTGCCACCATGAATATCTCTAAGGTGATCCACAGGGACTGAAAGAAATAAAAACAACCTTTCTTTGGAAGAAACGAGGTAGCTGGTTGAAGCAATCTTTCATTTTTCTACCTGTTTGAAGATCACAGTGCAATATCTGCCATGAACAAATTAATACTCCATTTCTAGAAATTATCTAATAAATAATTTCATCTTTAAGTCTTGTTTTGTCCCCAAGAGCTTTTGATATGGTATCAGTGGCTGGTAGCTCATTTCAGTGCAGGTCATGTGAGCACTACTGATGTCAGTGACCATAAAAGTAGTAGCCTCCTGACACCCACCCATGATTTTTATCTCTGAATCACAGAATCACCATGGTTGGAAGAAACCTTCTAGATCATCTAATACCATTAACCCAGTACCATCATAAGCACCCTTAAACCATATCCCCAAGTGCCAAATCCAGACACCACTTGAACACTTACAGAGATGGTGACTCCACCACTGCCCTGGGCAACTTATTCTAATGCCTGACCCCTATTTCAGTGGAAAGAAAAAAATCCTAGTATCTAATCTGAACCTCTCCAGGCATGATTTAAGGCCATTTCCTCTCATCCTTTCACTTGAGATGTGGCAGAAGAGATCAACCCCGACCTGACCGACCTCCTTTCAGGTAGGTGCAAGGAGCGGTAAGGTCCCCCGTGTTTCTCCTCTTCTCCAGAGGAAGCAACCCCAGTTCTCTCAGCTGCTCCCCATAGGACTTGTTTTCTAGACCCTTCACCAGTTTCATTGCCCTTCTTTGAAGGTTTTCACTGAGATCCATCCTGCCGATATATGGACACTGGGTATAAAACCATGGTCTTGGTGCAGAAAACAACGTCCTCGCATGTTCAGATTTAACTTTGAGTTCAAGTCCTGCAAGCTACAGTCCTTTAGCACATTTCTGACTACTGGTTTGAACTGGGGCCTGAGACCTGAGCCTAAGAGACACTGGAGAAGGTCATCTTCATGATGGCTTCATCAATCTTTGAAATATTCCTTGCTGCCCAGTCTGCTGATGGAGTCAAATTAATCAAAGCTGTTCTTCAGAGGAGGCAGAGTAAGCATGCACCACTGGGACTGTCCAAGTTGTATCTCTGGATGGATATCAGTATTACCATTTTCCAGCTCCTCCTGCCTGCTATCTGACACCTTTGCTTTATAGGAGATTTAACTCCCCCTTGGTCTTGTGGCCAGAACTGCAGGGAAGGTCCTGCATCTGTGCAAGGCCCTTCACAGTGCCAGGGGATCTCCCTGGAGCATGGCTGTACACATGCACAAAGCCAGGTGCCAAATTTGGACTATACATTGCACTCCCCATGGTGCAAGGGCCTTGTCATTGGGGAATTCTGTTTCCCACCCAAACATCTGGAGGATCAGGACCTTCAAAGTGCAGAGGAGATTATCATCTGGTTCTGTGTGGTATTGCTTGGAGGGCTGTGCCCAACTCAAATTGCAGCTACCGTTGTGAGCTATGCAGTCACCAAAGGGAAATGCCTGTCTTGCAATGAGCTCATGCTGCTGCACTGTGTTCTGTGCCTGTCAGCACTTCTGTGGACTCTCATGTTTGTATATGTATGAATTATCCCTTGGCAGACGATTGGTTTCACCCTCTTCTATTCCCACATGTGCTTTAAGTGAATATAAAATTTTATTCACTATAAGCTTTTCATTCATAGCTTATTTTTTAGGTGGATAAGAAAAGAGGTGTCTATGTATGGACACTGTTAGCCCCAACAAACCATTCTGCTGGGCAGGATCAATGAAATGGGACTAGGTGATCTTCTGGGGTTCCTCCAGCCTTATAATTCTCTGAAAAGACCAAGGTCAAAGCTGATCTCATGGTAGGTTACATAATCACAGTATTGCTATTATATTGACTCCTAATTGTGTAAATTAGGCATCTCTTCATACTTATTTTTCATATTCCATGTAAAAAAAAGCACAAATATGATCTACCTTTGTACACAGATGTCTGTAAGTAAAGGCAAATGCAATTAGTAAGTTGAAATCCTACCACTTCTTAATTCTGCTTCTGTGCATGACTTGAGCAAGGTTAATTCTCTTTTTTACTTACCACAGGTTATAAATATATATTTAATATTTATTTATGTATTTATTTGCATGTATAAGGTGGGATCAGTTCTGGAGCCTGAATTTGCCTCTCACTTTGGCCATTGTCTGACTTTATGCTACCTGAGCATGCACAGGATCCCTGCTCCCCTTTTGTGTCCAGCTCTGCTCAGGGCTGTGGAGGAACTAAGCTTTTTCCCTACATGTGGAACATGCTACCCCCCCCTAGGCTGGCATCCCTGCCTGTGAATGGACAGGATTCACAGGGGCAGGACACTCTGGCAGTGACAAGAAGAAGTGGGAACAAGTGCATAGAGTGATAGAATCATTAAGGTTGGAAAAGACCTCTAAGGTCATCAAGTCCAACAATTAACCTCACCCTGCCAGGTCCACTACTAAACCATGTCTCCAAGCACCACATCTCTGCACCTTCTGAATAAAACCTGGAGGGATGGTGATTCTACCTCTTCTCTGGGTAGCCAGTTCTAAAGCTTGGGAATCCTTCCCATGAAGAAATTTTTCTTACTACCCAATTTAATCTCTTGTGCAACTTTAGGTCATTTCCTCTTATCTTACACTTGCTACCTGCGAAAGAAGACTGACCCTCACCTGGCTACAAGCTCCTTTAGGGTAATTCTAGAGTAAGGACCTCCTGAGCCTTCTTTCCTCCAAACTAAACGACACCAGCTCCTGCAGCCTCTCCTGCAGGTCTTGCTGCCGGGCCCTACACCGTGCAGGTTATGCAGTGGCGTAGGGTCCATTTGCCAGCAGGAATGAGCCCCGCTGGCCCCCGAGGCGCCCGGGGTGCGCCGTGCGCAGGCAGGCTGCACAGCACACGCCCTGCAGTGTCTCGCTGAGCCCATTAAACTGGTTAACGGGGGAAAACAAGCCTTTCAAACATGATGCACTAATAAGAGATTAATCCGCCCAAGAGAACAGTCATAAACTAAAATGGCTTATAAAATAAAACACATCGTTAAGTACAATTGAGGTATTAAGTAATAAAGTTTGAAATACAGGATGAAATTTCTTCCTGTGTGCAGGGTCAGTGAGTGCCCCTTTGCTCCACACTGGGATTGGCAAATGGACCCGGAGGAGTTCTTGACCTGGTCAAAGGACTTCATACTCTGAGTGTCCCTCAAGACAGCAGTGACCATTCTCTTGTCACTGAGTTTTGACACAGCACCAACTCTGCTAAAAATTCTGTTTGGAACAACATGAGCAGGTCTCTGGTGAATAACTGGCCAGAGCACCATTTTCTACCAGGGTGCAGTCCATGGTGCCTCTTCAGAGGATCAGGGTGCAGGAAAGGTGATTGTACAGTTGTAGGGTCCAAGAAAAGCAGCCCTTGCATAGACAGACACCCCCAGCTGTGTTACTGGTGATGATGTATTTGGCAGTGAGAACCCAGCTGAGCTATGGGAAGCTAAGTCAGGTGTGCTGGAAAGGTGCTAGCAGATGACACTGATTGTAAATGTAGATCCAAGCAAACTGGTGAAGTCATTGAGACCTTTTGAGTGAACAATCCTGAAACCCTCCAGCTTTTTAGAGCTGTACCCTAGATAAGAGCTGTATGTGTTTGACCGGTTCTTGCTATAGACATGTATTTACCCTTCCCTAAGATAATTCTAGTTCAACTTTTTTTTTCTGACACTCTTCAGGCAAGTAGGCAAAAGACCAAAATGGCTACGCCTTGCAGAATAAAATAAAACTTACCTTTTATTTTTTTCTCCTTTCTTCTTCTTAAAAGATATCTATCCTGAGTTCTAGGTGTCCTGGAAAATATTAAAAGCACAGAGTTGGATTTTCAGAAGTGTTACGAACTGCTTGTCCAGTTGCAACCAATGACATCTGCTTGAGTCTTTCTGCCTTCTGTTTGTGATTCCTTATGTCTCACCTGATTTTAGAAGCAAACAGACAGTGACCCACCATGGATAAACTCCTCCAAAAATCTCTAGACCTCAGAATAATGGTGAAGTTAGGGAACACAGGAAATCTCACTTCATAAAACTAGACATCCAGCAAGGAATTGTCCCTACCTCCATCACTCAGTGTTCATGGCGTCCTATGTCCAGGCTCTACATCACCTCCTTTCCTGAAAATTATGGGCTTTGCAGCAGGCTAAAGGGCAGAGCAAGCGGCTTGCCAGGTATGAGTGAAGAAAGGGATGAGTACTCCCTCACACACCTTCCTCTTTTGAGTGGAAACTTTAATTGATGGACCCTCTTTGATGGATCACCTTGACAGGGAGGAGAAGCAAGGCAGAATGCAGTTATGAATCAGCTGGCAGGTCTGCGAATGCAAAAAGGGTGGAATATTGTGAGTCATAATCAAATCTTTTTCTCAGCTCTTCCGTAATCAATCTTTTTGTCTCTTGCAGGCTTGACAATGACTCATTCCTTGACATGCCTTTGTAGAGCTGCTAAGTGCATGGCTTGCCAGCCTCCCTGGTGCTCAGTGCCAGCAGAGGTTGAAAAATGCAGCACCTAATTGCTTCAGGATCACTTCAAGAAACAGAGGAAATTGCTCCTGTGATGCTGTAGGTAGGGAGCATGGTGGGACAAGGACTTGAAAAGTACGTGGTGCAATTCTAATGGATTTCTAAAATGTTCGTAAAGCATCCTCTCCTTGAGCGCAGCAGAGAGGAAGATGACGAGTGCTGAAACCCCCAAAGTCTGTGGTCCAAGAGGCTCTGTCTCTCTCTCTGCGAGGCCTCGTTGTCTGCCTCTGAACTCTGGGCACTTTGCACCAACTGTGTTTTGTCACCCTTCCATGTTTGTGGCTGAGCTCTGCCCAGGCACTGCCATGCTTCAGGCTGTGTCTTTTATTGATACAGTGTGTTCTCTCTGTGATCCTTTGACCCATCCTTAAAGAAATCTGCTTGGCGTTGACAATGGTGTTAAACAGGTCTGAGATTGCAAATGGCCCTGATTGTAACATTAATCATAATAATGACACATTCAGTACAGACTTCTCTGGACTGGAGCTAATCTGAGACTTCCCATCTGTGTCCCTGTGGATGAAGTCTCAGGGTTTGGCTGCTCTGGCCGTGGCACAGGAAGGCACAGTGATTGTCCCAGCCAAGAGAGCCATGGGGCTCACCTGTCCCTTGCTGCTGGCTCAGTTTCTGAGTACCTTGATGCAAGCCAAGGAGGACCACAGCCATTTGTATGCAACTTCTCTGAAGTCTACTCCCCCTCTGTTGCTACTTCCCAAACTAGCCCCAGGGAGGGGCCCAAGCCACCCTTGTCTTGGACTCCTCTTCCACCCACCTCACAGTGACCATTCCCATGGTAGAGTGACCTCAGGGGTGTTTGGTCTGCAATTTTCTTCTCCATTTCTTTCCACTTTCCTTGGTTTTCATCATCTCACTGCAAGGAGCGACAGACCTGCCCAAGAGCTGTTTATCTATCTTATCTTGACACCCAAGCTGAGATCAGAAAATGAAAACTGACATCATCCCGTTAATCAGACCTGCTCTGTGCCATACTCAGGCCAAAATAAATGTTTACATCGCTTTTTGACTGAGTAACGTGGCAAAACCAACATAGCCAAGACAGAATAAGTGGATTTACCTCCCACAGAATCACTTGTTTCTTTCTCACTGGAGACAATGACAGACCCTTCATAAAAGGGAGAGTGATCTAACCACTTATCTTGAAGACAAGGCTAAAGGGAAAAGCGCTTTTTTATTGCATTTGCAAGTATGCAAATTAAACTTGGTCATGTGAATGTCCTTTTCTGGACCTATGATGGCCATCATTGTGTTTTACTAATACACTCTGGATTTTTGCCATATGTGTTGCAGTCATTGATAAGGATATAAAGCATTTTCCATCTGAATTCTTAGCCTCTGTAGAGGGACTTCTCCTTCAGACCCATCAGCTTCCCACTGGACACATCTGTCTGCCATCCTCTTTTTAACCAATTTTTTTTCACTCTGTTGTAGTTATCTCATTTGGTACAAAGACGTCATTGAAGTCCAAGTAGACTAGTTCTGTTGCAGTTTCCTAAGGTATCATTTGTTCAGAGATGTGTAAATTCTACAGTCTTCATCTTTAGATACACCTCTGTAATATTTTTTTATTTCCATTTACCTACATGACTTGAATTAGATTTTCAGTCACAGTTTAAAAAAATATATATTTACTTCTGTGTGAGACTAATGGCTCAAGGTTCCCAGATGGCTTTTCATCCACCTTTCAAAGCACTATGACTGCAACCTTACAGCCAGAACGTACCAAGCTGCATTTGGCAGCCTGATTCTTCACTGTAACTGCAATTTCATCTAGAAGGTCTTTAATATTGCCAGAAAAATACAATCATCTCCCTTTGGTGTGTACACAGTGAACCCTTTGGTTTTGCTTCCACCACCACTGCTGTAGTTGTCATTTACATAGAGACTCCCTCGTTAGACAAGGTGTCTTTGCACACAGGTTTTACCCTGGTGTCCTAATGACAAACTCAAGTGAAGTACTCATTTAGTTTTGGAGCCAAACATATTATCTTTCATCTCTGCTGCTTTTCACTGCAAAGCAGAACCACTTCCTATTCCTTGTACTCCTTTTATTTATAGAGCAAAGAAGTCTGCCATTTGTTACAATCTGTTTTACAAGGCTGAAATTGGTTGGGTTTTGGATGTTGTCCAGACACCATTTTCCTTGCTGATCCATGCTTTCTTCCACGCTTTGGAGGCTTACTGCTAACTCCTAACACCATGTATCTCATCTAACCTGCCATTACAATTGACAGGTCTGTGATTTACTCTGGCCATCTGTTAAAACTGGTTGTCAAATTGACGCCCAGAACAATTTATGTGGCAAGCCAGGATACTTTGCTGTTCTCTGCAAATATAATGACAACCAGAACAGAAATTCTTCTTGGTCAGCAGTGCCCATTTGTATAGACCTTCCTTTTGTCTGCCCACATAAGTCCTAGGTTTTTGCTATCTGTTTGTTCTTCCTTCTATTTACAGGTCTCTGGACTCTCTGCCTCCATAATTTCTTTCTTTGTTATGCTGGTGTTAGCTACATTATTTTCAATTCTTTTTCCTCTTTTAGTGCCTGGTGTCTTTATCTTTCTTGCCTTTTTTATTGCATGTTCCTGCCAAAGAGATGGACCAGGACAATGAGGATATATGCAGCACCACATATGGGAAAATCTATCTTGTCTGAAAGACCTCTTTAGGATGAAAGACATCTATTGGGGTAGATTTAGAAACGGACCAAGGAAGCAAGGTAATAAAGATGAGAATCACATCTTCAGATTCTTGTCCCACTTCTGTCCTTGTCTGCAAGTGTCCATGTGTCCGAAAGGACTTCTCTTCCACTGACTTTATCAAGCAGTAACTAGACAGTTTTGCTTGTTTAAGCATAATAAGCAGATAGCAGATTCTATATCTAGACAACTTCATTGTTTTCTGTCTTTCTAGGGTCACTTCTGAGACTGCCTCAGTAGTTGCCATCAATTTTTACCAAATGAGATGGTTGTTCCCCTTATTTTTTGTGTTACTCATCCTAATGGTTATGATAACATATTCAATACAAGAAAAAGGTATGTAAAGCTCCACTATACTATGCCAAAAGCATTTGTGGGACATAAATGTGTCTTCTGCGTAATGGTGGAAAGATCGTGGTTTATGGTGATTACTAGCAGGAAAGAGACAACATCAGAATTCAGCAGATTTTCAAACAGGAAATGGAGCAGTGACATGAGTGGAAATTCCAGAACACTATGGCAAATCGTTGCTTTTAATTAATCAGCACCAGGCCTATGGGACTGCAAAACCATTACAGACCCACTTAAAACAAAAGTTAGCAGGCATCAGCCCTGCTGACCTTCTGCTGACTTCAATGCACAGACAGACACCAGTTTATTGAGGCAGATAGCATCTCACTGAGGCAAGGATCACACCCCGAGACACCGAGGGAAGATTGCAAAGCAGCTTCCTTTGGGATAGAAGTATTTTTGATGGGGGATGGTGGGCACTTGACAGGCATGAGTGGGAGGCTGTTCTAGGGAAAAAGGAGAGATGAAGTATGGTGCCAAGTCAGCAGTGGGACAAAGCCAAGGGAGCGGTTAAAGCAAACATGAGGAACAGGTGAGTGTGAGGAAACAGGATCAGGCAAGATTGTGTGCCAGGGCTGATACCCTTGACAAAGACTGATAGTTGACTCAGGATTTAGTACTTGACTGATCCCTTACATTCAAACTTGAAAAGAAATGGAGTAAAAATTCAGTTCTGAAACACCTGATTTCATATTTTCCAAACAGAAAATGGTTATGATGAGCAGCAAGGACACATGAAGAATTCTTACAGAAGCTTCAGGTGGTCTTTCCATGTCCACTTACCTCTTGTCCTTGGGAATTGTGGTCCAGATTTGCACAGGTACTTTAGTGCCAAAAGGTGCAATGGATAATTAATCATAGTTTCAAAACCAGCAGTTCAGCCTAAGTAGAATGTTACAAAAGGTCAGTATTCAGCAATCTATTTTTTGAGCTACCTAAATAACTAGGAAATGGCTTCAGGACTTCATTTTAGACACTTGCAACTGAAAAAGAAATACTGACAAAATTTCTTAAGATTTATTTCACTAACAAAAAAGAGTTTTTTGGGCTGTGAAATAATATCCCTACAGTATCTGAGAAGAATCTTCTGTGAGGTCGTATTTCCAAACAGTAAAACTAAATTAAACATTCTTTCCCAGTTGCCTCTGGATTAAAGGGCTCAGACAAGGCATTTTCCTTCTGGAAAGATGCTATTTTGCTTTGAATGTCACAGTCTACCTTAATCCAGATAAACGCCCTCTTCAGTATGATTTTTCAGATATTAATTTCTAAGGCAGTGGCAGAGATCCCATTGTTTTTAATGGGAACAACATTAGGCCATTGTAAGCCCTTCTACTGGAATGAACACAGCTGCAGGGGACAAGGGAAAACAGGGAAAGGCCAGGGAATGGATGAGTAATTAACGTAAACGTTGACTTTGCTCTCTGGGATCAATTCAGGAGAGCATAGCGGTTGGCATACATCCCCTAAGTTTCAGCAAAATTAATGATAGATATCAGAACAATGATGCTTCTCAGTGAATAATTAGTAGAAATGGTCCTGACAGTACCACTGTACTCGGTGACTACATGGCAAAGATAGGTGAGCTCCCTGTTTGATGTCATGGTCAAGAAATGTCACCGGTTCTGCACAGCCCAAATGATACATGGCTTTACCTGAACAGCCATAGCAGATGGGTGACATTTGAGCTTTTCCAAAGTGGTCTGTGAGGATTTTCCCAGCTGACTTGCAAAAGACGTACAGGAAATCTGCAGCAGAGCAGACCCAAACGTCCTCTCCCCTCTATGTGTCTGCCCCATGCACCCATCTCTTCATGTGCCTGTAGGAACCTACTGTTGTGATTCCCAGAATGGCAAAGCCTCTGGAGATGCTGTGCATCTCAATGTGGTTTTAAGCTATGCACCTTTATTCTGTAATCACAAGGCATGAAGCAACATAATGCCCACAAAAAGTGCTTTATTTGCATCCCTATATGGGGATACAACCTATGGCAGATATTCAATTCCTGTAATCTGCCAGAAATATCAAACCTTGAAGGCAAGCTCAGATAGGAAACGGGTCATTGACTCACTCTTCTGGCTTGATAGTAATGATACTTAGCACTTATTTAATTCCTTACACAAATTAAACAATAAATCAGTCTTCACTACGTGACTGTAAAACCGACAGACATCCCAGTTTTAGAGATGGAGGAGCTGAAGAAGAGGAGTTCAATGCTTTGTCCAGCAAAGGTGCCGATGATTCTACAATTAGTATTCCTGTTTCCCTGGTCCCATGTGAATGTGGGGGCTTAGAGAAATCTCAGAAGCATTAATTATTTAGAGCTGGTGCCCACAGTGGGAGAAAGGCCATTTCACAGTCATGATTAGTCCTGACATGGCATTTATGATCTGTATAAATAATCTACATTCTAAATAAAGTCACATGGCATTGAGAATTCACTGTCTGTTTTTCACAGCAGGGAAGAAGGGGCAGAACAGTTAAATTAATTATGCCATACTCTAGAGAGACTCAGCATCTAAACCAGAAGAGTTGAGCGCCTCTTCCTTTCTTTTGGTGACTGAATTCTGAAAGAAATCCCCACCCACTCCAGCCTCTTCTATGAAAAATATGATCTTTTGAAGCAATTTTTCTTATTTCTCAGGAGTTTATATAATGGGTGACTTCTGTTAGAGGCTGATGTACCACACACATCTCCCCCAGACAGGAGGGACCAGAGAGTGTGTCCATGTGTAGTTTGTGCATATGCTGAGCTCTGATGGAGGGTGTCTGCAGCCAGACATCAGCACATTGTTACAGAGCACCAGAAGAACCCCCACTCTGGCTGTGGGATGCCCTGGGGCTCAGCTGTCTCAGCCCACTGTGGCTGAGGCTCATCTGAGGCTCTTTTGGGCAGAGCAGCCAGCTCAGGGCTCTCTTCTGGCTTTGGGGGAGATGCCGCCTATTTCCCATGTGTCCTCTGGGATAATCTCACCCACTCAAGGCTCCCCACACTCTTTGTGGCAATTGTTTTGTACCACCCGAAAAGGCAGCTTCCTCCCCACACAGAAGTGGAATCCCATGGATCCCAGCTCTCCTGGAGCGTCTTTTGTCTTGGCTCTCTGCACAGTGACCTTACTCTTGGTTTGTGGCAGGCCACGCACTGCTCTTCCCAGCTTTAGTTGTGCAAAGCAGCAGTAGATGAGAACTGGAAGGTCCTTCACTGAGAGAAACAGTTTGGCTCTTTTACCATGGAGGTAAACCACTCATTACTCCTACAACAAGTGCTCACAAATGAGAGATAAGTGTTCAGAGAGCAGCTTCCTACACTTGTCCCTCTGAGATGAAGCTATCCCTGACTTGAATTCCCAGACCTACATAGGACTCCTCAATATACATCTCTCTAAAACGTATCCCCTATTTCCACACAACTGAATTTCTACATTCCCATCAGTTGTTCAGCTCTTTCATCATCAAAAGGCTATTACAGACAGTAATACACGACATACTTGTGTTTCCTTCCAAAATGACAACTTCCATTTCTTAACTCTTGAGCATTCCCATGTTTATTCCCCATTTTTCTGCCTTCTGATCGCTTCTCTTTGTCTTGCCACAGCTGTTTCCTTTGAGTTTGATGGGTTTTCCACCAGTTTGTTGGACTGAGGATAATTGTACTGGATGGTTTCATACCAAAGTCTGTATTTGAGAGCAATGTGCTTAAACAGCAGATACCACAGCAAAAATAGATTTGATATGCAGGATCGCCTGGCTAAGTGTGTGACTTATTTAATTGAAGGACAAAAGTTTCTAGTAACACCTTCTTACAGAGCCTTCATCTTCTAACATGAGCCCTGTCACTCAGCAGACCTATGCTACTGACAATGGGAACTTCTCTCAACACTTCCATTGCTCTTCTTTTAGGGTTAGGATAAACCACCCGAGGCCTTTCCTCTTCTCACATGACTTTCACACAGGTTTTTTATAAGTCTTTCAAAATGAGGTAAGAAATGTCCATCTCAGTGCAGTCAACAAAATGTCACTTAGCCTTGAGAACCTCTCCTTAAATTCATAGTGGATCTGCTGAGTTACCAGCATGAATTGCATTGCCTTGCAGCACTTGGGGTCCTGTCATCCTGGTTTTTCAGCCTTCTGATGTTTTCACTTTTGAAATTCCTTTCTCATGGATTTTGCTGTAAATAAGAGACTTGTGTATGTTAGTTTTATCTTTGTTTTCATTCCTTCTTAGAGGAAGGAATCCTTTGATGGACATCTGTCTTGACCAGTGTGGTTTGAGAGGTGGCAATTTCACTCTCCAATCCATGGTCACTTTTGGAAACCTGTAAATATTGAGATCTGTAAATAAATCCCTCCTTTTTGCCTTGAACATTTCACAGAGTCTGTGTCTCTTCATTTCGTGTCCTATTGTGACAGGGTCCCACCTTTCAAAGATGGTCCACATTCTCACCTGCATGTTGTGGTGACTTCTGCTCAGTAAAATTCAGTTATTTCATTAGAGGATAATGTGGAGAGGCCCAAAAGGAGACATTGTCCATCTCACTCTTGTCACATTAGTTTTAGGGAGATTTAGTTCCTCTGCCCCATTCCAGTGTCAGAGCAGCATGTGGACTGGTGACTACCTAGTACTGGGACTGTGGAGATTCCCCATGGAGGTCAGTCAGGGCAGGACTTGGTAGCCAGGACCCATCTCACGCCCAGCTGGAAGCAAGTAAATGGGCCAGCCTGAGCCCCACACACCAGGAAACTCCACAGGGACAAGGACAGTGTGGTGGTGGCCAGCCAGATTAGAAGCCGTGGCCTCAGATCAACTGCAAATTCTCAGGTGTCCTCCTCTTGCTCTGTTTAGCACTCTATTTCTCATGAGCTCTATTTTCATGTGACACTCAGCATCTCTCAGATTAGTGCTCTGTCAGATGAGAACCCCTGACAGCATCCCCCACCTGACAGAATGAAAACCACAGTGCAGTGCTGCACACATTGTTACTGCCAGAAAAGTGAGTGGGTTTTGTCTGCTTCCCTCCTGGCATCTGCTTGACTATAAGCAAACAAGTATGGGTTAACTTCTCTCTGCTTCTAGACATGTGCTTTAGATTTCCTATTTTTCCACCTGGTTTTCTTTCTTCCTTCAACAAATAACTCAGAACCAAGGAATGTGCAGAATTTACAGCATTTGGGGCCAAATGGTTTAAGAAGGCTAAGAAGCAGAGCAGAACCTGCTCAGTTCCACTGGGCTACCCCTACAAACTTTAACTTTGCCTTGTTGAATTTTTCCACCATTTGGAATGATTGTCATCTAGCCACTGCACTGTTGTCCCTCAGTTGGGGTTTAGGTCCTTGCCCAGAGAGTCAGACCCAATGAGCACGTGGGATCCACCTTCTAACCTTTGATGCCATACTGGGCAGAAAAGGGTGCTAGGTGATAGTTTGCAAAGCTGCTTTTTCGGACAGTTTATGGCCTTTTACAGAACTTACAATAAAGAAATTGTGCAAGACTTGTTCATTGGTCAGCTTAACCTATGCATTTCTGGACATGCTCTGAGGTGATTCCTTTTTCTTGACATTCAAGAAATTGCCCTTGTCATTCTTGTGTTACCTTGCTGTGATTCTCCACTTTGAGGACCACAGTGCCATGGCTGATTTCTTCACAGACCTAGTCCATTCTGGGACCATTGTTTTTTATGAATAATATGTTGGTCCAAGAGTGCTGTTGTAATGCACCCATGGCACAGGTTGGTCACCTGTAGGAAGGAACTGCACTTTCTCCCATTCATTGTTTCACTATGTCATTTGTAGGTGAAATAGGTGCAACCTAGGAAGACTTTTCCTTCCCCTAGACTGGAGGCCATCCTATCTTCACACCCAAAGTGAAGAACTGCCTGCCACTGTGAGAGCTCAAGAGGAAGAAATTACTGAATCATGGCTTTAGGCTCCTAGAGAAGCTCCAAGACAGCCATGGGAGGGGTGAGACACACATCCTCAGGGCAGCCCCACAGCCCTTTGGAGAGCTCAGCATGCTCCCTTATCTGCCTACGACCAGGACAGCATCCCACCCAATGGCAGCTCCATGATACTGCTCTCCCAACAGAAATAGAGCCCAGGGCTGCAGAGGAGGCTTGGTGCAGATCTTCAGTCTCCCTCTTTCAGCAGAAGACCACCCAAGATAACCACAATCTCTCCAGGTCCATGGTTGCCAGAATAGTAACAACCAATGCTGCATATGGGGTGTCAAAAGAGAGGGAGAGAGAGACGGCTGGATATCACAACACAAGTGACACATGGATTCAACATGTTGCATCACACAAGTTTAAAAGAAGGTTCTTTCTTCTAACTGTTCTGTTACAAGCCATAAAACTCCTTTGTTTTGCTGAGGAGAGAATCTCCATTGCCATTTCAGTATGCTGCAGTGAACTATATTAATGTGCAATTAATTGTAGAGATTAATCATCAGGCAGCGTTATCAGATGAACACCATGACATACACGAGCATAGGCTAACCCCTGGTTCATGCTTTGGCAGGCTGAGGAAATGATTCTTGTGTGGCTGAGCCAAGATCTCAGGCTGGGTGGCCCACATCTCAAGGGTGACTTTGATTCTTTCATATGCTGCATCCACTTGGTTTCAAACATATGAAGTACCTCAGCAGTCCCAAAAACTATGTCATCTCATCCAGCATTTCTTTCCAAACAAAACGCCATTATGAAAAAGTGCTGCTCCACTTGACATCACTGAGCACCCAGCTCTGTTGCTTCACCCCTCATACACACATTTTTGGAATACAAGGCTATGATTTGACTACAGCTCAACACTCTGTGATTTGCCAAGCTGAATGACTTAATACAGCTGGATCAGCCTGCACATTGAACAGGGGACACCAACACCCAGGCCACCCAACACATCTGGCTATATTACACAAACTCAACCAGCTTTTCTGTCTGCACTGTCTTTCCTTCACAGATTCTCCTCTTTTCTGGAAATGACTTATATATGGACAAGTCAGCAGCTATTTTGGGCCAAGAACAGCAAAAGGATTTGGGCACTGGTGTCCTATGGAGTTGTCTTAACCATAACCTTGTTTCATTGAGTTCATATCATTTGCAGCACCAAAATTGTCCAAATGCTGGAACAACCCTCTTTTGTCTTCATGTGAAGAACACACCTGCATTCCTAAGAATGGCCATGTGTGCCAGATCAAGGATCCATCTATCTCAGGATCTTTTCCCTTCCTGGAAAAAAAGAGATGCCAGGGAAGAGCATAGAAGGACAGGCTTATAAAACAGCTGCTCCAGGATGTTCTTCCACCCTTCATGGATATCCTGGAGCAGAGGTTGTGGTTTCATATTTAATAACTACCAATGGATAATTCTTCCATGAATTTGAGCTTGTATAAACATTGAGCACCTACCACCTCTGGCACCACTGGGTCCCACAACTTCACCTCCTCCCTGGGAGCACAACTGCCTCCTTTCCTTTGCACTGACCTTGCCATCTGGGAGTTTCATTTGGCATCCCCCAATTCTGTTACTGGAAGATAGTGATCCCCTAGGTGCTTTCTTCCTAGCAGTCACGACTTTGTGGATTTGTATCTCATCTGCCTCCAGCCAGCTCTCTTCCCAGTCTATTCCACACCCTGGACAGGAGCCATTCCTTACCTTTGATCAGCCCTGTGGTCTTTTCTATGCTTTTCCAGCACTGTTATCCACACAGGAACATTAGAAAAACCTTACAAATTAGAAGGCATGCCCAGCTATGGACAACTACCCAGAGCTAGAGGAGCAAACAGAATGGTCACCCTCCTTGTGCTGAGGGACAATCCCATACTTGACTCCTGGTCTCATCCCCTGCTTACCCAGATTCATATTTCACTCTTTGTCAGAGCACAGCCATGGCACCTTTCTCTTTGTGTCCTCACCCATGAGATGCATGTCACTGGCTTGGTCTGTGTCCTGCTGCACAGCCATGTGAGGCGTGAGGCCGCTGTGGGAAGACCAGAGGCTGATGCTCAGAACCACAAATGCAGGGGGTGCCTCACCTCATTCTCCAAACAGCTTCACAAGGAGAAGCACCTCCACCATGTGGAACTCATTCTGTCTGGACTGGCACCAATAAAGACAGATTCTCTGGGGATGCTGCAGCATCTCTGGCTGGTGAACAGGTTCCCATTGCCACCAGGGATCTGGTGTTCCCACCTGCCCGAACCCTGGACCAACACTAAGAGGTCCCAGGCAGTTTCTCCTCTGGCAATGGGCTGAAATTTATGAAAAAACATCAAACACATGATAATTTGAATGCAGTATTTTGGACAGTGATTATATTTTCAAAGAGAAGTACAGAGGCCGGTCAACCTAAAGCTCCTGATAAAAAGCCAAAGAACTCTGCAATGTCAAGAGGCTGAACAATAGGCTGGCCAGCAAAATTCAGTGCCAGCTCATGGAAAGTGGCACACACAAGAACATCAGCTCTAAGTATATGCAAGCAGCAAGAGGCTTTTCTTTACCATGGAGAAAACATAACTTAGAGTCATGGCTCTCTGAAATATGACCTTGGTGTGTGATATGCACACAATTCTTGTTACCAGTGGTGAAGAGATTGTGCAGGTCCATGAAACTTTTTCAGGAAGATAACAAGCATGAACACAAGTATGGAACAGCTTTGCCATGATGAAAGGGTAAATGGTACTGGAAAACTGAGTGAAATTTCTAAAAGGATGATCCTGTGAAGGAGATGGATTAAGAGAAAATATTGAGCAAGTATATCATGAGGTGAGAACTAAAGGCCAGCTGGAGAAATCATTGTGCAACATCTGGACCAAACAAAACCATGTTATTAGTCACTGACTAATTGCATTGTGGAATTCATTACTACGTGCTTCTGTAGAGCCCAGAATGGGGTTCAATGCAGGGTTTTAAAATTTGCAGTTCCTAAGTGACTGAGAGACAAATTTGGGGGGGGCAGATCCACTCATCCCAATGGGTCAATTGTCTCAAGCTCCACAAGAGTGAGATTTGGAAAGCACTGGCTGCTTATGACAAGATGTTCCATGTATGTGGAACTCTTCACCTGAGCATTCACTTGTGATTAGGCATCTCTCAGATTTGATGGCCAAAGGTAGTTCTTACACTCCTATGAGTCACTTTGCGATCAACAAAGTAGCATTTTAACAAATCCTTTACTAGCTCCAGTAAAAAGCACTGCACAGACATTTTTCTCTAGAGCTTTGCTCCTTCTTGTCTTGCACCAAGGATCTTCAGGCAAACTGTTCCATACTCATCTCAGCCTTGCCAGTACAACTTTGGCTGCATAATGAAAAACACAAGCAAACAAATGCAGACAACTTTTCTCCAAAGCCAGCATGTGCCAGTGCTGGTTTCTGTGTTGTCCTTTCATGCACACAAACTAGTGAATGATTGCATGTACACAGACAGGTCTGTGGCCAGGAAAGCTGCACTCATAACCAGACAGCCGAGAGGAAGGCAGGGTAGGGTGGAGCAGAAGTCTGAACACTGCAGGGAGCAGTGCTTGAGCTCCTGTCTCAAGAACTGCTGTGGGGAGCAGCCACAGAGGTTTTAGCACTGTCTGTCTCTGTTTTGGCGAACAGGGAAGATGTAAGTGAGGAGCCACGTGCCAAAACACTGCAACAGTCTGTTTGCTCCAGCATAACCCCAGCCTGATGGTGCTGCCCTTCCACACCAGCCTCTCGAACCAGTTTGTCCCACACCTTCACTTCAGGAAAGTCACAGCTTGGAAAACTGAGAGCCACCAAGTGGCAGAAAGGACACTATGAGAGGATTTTGGCACTTGAACCTTCTGCCATTTTGAAGCACTGAGGGAATGTACTGGTGTTCTCCTGGCTGGATTTTGAGTGGATGCATGGATTCATCCTGATTTCCAGGTGACACAGTCACTGGGCAATCAGAAAACACCATGAATTGCACAAAAGGGAAGCACCTTTGTTGACACCTCAAGTGAGCATGTTGCAAGCAGAGGGCTTATACTGGATTTTTGTCCCTTATGCCCACACTAATAACTGGACAGAATCACTAACACGATCCCTGGCAGGATTTTGATCAAGGCCAGCTAGTGCTTAACCAAGAATTTCATAGGCACAGGCTGGGAGTTTGCATGGGGGAGAGATCATTCCTCACAGGTAGGTAGGATGTGGCCACTGTGGTTTGGAAGCTAAGAGAGCTTAGCAGGGAGGCTGTGGTATGGTCTTGCCAGCCAGATCCAGGGGTAGAGGTCAGACCTTGCCCAAAGAAATTGTTCTTTGAGTAGATTTAGCCCAGGAACCCCAGACTCCTTTGGCATTTGAGCTAGTTAGTCATGCGTCACTCCATTTTTGCCTCTCCTCCATCATGCAAGGGCCAACAGTGCCAGTCACGCCTGTTGAGAGGTGTTTGCTTATTGCTGCACTGTACCAATTATGTGTGTCATGGAAAGCCTTGACCTTCCTTATGTAGCTTTTCTAAATGCTTCATTTACACTTGTGTGCACTGTTTTTTCCTGCTCAATGTTAAAGTTCCTTGTTTCCACATTGAGCCTATTTGTGCTAAGATTTCCTGCCTTTTTGCTGAGTAGTTCTGACCTCCATTCAATGAATCAATAATCTTCTCAGAACTTCACCACAGCCTCCCATGCCTGCCCCTGCCTTTTGCTCCAGCATTTACCTTTCCACAGCACTTCAGCAACAGCTTACCTGGAAGTTTGCTGAATTATATGATTACGGCATTGCTCTCAAATACAGATTAAACAGAGCATCCCACCTTGGGGTGCTTCTGCCCAGTCCCCAACCCAGCCATTTTACTTGACAAAACCCACTTGTGCTGCAGTCAAATAATCTCTTTCTTCCCCCAGGCAGGCTTGCAAAGTCAGGTCTGGGCCATGGTGGACGGTGTGCTCTTCTGTCCAGCTCCAAGGGTGACATGCCAGTTATCAGATCTTCTGTTACATCCTTTGGGAAGAGCAGAGCCTTGCAGGAGCAGCCACCCCCTGGAAGATGTTTCCAGGGATGGACATTGGCTCCTTCAGTCTTCTCTAGTCTTCTTCAAAAAATTCCTGTATTTCCAGCAGCTCACAAAGCAAGCTAGCAGAGAAAGCAGACAGGTTCATGGGCTTCAGCTCATGGAAAGAAATGCATTTCCATAGGTCAGCCGTTTTTGACTGTACACTCAAACCCAAGAACAGATTTCTCAATTGAAAATGAGAGCATAAAACTACAAATATTTCTCAGGATATTTATTTTCCTCCAGAATAACAAATCTTTCTCTCCACACGAGTCCAAAATACCGTATTTTTTCAGAATTCACCCATGGTATTGGACTGGTGAATGCTTTTCCTTGACTAGACTGCTTTTCACTTTAGTTTAAGAGGGGAACTAGACCCTCAGCCAAAGGTTAGATCTAAATTCAGATCTACAGAATGGTGCAGTTTCTATCTTTGTTTGTATTTGGGCTTGTCTGGCTTCCTAGGGTGAAACTCCTGTTCCAGATTTGCACACCAAACATCAGCTTTGCTATTGTGTTTTCTGCTCTCCCCTTGGCAAATCACTTGCTGGAAATCAGCACATCTAGGGAGATCAGTCCAAACTGCCATGGGAAACTGGCTATTTTTCTAAAACACATGATACAGATCAACCACAGGTTACTGCCTAGATTACTAGTTCATGGTACACATGAGATCAGACTAGGTCATCATGAAGGTGCCTTCTGGCTTTCAAATCTATCACCCTAAATAATGCATTAATGAAGTAACATGGAACAAAGCCACATTTGTTCATGAGTAAGGCATGTTAATGATGTTCCTTTCAAAAGATGGAGCAGTGGATTGATGCACTGAATTTCACCTCTAGGGACTCTGGTTAGGAGACAAATGAGTTTGATAGCATCAAGTAAATACTCAATGGATATTTGCCTCCATCCCCAAAACCATCATGCAATTTGGCAGGAGCAGCAGTCTGTGCTCACGAGACGTCTAGAGGTGCTCAGGGCATTGGCAGTCCCGTGGGAGGAAGCATCTGGCTGTGCTGTGCCTGGGGTTACCCAGCTCTCTCACACTCCCACTTCCCCAAGCATCAGCAACACTCTACTCCCCAGAATCACTGCAAAAAACCCACAAAATTAAAGCTGAAAGAAGGAGAAAAAGATATTTATTTGGGTCATGAAGTGAACTAACACTGGAGATGGGCTGAACTACATACTGTATCAGCTTTGATGCATTATTAGAATCGTGAAAACTTTCAGTGTTTCAAGGAAAAGATTTTTTCCAGGCACAAGATCAAAGCCATAGCTAAATAACATTGGGTTACAGAGCAGAGGACTTTCAAACAGCTGGTTTTGACTGCTTTTGTATCTAGAAATGTTGTGATAGGTGCAGCCCTTTTTTACAAGGCCCAGTAACAACAATGCAAATCAAGCATTAACCAGAAGTAGACAGCAAATTATCTACTTTTTAAAGGAACTTCTACTGGAGCTGTTTTTTTAGGGAAGGAAAGAAGGAGTTCTGTTTTTAATAGCATAAAAATACTTGTCCAGGAGGCGCCACTGTATTTTTGTCCCAAAGCATAACAATGTTAGGTATAAACCAACAGCCCTGAAACAGCTGATAAAACTACATATGGGGATGTTTTGACACAGAGCTGCTAGGACACAACTCAGAGTGAATCCTTACCCTTGTTTCATACGGTTTTAGACTCTTCACATAAAGTACTTGTACTAAAAAATGAGAGAGACATACTAGTCTGTGCAAAATAAGAGGTATGGAAAATCTGCCTGCGAATTGTGTCCTTGTCAGATGGGACATTTCATTTCAGTAGTCTTCTGGACACAGAAGAGATGATGACAGTGGCAGCTGAATTCAGTTGTGAAGCAGCACATCCACAGCAACAGGACTGTGGGAGCACAGCCTAGGAAATTAGACATACAGGGACAGCTAATTCCACCCTTCTAAAAATCATACAATCAGTCTGAACTGGTTGTATACGTTCCCTCTGTAGGTAAGGCAGAGAGGCAAACACCTCTGGAGGGTAAGTCATCCTGTCCTAAGACAGGTGCTTAAGGCAGTTGCTGAACTGTTCAGCAAAGGTGCAATTTTTTCCTCCTTGGCTCATAGAGCCAGAAGAATTCATGGAGCCAAGACAGCTAATTTCCAGGTGGTTAAGGCAGTGAGATGCATCACCCCACAGCTAACTTACCTAGTCGTCATGACTCCCCTTATGTTTCCAGACATGAAGAACAGCCAAATTCTTTCAGTCTTGGATATGTTTATATGAAGAAACACAACAAGAAAGAACAAAAGTAAGGTCTTCCTTCAGGACACGGACACAGTTTGTCTCTCTTGTGGAAGGATTTCAGTGAAGAGAGTGAAATGGCTGCCTCCTCGTGTTCAGGACTGCCTTGGATCTCTGTGTAAGGTTAAAACAGCCTTTCGTACAGACTCTCCCTTGCCCACAGATGGTTTTGCTATCTGAATGACAGTCACATAGATTTCTTTAGAAAAAGAAATCTAAAGATCTGCTTCTTCCACAAATTGCAGGCTACCATAATTTTGGGCCAAATTCAATTGATGCCACAGAGAAGAGAATCCAGAAGTAGCACAGACCCTCCTCTTAACCCATTCAGGAAGCACAGGCTGTTCTGAGGGTGACTTTTTCACTGTCAAACTTCAAGATCAAAACCATGGTTGACGAGTACATTTTTTTTTAAAGTGCCCTTAATGCTAATGTCCATCTACAAAAAGATTATGTGATTTGCATCCCTCCCCATGCAGCCAAACTTGTGGGGTTTGAGTAGCAGGCACATCAGGCCTGGTCATTACCATATAAACTGTAACTATGGTGCAAGTGTTTCCCAACCACCAAAGATCAATAATCTTACACTGTAGGTGTAGGAGGGTCATTATGACTATATATTATTGCTGAGCCTGATAGTCATATTTATGTTCCTCCAAATTTCTCCATCATGCTGAATGTCTCAGCTCTGCTGCAGAGATCCATTCTCCTTGGGAAGGAAACCAAATCCCGCTGAATGGGCTGCTAGACCCCACAGAGGAGAAGGTCAGCAGCAGAGTTTGTGCCTGTAGATGACACCCCTCTACAGAGAGCACAGATGGACACAGAGAAGAATACTCAGACAAATAAAAGGCTGGATTCAGTTTCTTCACAAAAGGGTGTTCGCTTCTTTCTTGACTGAAGCTTTAATATGCAAGTCAAGCAAGGCCAGAACATTTCAGAGATACAGTTCCCACTGCAAGAATGATGTCAGGAAAGTATTTATTTTTATATATGTTTATATGATTATACATTCAAATATATGCATACATATTTGGCTAGAATGAGATAAATTCATAAGACATGACAGGCCAGAAAATGTACCTATATCTGTACATCATATACTTATGAATGTACAGATATGCTAACCTGTATAAATAAATATAGAGAGAATAAAAGATGGAAAAGAACATGAAGAAAATCAAGAAAGAGGCAAAACAAAGATTGCTAAGAGACAGGCAAGAAATCCATGGAGTAATTGAAGCTGTAAATGTGATTTACATCATACATCCCATTTGGCCAGGATGCTCTTTCCATCAGATAAGGGAACAGAGGGAACAGTGTTGAACATTACAAGGCCCTGATTCAGATACAGATCTGCAAGGTCTTATATCAATGCTCAAATGAGGTGACTGAGAATGGGTACTGGACTGCTCTCTTTTGCACAACCCTAGATCAGGAGCAGCCCTGCTGGAGCCAGTGAAGTTACTTCAGAACCATACCAGTGCAAGCAGAGATAAAATCTGAGGATTTAAGTTATCCTAGAAAAGGATTTGGTCAAAGGAAGCAAAGCAAAAACAAAGGAAGAATGTGAGCGTTTTGCTTCACACTCTTTGAAGCGTGATGTCTTTTACAAGGGAGTAACCTAATCCGCATTTATACCCATGTTTTTCTTCCACAATTTACTCCAGAGAGTTTCTTTAAACAATAAATAGGAAGTACTCTCACATACAGCTGTGCAGGATATCTAGTTCACAAGCCATTTTTCCAGGGTGGGAGCTCGTCCGTTAGGCATCACTGTCATGGAAAAGAAAATACCAAATGTGATGCAGGAAGCAACACTGCTGGCTTTCTCATTTAGCATCCATTCAATACCAGAGTTGGACAAGGTACCCCTAGGTGACTACCTGGATGAAAATGAGATGTGTTCCAGCTACTTTGACCCAGGGAAAGAGCCGTCAGCCTCCTGGCAGTGGTCCTGTTAACTTTTGTAATGAGCTACTCAAAATAAAATGCAGACCACCTGAAGCTGCTCTGCAGCAGCACTTAATCTTGGAGATCACAAGAATGTGCCTGGTAACTGTGATGCTCCTAAGATGATTTTCAAAAAGGTCTTGGTCTGGACAGAGATGCAAAAAATGTGAGACGGGTTTAGGCACTAGTAGTCCAAAGCTTTTAATTGATCTGATTTGGCAGGTGTGCTCAAGGGAAGCCTACCCACAACAAGAGCATTAAAATAGTCCAGAGCACATCTTAACTTGCTTTATCCAGTTCTGGGAAATATCCCTATGCCTAGAAGAGTGCCTACTTCCAGTGAGACCTGACTTCCAGTAGGCTGCTTGAGTATGAGCTCTTTTCTTGCACACAGAGAAGAATATCCTGGCCATGAGGCTATATCATGTCCCTGGCATTAAAGGGGCAGAAAGAAGTATATGTATTTATTTATATGTATATATTAAAGCTGGGCCACATGCAGCCTGGGCTGCAAGTCTCATAAGGTCAGAAAAGGAACAAGTGAGAAGCAGCCTCATCATCAGAGGACTGAAATAGACTGTGCTATACCCAGAGACTGATTAAACTGAATTGGAAAACACTAGATAGTAAGCTGGATCTGTTCCTGAGCTGTGCCCAGCTGGTCTCCATGGAGGGACAGAGGTGAGTCTGAGCCAGCTGAGTACCTCTCTGAAAGGAGCATAGCTTACATGGATGTGCTTTATACAAGTAAGACTCTTAAAGTGTAATGCTGTTCTGAAAAGCAAAGAGAGGAAAATGGGATAGTAGGTCTCCAAGTTTATTTGCTTGGTGACTCAGATCAGATATGCCCTCCTTGCAGAGGAAAATGAGGGGAAGGTTCTCCACTCATCTTCATCTGTGGTCAGATTGGTTGTTTTATACTGTGGTCATTAATTCTGCCTGTTTTTGCCTAGGGAAAACAAACAGCCATTTATTAAAGAATTATTCTGATAATGCAGTAAAGGACTAAAATTCAGCTTTCTACCTATTAGAACAGGGGCAATACACCATGGTGAGCATTAACAAAAGGTGAGTTAGTATATACTGATGTGGTACAGTGATCAGCAGTTAGCACTCTCAGCATATATGGGATCTGATGAAAAAAAGGTTATTTTCGTCAGCCATGTTCCCAGGCATACTGGACTTCTACAGTAATTTCAGAAAATCTTCAGGTTAAGCTGTGGCTTTCTTTTCTAGGAGGTCTTTGTCTCCTTGCTGGGTTTCACACCTTCCATGTGCCCGTGTCCCCATGCACAAAACAGATGGAGGGCTGAATCCAGATGTTTTTAGCTGTCCTTGTTGGGCAGGAACACTTTTGATATATCCCATTAAATTTGGGTGGCTCATTCACCAAACAGATGGTGGTGGCTCGTGCACCAAAACATCCCACGCTTTCTCTTGCAGGAAGTGACCAATGCTAAGCAGCTCGAGTCTCACAATGCCACCACAATGCCATCATACCAGTGACAGGGTTGGCACCAGACCAGCTGGCTGGCCCTGAGCCTGGTTTCACTCTGTGTCTACAGAAGAAAAGCTAAACCAGGCAAGAAGAAAATTCTGGCACTCAGTGCTGGCAAGCACCGTGGCATTATTTATTATTTCATGCATTTTCTATCTTCTGCTCATACAGTCAGTTCAGATCACTTTTGTCTTCCAGAGATAAATCAAAGCCCACAATAGGCTTCAGACCAAATTTGATGAAAAGCTGCTTAAACAGAGCATGAATTTGCCCTCTACCTTTGCTCTGACTTAAGGAAGTATGCATGCCCAGATCATTTCACCTGAGGTAGCCAAGCATTAATTAATTACATAAAAGCATTTGTGAACCTGTTAAAACTATCTATTAGATGAGCAGTGCTGCTATCTCCACCATCTCTCTAAACGTTTTAATTAATTTGGGGGAATTTACCCATGCACATTGTCTGCCAAATTCAACAAGACTTGCTTTACAAACTAATAATAGCATTTGCTTTCACTGTGGAGTTATGCAAGCTCTGTATGTGCATGCAAGTGGAGGATGATGGTCACAGCACATAGCTGGGTGCTGCTCAGTGATTTACCAAGAAACCAATGTTCTCATGAATATTAGTTTTATATTTCTGTCAGCAGAGGTGCACCATGTATGAAAATGTGTGTGCAGCATCTGACAGGATCAACCCATCAAAAATAGTCCTTTTCTTTCTTTTTTTTTTTTTCTTTTTCTACAGGCTGAGAAAGAATGCAATTTGTTTCCTCAGAGTGATGCAGAGCTGTCAGTGAGGCCTCAGTGGATTGTGCTGTCCCATTTTTCTGCTGCCAGTTTCACACTGCATTCAGAAAACACAACTGTAATCGCACATCAGCTCAGCTGCTGCCGATGAATGGCTGGTGTATGATTTTTAAAGGAAAATTACTGCCCTTTTTGGCAGACTTTGAGAGGATAACTCATTAATTAGGCAGTTCGAAAAGAAAAATAAATCCTAGTCACCTTCAGTGGATTAGCACACAGGATGAGAAACAAAGCTTGCATAAATGTGAAGAAACTTCACTGAACAGGGCAATGTCAGTTCAGACCACATCCCAGAAAAGTCCTGATCCTCTCCTACTCCAATGGCATTCTCCTCTAGCACCTGGACTAGACAGCATAAAAGCACTCACCATGGAAATTCCCCATGCGCCATAACAGGTGCCTATGCCAAGTTTCATCACCTGCCCCATAGTCCTCATGCCTGGATAGGAGGACAGGGACATGTCCTGGAGCATCCCAGGGGCCCTGGCCCCCAGCACCTGCAGCCACAGCCGCTGCGTGTCTCAGAGTCTGCCATGAATCTGTCCTCACCCCACCTCTGCTGGCTGAGGGGAAGGCATTTCCAGCACCCTTCAGACACTCAGATAGGCATCTGGTCCTGGATCTTCAAAGGTGCTAAGGCTGTGCTGCACTGCAGCTGGAGCTGAAGTGCCCCTACACTTGGGGTTTTCTCCAGTTAAACTACATCACTCCAAATCCATCTAAATAAACCGATACAACTTTTCTTGTTTAGACAAGACCTTAATCTCTCCATTTAATCTGTTCTTGGTATTGTTCCTCCTGGCCTGGGCCTCTTGACAGCCCAGAGCACTGAGGTGCTCAGCTTCCTGGGGATGAGCCGGGATCTACCCTGTGAATTCATTTCCACTTGTGGCTGGCGTTGGACTTGCACTCCAGCTCCCTCAGGCAATATTTGTTCTGACGACTTTTCCAGCCCATTATACATTCAAAATGCATCTCCTTAATTTATCTTCTTCCCTTGATACTATCTTTCCCATATTCCGTGGTGATTTCTTTGTCATGCCAACCACTTTTGACAAAGTTCTCCTTTATCCAGCTGTAGCAGGCATGATGAGGTTTGGTGCACCACATCACACCACAGGTCTGTCAGATAGCATCTCCTGCCTTTGACAGGCCCTGCAAACCCCTTTTTAGAGAAATGTGGGGAATCCCATCAGCAGTCTGTTAGGAAGTCATTGGTGCTTCACTGCCTACCCAGCACTGCCTGCTTGCTGCTGAGGGCATCTGCATGGCTCCCACACAGATCTACTGCACTGGGCAGCTCTGTCCTTTGTGATAAACCCACAACTGCTTGTGCACACAACATTGTGCCATTCCAAGCAAGGACTGGCTTAGTTTCTCCTTTTTCCTTACAATTGCTCACTCCACCCAGACCCTGCAAACCAGTGAGATCCCTCTCCAACCCAACCTTTGGCTCTGCAGCTCCTCACAGTACTGTAGCCCCTCCAAATAAAACACAGCACAGAGAAAAAAAAAAAGAAAATAATAGACCCTGCAAGAAACAGGAGCCCAGAAACAGCATTTTGGGAGCAATGACCTTCTGGTGTCCCCTGCCTGACTGGGGGAAATTGCTGCAAGAAGTAGTTGGTATTTAGTTGCCTTAGCTTGAAGACCTATGCTCCCAAGCCTGTTGACTGGTATTGTTCGCTTGAGCAGATGATTCTGACTGTATTAGAATGAGGTCAGGGTCCTGTTGGAGGTGTCACTCCAGGTGATCACTTAGCTGTGCCCTGCTCTGACCTCAACATGGATAAACCAGAGGAGACAGCAAGTGGGAGTCAGCATCTGGCTGGGGTCAGAGACTGGTCTGGTGGGAGGTAGCAGTTGTGTTTTATAGAATCTCTGTCATAGAGGCTCGAGACCAGGTCTTCTAGGCTTAGATTATTACAAAAAAGTAATAATCAGAACCATAATCTTAAAATCAGTCTGTATTTATGCAAACCCCTTGCTTTCCTAGCCTGCCTCATATCCTTTGGAACGTTTCCCAACAGTATCCACAACTAAACGTGCAGATATCTTCTGAGAGACAAGAAGAATTGTTTTCCATTTAAACAAGATTTAGGAATCAATTTGGAAATTTTCTGCCAGATGGCCCCCAAATCTCACAAGGCCTCCAATACAGGGCACAAATCAGCATCTCTCTGTTAATAAAGGTGGCTCAATATCCCACGGGGAACATATTGCAGTACTCAGGACTGTGCAGATACTGTTTCTCACCTGCAGAACCTCTGCAGACCCCAGCAGTGATCCATTTGTGGTTGCCTTGAAAAGGAACAACACGTGACAGAGCTCATCCACCACCGGGTCTGTGGGTGCGTGTGTGCCCTGGGTCACATCCCCTTCCTCACACTGCCTCCCTGCCAGTCGGCATTTCACTTATCATTAATGAGAGCAGCTCCTCGTTCATGTGAATGTGCATCTGTGCTTGACATACCGTGTAAGAGGAAAATACCAGAAGGGAAATTTGAGCAGACACATCTGCAGGATGTGCAAATCAAGCACAGAAATGAGGAACTTGGCAAGTCTCTCAGGAAATGATGATAGTGATTTTTTTTCATCTCATGCCTTTTACTTGTTCAGCCGGGACATTATTTCCTATTTCAAGACATGGCCACAGTGCATATCTGCTGGGAATGTAAACACAATCCAGGATTCAGCTACTGCTTTTTCAGGCAAGAAACATCTGCTTTCCAACGTCACCACTGGCCAGACCCCACACAAGGAAGCATTTAGGGGAGGAGCAATGCAGCCTGACATGAGCTGGATGGACCACAGCTCCATGTTGAGCTCATGCTGTGTGAGCAGAGCAGGCAGGCTCTCCCCCTCCTTATCTTACTTCCCCTCCCATGCTCAGGGGGAATTAGGCTTGGAATACTCCTCTGGGTGACCTGTCATGTAGTCATGTTTGGCTGCTTCCTCCTGCAAGCAAGGCATTGCTGTGGCCCTGTGAAGCTCTGTGTTTGGAAAAGGGGTTTTCACACCTTCCTGCTGTGGAAAACACAAGGCTCACAGAGGAGAGGTGTGTGGGGACCGGAGGGGAGAAGTTGGGATGCAGTGGCTGTGGGACCAGCAGCAAAGCCAAGGCTTGCAAATGGCAAAGAGGGGAGTGCACATCCAAAGCATGGGGGAAACATAAGTGTCATGACCTGCTCACCACTCAGGGTGCTGGAAAATATTGTGGTTAGTGGTGCAGTGGGAAAGGATGTAATTTTTCCCATAAAAATTAATATAACTGAGGGTGGAATGAATGCATGCAGGGACTTACAAGAAGTGCACAGGGACAGCATCTGTGGAGTTGGGGACGGAGACAATGGGGACAGAACCATCAAGTAAAGGTTTTCAGAGGCTGACTTTTAGGAACAGAAAGGTCTCACCTGCTCTTCCCATGAGGCTGACAACTTAATGTGTGTATTCTCTTACTATCCTATCTCTCCTGAATGATTATCTATTTATTTTTGTCATCATCGTCCTCAGGTGAATAAATCCTAGTAAAGGGAATCAGGTGCAAGGGATGGAAAAACAGATCAGTGATGAAAGTTAGCAGAGACTCATGGGTGTTGAGCCTCCAAAACCGTAGGCAGAGAGGGGCCAGGCAGAAAAACATTGCTGTGCTTCCCAGCCTGCCTTCCCCTCTGCAGTGGACCTGTTTTCCATATAGAAAACTAGGGTTCCTAGTCCCTCAGAATCCCACACTGGTTACTCCTTCAAGGTGGCAGCAAGTGAATGAAGGAGGGCAGAAAAAACCCTTCTGCCTTCACAGGATAATGATGAGGAGTGAAGATCCTTGCTCTTGACGTCCCCCACAACTGTTGTACAAGGGGCACTTTGTACCCAGCACCACAGTTAAAATCCATATCATACATCAGGCAGAGTACAGGCTGTGCAGGTACTTTTTTTTTGCTTTGGTTTACAGCTTTTGCCATTAATGTCACTTCACTTGGTGTTCCCTGCACTTGCCTCACTTTGGCACGATGCTACCACAGCACTTTGCTGTCCTCTTTTAAGTCTGTCTCACACTGTAGATATCTGACCCCTTCCCTGACATTACATCTCTGTTGCATTTTCTGCTTCTGCAGAGTCGTACTCTCTCCCAGTGCAAAGCTGTGCAGGGATGTGTTAACTTTACACCCCTTGAAGGTTTAGCCCCACAAATCCACCCAAAAGGGCTGCTGAATTTGAAAAAAAAAGTCCAAGATTGCTGTTCAAGCTGTCCTCCTTCCCCTCTGCCTGGTCAGTGTATGGGTACCTCCTCTGCTTCATGCTGCCCTCTCCGAGGTGAATGGAGAAGGTTGCCCCTTCTCCACGGTCTAATTCTGGCTCTTTGGATTCTGGCACTGAGCTGGGTTAAGGAAAACATAGAATAAATTAGGACTGGTGCTCCTATAGATAAATCCATGATGGGCTGATACAAGAAATTTCTGCCATTTACTATTACCTAGCAGATGTCACCATGCCTTGCCACCTTAGCCAAAGCACACTGACTCTCCAGCTGACATATTTTGCAGCCAGGTATCCTAAATTTAAACTAGCATCAATGTCTGTTGGATGGTGACCTCTGGCCAGTGCCCAACTGTGTATCCCACAGATCATGCCTGCACTTTCTCAGACACCATGGAAACTGGGACTTGGGGTCACTGCTCGAGGCCCTTTTTGAAGTGGTCTTAAATAAGTTCTGGAGTTAAAAACTTAACACGGTATTTCACACAGAGAACCCTAATACATCCTGTTAATTACCCACACAAGAATAAAATTGCGATAATTATAAGATCAGATAATGGTGTCTGGGAAACACCAGAACAACTACAGCAGAAATGTTGGTTTAGTAATGAATGCATGTTAAGTATCCTTAAATACCTTATTAACAGCTGGGATGTGATTCCCAGAGCCAGATGCAGTGTGCTAACAAAACACACAGAGCTCTAAGATGAAATGCATATTTGTGCACCTTTCTTTTTTTTTTTAGATTAGTGCAATAAAATCTTTCAGAAAAAGGTCTTTCTCATCTTTTTTATCAGCATGAAAGAGCTTACATTTTTCAACATGATGAAAATCATTGAGTTACACTCTTCACTGTTATTTAACTTTACCTTCCCAAGAGATGTGGGGAAAAACCTGAAAACCAGAGCAAGGAAGAGGGAGGATGTGACACCATTGCAGGAAATTACCTTAAAAAGGTCACCAAATAGAAAATGTCACAGTAGAAAGATCTCACGCTTTGACTTTGTCTCAGCTCAGAAATCTTCTGGAGAAATACCAGTAGGGAAATACATGAAGTGTGTAGGAATGAATCAAATCCTGTACCTGTAGCAGGGGAGTAGGGAACATCAACGAACAGAGACAAGCTGTTGGAGCAGTTGCTTTTTATAAAACACCTGGATTCACATCTGCTGGAAAAGTGAGCTGATCTCAGGCAATTAAAAATCTGTTTTTGCAGCTTTAGCTGGACTACAGTAGGATATTCAGGAAAACAAAGTCTTTCCCGTCAAGAGGTCTGTATCGATAAGAGCAATGTTTAGAGTAAGTAATCTGTGACTAGACCAAAACCAAATAATGACAACAGCTGCATCACTGGTTTTAAGCCTCCTTACATAAAACCGAAGGAAAGAAAGGGGTAGGAACAGCAACCACTGAAGTAAATGGAGGGGTTATCTGTCTCTGGAAAAATTACAAAAATGTTCATCACAACAGCCAAAGCCACTCCTGCAGGCAGATTTCCGTCTCCAGTTTGCCCCAGCTTCCAGCATGTCTGGCCACAGATGGGTGAGCTCCTGCTAGGAAGGACAACCTACCCTGCCTGGTTCCCTTTTGCTGAATGTGATACTGTTAAAATTTGTCTCTCAGAGAAGGAATTACTCTTTAAGTCATTTGCTGGCTGCTGGACAGCCTTCTGGCCAGACCTGGCACTGTGGCAATACTGGGTAAGTGTCTGAAAAACACTGCTCAGTTTTTAACCCAAATACTCTATAGATTCCGAAGGGGTTCAGAAACCACACAAGCAAATAAGCTGAAGAAACTTCCCACAGTTCAGGACAAAATTTTAAGTCTATCATTGAAGAGGACGGACCATGGCAAAGTATTTTGCAATTGTGTTCACCAGACAAATTCACTCTAAGGAAGGGATGCAGTCAGGACTGTGCCTTTACAGCTGTACATGCACGACCATGACTAAGGTCTTATTGCAGGGAGTCCTACTGTCACTTCCTGGAGAAACATTTTGTCTTCCTGTCCAAAGCCTGTTATTACATTATCGAGCTCTTTGCAGTCGGGAAAAAGAGTTCATTGTGACTGTTCGTCAAAGCTTGTGAAACTCAGGAAATGCTGAACAGCCTTTCTGCAGCAACTGTAGGTACTGCCTATAGGTTAAAATAGGAACATAATGTAGGGAGTCATTCAGGGTTTTTCTTAAATTACTGAAGGCTGTGAAGTTGCCAAGTTGCCTTTCTTCAGCAACTGTAGGTGCTGCCTATAGGTTAAAATAGGAACATAATGTAGGGAGTCATTCAGGGTTTTTCTTAAATTACTGAAGGCTGTGAAGTTGCCAAGTGCTTGCTCTTCTCCGGACATACTTTGATAGCCAACTGGCAAAATATTAGGAGTAGGGATAGAGATCAAGCTATTTAATCATTACCACCCTGTGTCTCCAGCCTATGATTCTAAAGGTAACATCAGTCAGGACTTAATTAAAAGGTGATACAATTTCAAACTTGTTAGCCAGTGTTTTGGGTTGGGTGAGACTGAGAAAGGGTACTTTCCAACTAAGGATTTCTTCTGCTCAGCAGATTTCTGTCCAGAATATTTTGTCTACTGTAACATTTTTATGAGAGGCTACTGAACTAAAAATGGGCTTTGGACAAAGCACCAGCATTTCTATACCTGTGAGGGTTACCTAGAAAGGGATCCAACATTCCAAGTTGTGACCTTACGGGCTCCCTGTGATTACCCCAGGGATTTCTCCTTGCAGAGCTCATGAACTCAGCCTGGTCAGATGCATCCCTGGCGCTGCCAAGGCTCTGTCACCCACGTCTCCTAGACCAAAGATGATCTTTGCAAGTTAAAGCCAACCCTTCACTTTGGACTCGAATATATCAAGTGTTTTATTTTCCTGATGTTCCTACAGAAGAATGAAAACTGGCAAGTAATTCCAACAAAGAATAAAGCAGCAGGATTAGTTCTGCTTCTTGAAAACTGTAGTCCCGAAGCAGCTCTGGGAGATCTGAGAAGGAGACACCAGCCCCAGTAAAAGGGGAAGGGGCAACATAATAGCAGCAGTCCAGCCACATCACTGCAGTCTCTTCAAGATGAAAGATTTCATGAGTCAGGGGACACTGCCCTTAGCTCAGTGAATACCCAGGGAAAAAGTGAACGTAGAAACACACATGGGCCTACATGTATACCTATACCTATACATATACCTATACATATACATATATGTATGTGTGTGTGTTTGTGTCTGTGTCTGGTCTGCATCCATGTCCTGTGTGTTTTTTTCATGATATCTCAGTTTACACTGAATATCTGCCTACAGATGCTTGTTATGTCTCCTTCACAGATCCCTGAGCATGTGAAATTCAAAGCCAGGGCTGGAGGTTCCACTAGCCTGAGGCAGCTGGGCCCTTTCCTAGGAATGGGCTGTCGTAAATAGGAAATCCAGTGTTTAGTCTCAATGCTAAAGTGAGCAAAGAAAAATATATCCTTGCACCTTCCTTAAAACAAGGAAAACATGAAGGTCCAACACTGAGAATCCAAATACAAGGACCCCAAACCCAACAACTTAAAAGAGGTTTTGCAGGCCTCTATTCCAGCAACACTGGGAGATCAAGTGCTAGTACCCAGTCCCAGGCAGGAGACCTTGGGTATGTGCCCATCCCCAGGAGAGAGGCAGCAACTCAGAAAGTCCCATGCCCAGCATTTCATTTTGGCTGGCTTTGGAAGCCTCCAGCACAGCCTGGGGGCTTTCTGCATCTCTGTCCAGCAGTACTGACCGCTACTGACCGTATGGGGCTGGGTATTTGCACAAGGCTGCCTTTGCCGGGCTGTGGCAAGACTGTAGCAGCAAAGGGACATGAGCCAGACACCTGCCTGATCCATCCCACCCCTCTTTTGGATTTGCTACATTTTTCTGGTGCCAGGAGGAAATCATCCAACCAAAATACGCTCATCAGTGAGCAGTTTACCTCAGTGAAACGTTCAGAGCCAAGGCAGGCTCTTGGCCATGGCAACATCAACTTCTGTACAGCAGCCCTAGGAGCCACAAAGCACTGCATGGGAAGTGATCTCTCCTGAACTTGCAAAGTGCAGAACAAATTTGCCATTCCCACTAGCAGGATCAGTTCAGCGGAGTCATTTATCAGTAAGTACCATCCACCTGTTCTGCATCGATTTACCCATTCTCAGGGAACTCCAGTGTTTCCAGATGGATATGTGATCATGGCACCACTTCCCACCCTGAAGTCATGTGCCTTGCCTGTTACCCCAACACTAAACCTAAGGCACAAATCTTTCTGATTCATTGCGTTTCTGTCAGGTGCCTGAGGTACTGTCAACAGCTGTGTGGGACTGGGCTTCTGTAGCAGCACTCTTCCAGTGTTATCCTCCTCAAATGAGGCTTGCCTCTTGCTATGTCAGATAAAACTGGAGTACAGAGAAAGAAATAACACTGTACCTGACAATCCTGTGTCAGAAGTTACTGCACTTCTGTTTTGCAAAACCTGAGGTGGCTTTCACGCTGCTTCTGGTACGACAGAACTTGCTGCTACTGGAGCCTGATGTAGGCTGCTGGGTTACAATACAAGCTGGCAAAGAAATGTAAAGCAACAAAAAAGATTAGTAGTCATAAGGTCCTAAGTAGCAGAAGTAAAATGGACTAATTAAAAGTCTTTTTAAACTGTCCCATCATGGTTGTTTCATTTGAAAGCCATTTACTGAAAATGAGCATTTCCTCTCTAATTTGTGCTCCTTCTCAGGTGATTATCACAAACAGAGCAGATGATTGGGATACAAGCATCATAAAGTCACCCAAGGACATCATCTTATTGCCACAGTTTGCACTGCTTGCCTGCAAATGTGATGTGGCAGAGCATACCTTTCAGACTACACCATCTGCACCAAAGAGGCAACTTGGAAGTTCAGAGTTGAGCTAACTGATAGTTTACATGTTTAGTCCTGCCTGGAGCCACAGCTGCCTTGCATTCCCACTTCTGGGTCACACCAGGGCCTCCACAGCCAACAGCACCATGTGTAAGACTGCAACCTGCTGAAGAGCTGAAAGGTCTGGCAATAATATGGCCCAAGAACTAAAAGCCTGCTCTTAGTAGGTGTCTTAGCACTTGTCAATGGTCTCAAAGGGAAACCTTGGCAAAGGTTGTATTATCTGGCCCAGTATTTCTGGGGTGTCCTGTTATGGGTGCTGCTGACTTGCTGTTACATTAGAATATGTGTGGAGTATTCCCATGCAGCCTTTCACCCTGGACATGAGTGACTTCTGTTCCTGCTCCAAGTGAAGCCAAAGCAAACCAGGTGCACCCTGGGCTATGCAGTGGCAGAAAGCTCAGGAACACTGTGACCACAGTGACTTGGCTTCTTGTTAGGCATTGGTTTGGCTGGTGACAGGAGAGCTTTTCCATCTCACATCGATCTGCAAAAGACTTAAATTCCCTTGGACTCCGATCCTCAGAGAGCCGGGATCATGTGCCTAGTGGAGGGTTTTCTGATCTGCCAAGCTCTTTGGTTTGTGGCTGTTCAGGCCTCTGACACAAAGGCATCTCTTTGTGAGTTTGCAAATTCAGAGACCCCTTTCCAAAATGGTTGTGAGGGTATTTTCTGCTGAGTGCTCTTTTGGGGTAAGCAGGGACAAGTCTGAGTCTCAGGGCCCTGCAGGAAAAATGCTCAGCTACACTTCCACATGCAGAGGGGTTCTCGAGTGGTTGTAACTGTGACAGGATAGCACACAGTAAGCAAATAATCTGGTAAGCAAGACACATAATTTTGAGGTCTAAATCAAATTCAGTCTTGAAGCCTATAAGCATCAACTGTCTAGATGACAGCATTACATAAAAGAAGCCTCAACATACACTTTTAATTATTTTGCCGTTCAGTAGCAACTGGAAACCTCAGTGGAGTCATGCTCCAGCATGCCAAGCACTATATTAATAAATGTCATGGGCTGGTCCTTACCCCAGAGAACCCAGTGTACACAGACAAGGAATATTCTAAGAAGGAAGCAGAGATGCAGGGACAGATGACATGACTACCCCAAGGCCAAACAGTAGGTGGTTGGTGGGGCAGAGATTTCCCAGCACCACACTGCTTTGAGGCCTCAAAAGTCCTGGCTTTGTGCACCATCAATTGGCAGGGGTCAACCACAAAGCCCTGCTTTGTACCTAAAAGTCAAATTATGCTTTTGCCTCATATTCCAGTACCTTTTTGGAGGAAATAGGAGATTTTTTTTTTCTCGTAGTCTTGATTTTTTTTTTCTGCTAAGTAGGTTTCTGTAACTTCTTACAGAGACAAAAAAAAAAAAAAAAAAATCAGGTATCTAGCTCTGTCCTCTTCACACCATTGGGTGCACATCCCCCATGTGGTGAAAATACAGGCATTCATCAAGAAGCAACCTTTGTCTGTCCACTCCCAGAACGGGACACCAGAACCTCTGTCCTGTGTCTCAGTGCATAAATACACTCCAGGCTGGCTGTGTATCATTCACTGGGCAGAAGCACCTGGATTTTTTAACTTTATCATAAGTATGTAAGACCCTTCAGAACAGAGCAGACATGAAGCAGACTTAAAGCCAGTCAAAAGAATTGCAAACAGCTCCATGCCATCTCAAAAAGCTGATGGAAACATATCAGCCAGGTACAGGTGACTTGGAGACCACCTACCTTGTTCTTTACAGTGTGTCCTGAGCTTTCTGCATGCTGGTAACATTGCACCAGCCACAGACAGAACAGGAGGCAGAATGAGCAGAGAGCTTCCTCAAGAAATGCAGGAATGCAGCAGCATCCATTCTTCAATCATTTCAGCCCATCAAATCATTTATCTTCTGATAACTGATGTTTAAGAAAGACTGTTCTTGAAAAACAGCTGTGCTCCACAGCCCTCTAAGTATTCTCAGTCTCTGGGTTCAGGGTCATGAGACAGTGCCTCATATTACACCAGGCTCACTGCCAAGGCATCAACAGGGGACGAGTTAACTGTAATTGCAGAGTGCTGGCCCAGCTCTTTGTAGATTTCTATGGCTTATGCCAGGGCTTGGACAGCAAGAATCACCCCTCTGTGAGCAACATAAAATGATGTTTTATAAGAGTGTGAGGATATATATTAGTGCCACTCCACAGCTCAAACACACCAAAAAATTATTGGCTTTCTTTGGACATAAATACCAACCCAGTTGAAGCTTACTCCCTCAGTAGGTGCTAATGATACACTTGGCTTTCTGGCCACGTTCTGGAATAAAAAGGAGTGTTATTAATTACCTACAATCAATGTATTCATTACATTATGTGGGACCTGGATGATTCTGTTGTTCATTTTCAATTAAATAAAAAATGTGTTTATTGCAGCATTTAGCAAGTCAAATGGGTTTCTTATGTACATTAAACACTATTCCAAGATTCCTCTGTTCTTGCAATGCCCATATGGACAGCAAACATGAGGAATTGCTTATACAAGGGTGTAGGTGAAAGACAGGTCTTTAGCAGTGTACTAGCAACCCACCACCTAAAATAACCCATGATCCTCATTAGACTGGACAGATTTATAGAGGTGAAGATGCCAAAGTAGCTTGTGGAGTACCTTGCTAATACCAGGCATGACACTGGAGAAATGTCTCACGTGTTGCCTGTTTCAGCAAGCAGAAACAGCAACCTGTTTTCCAGGCTGAGGAATGGTAGAGATTAGAGGGTGACTTGAGTTGCCAAGGTAACAATCTCAAAGAGGACAAAGGAAATAAAGTTAAATAAATATAATGAAATTAATTTTCTTCTTGTTAACTATATTACTTTAACACAAAATTGCTGAATATAATTGCTACTAGATAAGGAATGACAGTTCTTTAGTCTGTTGGTCAAAATTCACTTGCAACACAAGGCAGAAGCACTGAAAACAGCACCAGTGACAACTAAGAGAAAAAAAAGGGCCAAAATAACTGCTGTATGTATACAGCTTACATAATAAAGAAAGGAGTTGCAGGTTTGTTTGTTACAGACATTTTTGCAACAGAATGGAACATGACATATAAAGCAACAGCAGTACTACATGCTAGAGAGTTGTAGGGAAGAATTCACATTGCCTTGACTCCTGACTGCCTTAACCAGGCACACTGACTGGGAGATGGGGACTGGGATCTCAGGTAGAACATTTCCTGGAAAAAGTTGGGTTGCTCTACGCTGAATTTTTCACCCAATTCACCAGACACCCCAGGCTCAAACACTAAGGAGAACCACTACTATCTTTTTAACCCAGAGCTTAGAACATTCCTGGTTCAAATCTGCTGTCTCAGCACAAGACTTTAAAGTGGAAGTCTGCCACCACAAAATGAACTCTGAGGAACCCTGGTATGGGTAACCCTCAGTCTTTCCTGTGTACAGAAACCAATACAGGAACCAGTACCTGAAATTACTTGTTCAGGGCTAGAAGACTGGGTTTTATCCTGTGCATTAATCATTACTTAACAAAAAGCAGAAGATCTAACATGAGGGACAGAGTGCTTGCAACATCTTTCTCCAGCTCCCTCAAGGGTATTCTACTCCATTCCTGGTGGCTGGGGCAATGTCCTTGGGAAGATGTGCAGTTTAAGATTTCCTCAGGCAGAGGAGTCAGTCGAGCCCCAAGACTCCCACATCCCAGCCCCAACCATCTACCGACTCATTACAGCCAGCACGTGCTGGGCTGTAATACCTGAGCCTAATCTTGCAAAGAACCTTTATCTCCTCAAACAAAGCAGCTCTTTGTGGATGTCAAAAGCATCAGCTCTTCCCGAAAGGTTAAACAGGGCTTTGACTCCCTCAATTACTTGGCTTGGGGACAATGAGCTTTTGCAGGCTAAGCAAAGCTCTGCGTGTGAAAACAGCTGAGCTGACATGTATTTAGTATGTTACCGGCTTCTCCTCCCAGAGGCTTTGATCAATGATCAGAGAGCAGGTAAAATGCGCAGCCCATGCCCAGATGCCAGTGGCAGTTCCAACAAGACACCCTGGCAAGAAAACCTCCTGATCGGATAAAAATGGGAGGTCTGTGATGCAAATAACGAATGCCACACAAATGCTCCCATCTGCTGATCCAATGAACTCTGCTGATGGATCCTCAGTGAGTTTTCCTCTTTAGTTTTTACACCACAGGAGTAACATATTCTCCATTTTCAATGCCAAGACACTAAAGCTTAGAGAAATTTGGTGAAAGCCACAGAACAAATCTGCAATGCCAGAACAGAACTTCAAACTTTCAGCTCCTAGACATTGTTCTCAAGTTTTCTTCCCTTGGCCTTATTACTTCTTGGTGCACTGAGAGCAGGGACTCCTGTGAAATATGACTGGAGACCACATTACTCCAGCCCCACCTGTCTAATCAAGTCCACCTCCTGTGTCCCTTGAGAGCACTGGAAGGCACAGGGTAACCTTGGGGGTGCAGAAAACCTTAAGAGATATCTCCCTGGGTATTGAATGGTCAATCCCATTTCAGGTCATGCCTTTGTATTACAATCATTAGGATTGTAACACAAAGGTCATATTTAGGATTTAGAAAAACTGGGTGCAGACACAGGATGTAGAGAGAGACACAAAGGGGACATTAATACCAGCAAATAAAATGGGCCCAGGTGCATTCTCAGATCCTGAGAACAATGACCTGCCATAACAGATCTGTCCAGTTCAGCTTTTTGCAGCAGGGTGGCAACATCCAAACCACTTAGTGAGACTGAGTCCAAGCTAATTCCCAAGCTGTGGGATGAACATTGCCTGAAAGTCCAAGCTGACTTAGGTCCAAACCTGTTCAGGTCCAAACCACACTAGGCACAGCAGCAGGTCAAGAAGACTCCACAGACACCACGTGAGCTGCAGCAGCAAACCTTCTTCATCAGTGGAAAGGGTGTCTAGTCCACCTCTGAGTGCACACACAGGCTGAGAACAGCGTTGTCTCTGCCAGAAAAAGACTTTTTCATTGCCAGGCTGTCTCACAACAGCACTCTCTTACTCACAGCACCCACACCTATGATCCCCCAGCAGAAGGAACCCTCTACATGGGGACTCCCTAGCCTGCTATTCCCAAAATTACACAGATTATAACATCGCAGTGCTGACTCTTCAAATCCTTATGGCTAAAGATGATCAGAGGTTGTTTGTATGGTCTTGGCCAGCATCAGAGCCTTGGAAATGGTCAGTTGCAGAAAAACAATGGTCACCTGCACCCTGAAGAGTCAGTGACATCTCCAAGTGGCATAGCTGACAGCAAAGCAAGGGTTTGCTTGTGCCCTCAATGCCAGGGCACTGATTTGTCTTTTCTGGTTAATGAAAAGCACGGAGTCAATTTTTCTGTAAAAAGAACTGTTGCAGCAACAACACAGGAAAACAGCATTACGAGGAGAAAATCCAGGCAGGACAGATGTATCCAAAGGCTCAGCACATCTTGGTAGAGATTAGACTGAGGGCAGGTTAAACTCAGTTGTGATGGCAAATGGGATCGGATTGATATTAATATGAATAAATTGTATCAAAGCTACTAGAAAGCTACTGAAGAGCAGCCTATTTCTATTTCATAGAAGACTATGAATCCAATTCATAGCTAAATTAGCAACCCAGACAGTGAACTACCCATCTAGACCAGAAGCTATCTTTAAACACAGCAGGAGCTCTGTCCTGCCTTCAGACCATCCCAGATCTCTGGGGGTGAGCATGAGGAGGCAAGAACAGGAAGTAAGGAAATGTACCGTGAAAAACATAAAGCAGTCTATAAAGTTTGGTCTTGTGGACTGGCAGTGGGAAAGAGATCATAAAAGAGCATAACCAAAGTGCACTGGCAAAAAGGAAACAGTTGACCTTGAAAAGATAAAGATATTTAATGATGTTGTGAAAGTATCTGTAATTTATGACGTCATTCTGCTGCTTTATAGTATATAAGAACCAAGGTGAATAAATTTTTTTGACTTCCTGTCTTTCTTAAAACTAATATTCCCTAATTTTATTGGCATATTCTTAAATAGAAAGGATAAGATCTGAGATTTTAGCAAATTCTCTTTCAAAGTGTCAAATAAGAATTTTACCGTCTGATATGGACCAGAGCTGCTGTACAAGTAAAAATTGGTCGCACACAGTGCAAAGAAAGGCAAAAAAAGTCTGTTCTCAAATTTCTTCACCAATGTAGTAACATGCTTTGAAGATTGGTTTAGAAAATTACTTAAGCAAAACCATGTTCGAATTGATTTCAACAACCTAATCAATTTGACAGTATCAACAAGCTTTAAATTGTGGTAGTTAAATCAGCGCACAACTACCTGTTGTGCTTCAGAGCTCCTATTAAAAACGTCCCTGATTTATTAGCAAAGTTCTGACATATGCACGTAGAAGAGCCCTTGAAAACATGGGTTTAAGCAAGCCAAAGCAGAACAGTTAACAGCTAAGATAGAGCCACTCCCTAACTACTAACTGCAAAACCAGTTCCCTTTAGAAGGAAGAGGAGCATTTTCAGAAGAGACAGCCTCTGCCAGCTGGCAATCTCTCTCTGAGACTGTGTTGGCAAATTTGTCCCACTTGTGTTCTTCAAAGAGCAGCAGGGGCTACGGCAGATGGGCTGGAGAGCTGGGACATCAAACTGCCTGCTGGAGCAGCTAAGGGGAGTAACCCATAATGCTGGATGGAGCTGATGGCCGGGCATCGAAAGCATCCAAAAAGTTTCAGTCAAGATTCAGTGAGATACACCCACCACTTCATTCAAATGGGCAGCTCGAGTCCAACTCCTCAGTTAAGATGCTTGCATTTATGGAGCCCTCTTAGCTTATTTAATCAGTTCCTAGGAAGTTTCAGAAGAAACTCAAGTTTATAAGCTGATGTCTTACACTCTGCAGAACAGCTGTCTTGAAAAGAGCATCAACAGCTTTGACTGCCTGAGAATATGGCCTCGTAGAAGTCCAGTGCTGGTCCCAAGGATCCTGTGATCCCTCAGCCAAAGTTGCTTATGCACTTTCCCTTCTGGCTCTTTGTTCTGCGGTCCAGCCATGTCTCTGCAGCAAAGCCTTTCCCCACCCCAATTTGGTCAGCACTGTTTTACTGAATGGGACAGAACATGCTTAAAAACACCTTCTGCTGATTGAAAACATGGATGAGAAAATCCCAATCAAAACCACGAACTGTGAAAATCCAATATGATCTGAAGCCACCATTCTCTGAGTAATTCTCTGAGGTGTCCTCACCTTCTCTCCATGTCCTCAGTGATGGAGCAAAGAGAGTGGGGACAAACCAGCCAGCTGGTCTCCAGGTTGATTGCCTGGCACTTCTGGACATCTGTTCCTGAGAGCAATCTGACCCTAAATAGGTGCTTTTAAACAGATTACCACGTGCTGTGCCTGTCTGTCAGTGATGGCCGGGGTGCAGGACTGTACTGTCACAGCAGCCTTGTGCCCATCATGAGAAAAGACGTTTCTTCATGGGCAAATTTGCCTACACACAGATAACTGAAAGTTATACACAGCAGGGTAAACTCTCTCCTTGTTTTCAGGCTGAATGCTTAAAAAAATCACTCTAAATACAAAAAGCTGAACTTTGTGTGTCTTTAAGAGAGACCTCAAGAAAAATAAGAACCCACCAGAAACTTGGAAGACTTCTGCCACTGTGACACCTTTACCACCATCAAACAGGACCCCCAAGTGGCACAGCCTATCAGCTTCTCACATTTGTTACTTGTTAAATTCTCACAAACATTTTCTTCACAATTAAGCCACAATACAAAACTTTTTCTCTTTTGAAACAGGGAATTGCTCCTGTTCCTAGAATCAAAATGAAGCAGATTTTAAGTGATTTTCAAAATCACACAGGAAAATGCAGGTCAGAAGCTGTTCAGTGCTACTAGCCCAGTAGTCTAACTGTAAGACCATCCTTCCTTCCAGACACTCTGCTTTAACAGGAAGCTGAGATAATAAAGAGGTTTCCAGTGCTGCTGTGTCCCACCGCTGTCTGCTCTGCAGGGCAGGAAGCATCACTGATATTCTGCACTGGGGAATGCCCATGCATCCATCTCTGCAGTGAAAACACAGCTAGCATCAGCACCCACAGCCAAGAAGGCTGCTGATGAGATGCCACATTGAAACAGATGCCCAGGATGTTTGTGATCAGCAGGGTTGTAGATCTCTGCACCTGGAACCAGTCCAATGCAGAGTTTAGAGTCTTCAGCTGCCCACATCGTGGCTTACTCCCATTCCTGGATCCCAGCTGCTCTGTAGTTAAGTGTGGCAACATTTTTCTGGTGTGGGGTAAAACAGGGACACAGAGAAATGTCCTTTGCAACACATCACATGAATAGGCACTCTCTGTCTCCATTCCCACCTTTCTCAATTGGCTTAAATGACATACATCCTACACAACTAAAAATACATGAAAGTCCTGTCTTGCTGTCACAGCCCCAGGAGGAGGAAGGCTCTGGAGACCCCAGGATTAGAAGCAAAAACACTAAAAAATTCTGTGCTTGGATGCACATTCAGAGCATTTTTTTGCAGACCTTCACTGGGGTGCCAGGACTGCCCCAGCCTCCAGGACTGACCCAGGTGGGCTCGTGACCCCTTGTACATCTGACCTCACACAGGTAAAATTCCTGCTGCCTTCCAGTGGTGTCTGCATTTTTACAGTGTGCAAAACAAACAGATCCCCACTGGAATGAAGAGGCCTTTCTGCCAAAAGGCTCAATCATAGGAGCAGTGTCATGGGCCTTGCGGGGGCCGATCCGATGAGTAAGGACTAGTCCATGAGTAAGACCCATGGGACTGGACGCAGCTTGTCATTCATTCTTCAAGTGCGTGCAGGCCTGCTAAAGCTGACCTATAAATTGGGAAAGAACGCAAACATTAATGGGTACACTGTCCTCTCTTCTAAGGCAAATCCTGGGATGCCTGAGGCACTCTTCTTTCCCAGCAAATTTCCCTGGTTTCTCCAGGAAGCTGCAAACTTGGGGTTTGTGGCCCTTGACTGAAATGAGAATATAATCTGACAATTTAGAAGAGCCCCATCAATTTTCCAAACACCGCCTGCTCTCCTTGCTTTACCTGGAGTCCCTCCAATGCAATAGTCAGCATGCTAAAGCCCTAGCACGCACTTAGAAACACTCTCCTTCAAAAAATGCATGCAAAAGTTTTAACACCAGCATAGTGAGAAGGGCCAGACCAGGGGCTGCAGGCAGGCAATACCACTGGCTTTCCTCTGTTGAGATATCTTCTCCAATTTTTGGAATCAGAGGTCACCCCTCGTCAGAGCTCTTTGGATGAATCACTTTTCCTTTATAAATGTTTTTACTGATTCTACAGCAACTGAATAAACTCAGAGCAGGAGAGTTTGCTGGAGGCAGGTGTGTAATTCACCCTCCCTGCTCCTTCAATAACTCATTCCCACAGGTACCTTTACAGTAACATATGAGCATTGCGTGTGAATAGAAACACAACTGTAACTTCTGCAGTGTCAGCAGCACCAAATGTGAATGAAAAACAAACAAAAGCATGTTGTAAATTCTGGTTGAGCAGGAAATGCCCTAAGATCGGAGCCACTGGAATTTGCCGTGTATTAAACCACGGTGAATATGTGTTTGCATTCTTCCTACATATCTTTGATTGCTATTCTTAGATTCGTTATCACCAATTAGCATATGTATGCAACATTATCATCATACTACCAGCATATTATCAGCTCCTGGTTGTACACACAATCATTTAATTTCCTGAAGTCTCTGAAACACCTTCTGCTACATGGCTGACACAGAACAAAACTGAAGAGGGAAAAGATCAGTGAGGACACTGACCTAGTAAAAGGTTTGCTGAAGCCAGTGTGTTTACGAGGGATTGCTAGATTGTGCTGATTAAAGAGATTATGATTATCTCTTTCTAAGAGATTTATCTGCTGTGATTGTGTGTACATAAATGCTTCACTGCAAGCAGCTAGAGAAAAAGCTATAGTCAGATAGTACCAGACCAGCAACCAAAGTATTTGAGATAAGTAATAGAAAATCTCTTAGGAAGCAAAGAATATCTAGCCAGATGCCACTGAATCTTGGCTGGGCAACATTTCATCTGACAAAGCCAGTGCTCAATCTCCATCTGGCAAGAACTGGCAAAACTCCAGCGACTGGCTGAAGAGCTGGCCTATATTCAGCAGAAATCCCATCTTTCCCTTCTGTTTCCAAAATACACCAGGCAGAAAGTCAAGAAACCTAGCAAGGAGTCAGAAGTGAGCTAATGGCTCATGTGAGTCAAAGTGGATGCCATAAATCAGCTTTCAGATTAGGCTTTGAGGAACCCTCTGGGGCTATAATGATGCAAGGTGGCACACACACCACATGGCTGTGGGAGGTCATAGCCAATCTATAATGCTGCAGATGTGAAAAAGGGGGAAATCTAAACTCATACCTTTTTACAGAATTATTAGTCCATGTATTATCTAAGCTTAAAAAAAATGTTTGAAGATTAAAGGTCAAAGAGAGGTGATGTCAAATTCACATCCAAGTAAAAATCTCAAGAGAACAATTTGCTCCATGGCCAACCCTGAAGGGGCAGAAGGGCCACCCCAAGTGATGTGGATGCAGGCAGCCAGGGCAGAGATTCTGGCAGTGGCTGCCTTGTTCCATGTTGCCCTGACAGGGCAGCTGCAGCTCCACGACATAAGATCCTGCAGCAAAGCTTTCCCTGTGAGCAGGATGCTTTCCCAGTTGATTGGTGCTCTTGGAGTTGCTGGAGGATGGAATGCTTAAATCGGGGTGTTGCAAAAACTGGGACTTCAGAGCAGACCCGTGACACAGAAAAGTTTGTGATCATCTTTTCTGGCATTGCTACATGGTAAAGGTCTCTTTTAACTCCAGACTCTGGCAGAACAGCTCTAACAAATTTTGCCACAGTGGTTTAAGGCATCCCCTTTATCTTGCAGCACATCCAGACAGATGGGGCTCACAAGAGCACCCCAGCTACCCAGCCCATGGACAGGGGATTGGTCTGTCACACATAGGTCAATGTACACAATGGGACCACCGAGACACAGTGAGAGCAGCTAAAGGCACCCACTCACTCTGCCACCATGTCACCTCATCCATTGCCTGACAGTCTGGGGGGATGACAATGGAGAGAATGGTGCTGCAAAATGATTCAGTGACAAACTTCACTCTGGCCAAGCCAAGAGCTGCAGTGCACACTGCTTCTTGATGGAGGTACAGCAATATGGTGTTTGTAGTGCCCCCAGTTCCTGGAGGGGTTACCCACAACAGAGGTCACTGACAGCCCAAGAAGCAGCTGCCACATTCACTACAGAGAAAGCAGAAAGAGAAGCAGCCAGACAGCCAGAGGAAATGTCAATGATCATCTTCAGTGAAGCATTCCAGTTCACACCTCAGGAGAGAGGGAAAGATAGATTTTAGGTTCTCACAGTTTCTAAACCTTGCTCCTATGCCTGTGTCTTTTGTCTTTAACATCTCTCTTTCCTGGGTAGCCCTATCCAGCTGCCCCAGGGACAAGCTCCTCTTAGGCTGTGAATCTTGCTGGCAAGAGGGGTGCTACTCCAGCCTTGATCTGAGCCCTGGACACAAGTCAGGTAAGGTGGTTTCAGACATAGTCTTCTCATCATCACTGCTTTTTCTGTCTGCTTGTGCTAACTGGTGGCAAGTCTCAGGCTTGGATGACCAGCTCCACAGAGAGAATCAGTGCTCACCTTTCCCTCTCCAGACCCCTCCAGCAGCCCTTGCTTTGGACTTCTGGGTACCCATAGCAGAGCATCACAGTAAATCCAGTTTCTACCTCCTTCCATGTTTGCCCAAATCTGTTCTCCAGAAGACCAAATTGTAGCATTTTTTTCCCGTCCTGCTTGCACTGGTATAGAATAGATCAACATCTGCTAGCAAGCTTTGCGATAAAAAGAGACCCTTGCAATAAGAATTTCTATCACTGGATGCAGAATTTTATTAAAATGAGAAAAAACAAATTATTGACACGCTTCTGCTTCTCTCCATGCTCCCGCTGGGGCTATACCAAAATTATTCCCATCTGCCACCCTGCTTCAAATTTAAAAGCAGCAGTAATCCATAGATCCTTACAACTATGATTAATTCTATCTGAGAAGGAGGAAAACCTCAGAATTCAATGAAGAAGTTACCACATACAAAAGAGATGTTGCCTAATAGTGGCCTGCTTTTATTTTATTAGAAGTATAACACTGAAATTAGTTACTAATGTTTTGAGGTCTGCTTTTGATCTTAATAATATATGTGGTGAGAATTGGACAAATTGATAATTGTCTCCAGCTGGAGACAAAGCAGTTGGAGGAGAAGCCATTTCAGGATCCTCTGTAGTTGCTCAAGTAAATCCTAGGATTAGGAACATGCAAGTTTTACTGGGGGAAGGAAGAGAGAAGGGACTTGCAGTGCTGAACAGAAAAATGAACAAAAATTATTGTAGGTGGGCTAGGAATTGAAAATGCTTCATTTTAATTGATTTCAACAAAATGGAAAATTCAGTTTTTCCCTGTTCTGTCTGCAGTGAAAGCCAAAGGCTGGTTCACAGGTGCAGCTGACAAACCTATCCAAAAGTTTTGTCATAGCTAGGACAGAGAAAAGAGGAGACATGACAGAGAATTGGTTCTGGAAGTCTCCTCTGCTGTATGTATGGGTCCAAATCAGCAATACTTCACAATGGGATGTTTGAACCATAGTTTGAAGTTTGTTTCCTTCTGCAATCCAAGCTGAAATTTTGTGTAAAGGACATCTGTTCTGCTTGTTGAGCAGGACCAGCCCTATCCCCAAAATGTCTTGTTGCTCAGGGGTGAAGACATCAAGATTTCTCTAGTCAGCTTGTGCAAGAGACAGCAATTTTCTGGCCTGTTGTGAGTGGTGCCTGAATCCTTCAAGAGTCCTACCTAAAAAATCTGGGGAAATCAGATCAGAGTTTAAACAGGTCAAAACTACACTTTTAAACAGAAAAAAAAAAATCAGAAGTACTTTTGGAACAACAGAAATTATGTCCTGTCAAGCTCTATTTTCCAGCAGAATGACAGAAATACTACCTTCAAGACTACTAGCAGTAAGACTGGCATTCTTCCAATCAGATTTTATTACACAAACACATCCCTTATGGTCTATTTTTTTGCTCTGTGCCTCAGTTTCATAGAATTACAGAATAGTTTGGGTTGGAAGGAACCTCTGGATCATCTAGTTCCAAGAGACACCTTCCATCAGAGCACATCCATTTAATGAATGAAAAATAACAAAAATAAACAAATGAAAGAAATACTCTCTAATCACTTCAGATGTTATCAGCAAGAGTTTAAAACAAGCTGGAGATATTTTCATTTGTTGCTCTGGTTTCAAAAGCATTAGGGAAAGATCTTGTATAGGAAAAGGAGAGGACTTGTAGAAGCAGAACGCATTTGTGGGCTGCAGGGAGCTCTTCTCAATTTTTATTTGTAGAACATACCTTAATGGAACTACACTGAAGTGGTTTTACTTGTGGTTCACAGACTGGGTGTTACTCATACTCAAGGCTGACTTGGGCAGGAGCCATCAAACGCTTCAGACTTCTCAGCCTCATAACATGCACGATATGGCCATGGAAAGCATCTTCAAGTTTCTTCACAGTACCTAGTCAGAGCCTGGAAGCTGTTTTGCCTCTGAGAAGGCATTTCCAGGCTTGGGTATTTGTGGTTAGATGCAGCTCCAGTCTTCCAGACTTCAGGCTGACGAGCACAATTGAAAGTTAGAGGTTCAGCAACTTTTCTGGCAATAGTACTTGTTAATAACAGAAAACCTTAGAGTAAAACCCTGGGAGAAAAAAAAAACAAAACAACTTATAGTTCACATAAATCTTCAGGTATGTTTAAAGAGGACATAAGGGAATATGCACTAATCCATTGTTTGCTTACACCTTTCTTCGCATGATGTGATTTGCAAATGCTAGTTCTTGCTCTGCTCTTTGAATTCCTTGTGAGCTCAATTCATCTCTGTAACTGCAAGTATATAACTCTTGATGTTTTTCTTTGTGTTTTGTTCCCAGCTCTTCAAGTCCCTTGCTGTCCATTTTCAGTGGTATCTACAAGGATTGGTATTCTTAGGGCAGAGAGAGCAGGAAGGAGACTCAAGTCAGTGGTAATTTCCCCAACCCATTGTTCTTGAAGAGTGTGTATTCTGAAATGCATGAGCATCAGCACCTGCACCCTGCATCTCACTACAGAGCCCTGTGTGTTGGCTTACAGTCCAAACTCACAATCTTACCAAAAGGACAAACAAAGAGCAGGGATGAGACTGGTATCTTCCTGTAAGCCCATTTATGTTCTGCCTTTTTTCCCATGGAAAGCTTGTGGGCCAGATGTGTTATGAATCTGCTCCTTAGACGTTTCATCTGGATCCTCACCACTTGTGCTGTGATGTTATAATAGCAGCTCATTCCTAGAGGCTCAGCAGCTGCAATTTGTCTCTCCCGGAGCTTGGAAGAACCTCATTCTGCCCCTTGCACTCTGCTGTGGGCAGGCTGCCAGTAACACACCAGACTGCCACAATGTTGGCTCCAGCACCCACAGACCCTGCTTCTAGCTCAGCATGGCCTTGGAGCCACATCCCAGCATGTCTGCACTGGTGCACTTCAGGGGTGTGACTTACCCTCCACCTTCACTGTGATTCCAGTGGTGAGGGGACTGCACATCTGCTGCTGACTCTGTCCTGTTTCAGCCTTTCTTGCCCTTCAGCACCCAGGACCCCTTTCTGCCATGTCCTGATGACAACCCAGAGGGGAGAAGTAGAGAGACAGGCACTTTTCACTGTTTCCATACAATTGCAGGAAGTGGGACAAAGTGACTTTTGGGGGACCCTGAGTGTAGCATCACTTCTGGAGGAGGAGAAGTTCTACCTACCCTGCATCAGTTAGGTGTTTAGCTAATCTGCTCCTAAGCTCCTGTGATGGAAATCTCACAGCCTTCAGCCCCCTCACAGACAATTAGGTAGAGCAAAGTTCCCTGCTCTATTGCAAATATGTAAGGAAAAGCATAAGGAACAGGTCAAGCCTCAACAAATGCTTCCAGCATCAGGCAGTCACTGAAGGTTTCTTGAGCTGGAGATGGCATCCAGGTTCTGAGGTACAGTAAAGCTCAGTAGATATCTCACCCCTTCTAGGACTAAGACCTGTGTTTGGACTCCCTAACAGCCTAAGGTAACTGGTCTCACAATGTACATGTTTATCATACACACAACTCTACACGTTTGTCTTAAACCTGCTACCTGGTAATTTTATTTGATAGTATGTGGATCTTACATCATGAAGAATACTTAGTAGTTTTGCAACCTTCCTTTACAGACCTTTCCAACTATTTTATAGGCTTCTATATGACTGCTCAGTTGTCTCTATTTCCAAGCTGAAGTGTTCCCCACTATTTGGTCTTTTTTTGTAAGGAAGCTCTTAATTTTCTTATAAAAATGTTGTTTCTCTTCAGTGCATAGTTGTACCACAACCTTTCTCATAGTGAGCTGACCAGAACTCAACCTAACATCCACAGTACAGGAGCTCTTGAGGCTTACCTATAGTGCAGATACTAATTACTTTTTTTTATATTCCTCTCCTCTCCTTTCTGGTAAATTTGGACTATTGCTGAATGCTGAATCAATGGCTTCAGACAACAAGATCTTTTCTGAATACCAATAATGAGCTGAGAGCTCACTGTTGTGACCCTGCAGCTGACTGGATTTTCCTGCCTGTCCCTATTACTTTGCAGAGCTGATGTGCCAGTGCCATGTCACATCATGTCACACTGACAGCTGTCACTTTGTTTTCTATTCAAGTTCACTGAACTGTCCTACAGCTCTGTGCAGCCTTCTTTGTTTTTTACTTTCCTGGGTGTTTTATCTTTCCAAATCAGTTACAAATACATGGAAGTGCACTGAGTCCCTGGGAACACCCATGCTCCCCTTTTCCTGTCAGAGAAACTGCCTATTGACTGCCACACTTTCTTTCCTGTCCATAACAATTTACAAACCCACAGGAGGACCTCTCCTCTTACCCCCTAAGAACTGACAGAAACCAAGCCTATTTTCCAAGCAAAAGGCAAGACACAGTATTAAGAGCTCTTCAGAAAGCCAAATACATTGAATTGTTGGCATATTTATGGATATCCCAAACATGGGACACCTTCTGTACAAGGAGTTACTGAATAGTTCAGCACTAAGTCTGGAAGAGACAAGAGAAAAAAGTCATGAAATAAGTCTGCAAAATCAAAAGCATTGTCACAAAGAGCATGAGAAGCAAACAGCTGCCTCACTGTTTCCTCAAAGCCAACAGCTGGAATGAAGCTCAGGTGAAGCCATGGAGCCAGGCACAGCATTAGCAGTAGGAAGTGTCACATCACACAGTGGCAGTAGATGTTGTGGAAGCAAAAAATCTACAGGCTTCAAGGGGAAGATGGACAAGTATACAGAAACCATTTCCAGCTAGGGCTCTTCCCAAGATAAATGGTGCTGGTAGCTGTTGAGTAATAGGTAGAAGGTGCTGCTATAGGAACACATCACATGTCCAAGTTAACATAACATGGGCTATACCAAAACTATCCATTGCTCAAAGAGAAGTCACATGAAAGAAAAAACAACTCACCTGAGGTTGCAAGATATTCACAGCATTTTCGCCTCTCCCCAGTTGCTTTGTCAGTTTGCAATCCCATTGCCCTCATCTAATCCTACAACTTTGTCAGAAACCTACACAGTCACCTTCAGGTGCTGCAGCTGTTCTCTGGGGGAAACTATAAACCCTTCTACATGTAAAGCCCAACTAAAAATGGCATTTAAGACCTAACTTGTTCCTGACTGTGGCTCCAGTCATCTTGGTGAGCAGGATCCGCAGAGTTTCAAGGGCACAAACCACACAAAAGTAGACGCTGCTGGTCTTCTCTAGCTCAGAAGTAAAATAGAAGAAAAAACCCCAGTGTATTGTTCTGATTCTTTATAAATATTTTTTAAAGATTTTTTTATTCCTCACTAATTGTATCTTCCAGAGAAAAGGATGTATTTGGTTTAAATCATTAGCAACAGCAACTGGGGACAGGGATGATTTGACAAATACAGTCTCTAATTATATCACCAATTTCAGAGCAGGGAATGCACCTTTTTTCCCTACCTTCTGTTTAAGGCTGAATTTATTTGCATTTAACCACCTTCCTGGTGTATGGTGTGCCATACTGTCAATCAAAGATGTAAAAAGTCTTGTCCATCAGAGCACACCAAAATTTCAGCTCCTTCCCACAACAGTTAAGACAATGCTCTGACAGAAAGAGTCTGTGGATTTGAAAACTTTCACTTTCTAGAATCATTGGATCATGGAATAGCTTGGGTTGAAAGGGTCCTTTAAAGGTAACCTAGTCCAACCCCTTGCCACAAGCCTGGGACATCTTCAACTAGATCAGGTTGTTCAGAGCCCCATCCAACCTGACCTTGAATGATCCCAGAGATGGGGCATCGTCCACCTCTCTGGGCACGCTTTGCCAGTGTTTTATCACATTCATTGTAAATAACTTCTTCCTTATATATGATCTAAATCAGCCCTCTCTCTGTTTAAAACCATTACCTCTTGTCCTATTTCCACAGGCCCTGCTAAAATGTTTGTCCCCATCTTTCTGCCTCTGTCCCACCTTGTTCTTCTGAGACACTGTCCTTGGCTCATCTCTTCTGATTTTGAGACCCACCACAGCACATACCTTGGGAATGTGTGTGAAGCGATGGAACAGCAGAAATTGCGCACAGGTTTCAGTGTTTTCCTGCATCTTCATTCCACTTTGGGAAATTATTTGGCAGCAAGGAAGTGGGTTTGTGAAAAGCAGATCAGATTTCCCAAGTGGAGCTCCCTGCTGGCTTTTGGCCTCTGAGGGAGAGCAGAGAGCATGGTCTGCTCTGCCCAGCCACCATCAGGGGCCAGGGCAGCAGCTCTGAGAGCCAGCACCTACCAGTGAGTTCTAACACCTACACAGCCACTTTCCCTTACCCCAGTGTGACAGACTCCTTCCCCTCAACAGGACCCAAACCGACAGGCAACCAGTAAGCCAGGCAGTACCTTGTCATTGTCACAATAAATATACAGCCAACATCATCCCAACACAGGTAAAGCTCCTCCAATGCCAGTGGGAGCGTGTCTTGCACCAAAGCAGCTGGGTCAACCCCATTGTTTTGGAAGCTGTGTAGCTGGGAAAGACAAAATCTGCAGGTAGAACAAAAGCCCAAAGAAAATTAATTGAAAAAATTATTCACTAACATTCAAAGCCTGCATGTGGGATGAAAGCTGGCTTATGCTTGATAACTCTAAGTAATGATTCAGTAACAGCTCATCCTGTGCAATGGGTTCTCTATAATGAATGCAAATAGCATCCATGAGAGCCAATAAAAATTATGTACCAGTCATTCAGATTAGCTCTCTCTGCCTTTGGGTAGTTATGTACCCAAGTAAGAACTTTCAATTGAGAGAAAATGATCACATGCTAGTTTAGTTCACCCGAGATACAGGTCTGTTGTTGAGGGATTTGGAGCATGGCACCACAGCTCGCTCACATGTTATCACTGCTTCTCCAGTTAAAACACATGAGATCCCATTGACGTCACAGAATTTCCCTCCTTCAATGCTTGACATCCACATGCAAAAGTGTTCAAAGAAAATTGAATAGCTTTCAAATTTCTTGCTTTCATCTGATTTAGAAATGGGCTGAAGTACTCCAGAATAGTCACTGTCCCCTGTGTATTTATGTCCTTCTGCTTTAGGGCTTAATAATCCTTTCTCTGAACCCAGTGGCCAACTTTACTTTTGTAGACCCTTAATATTTATGGAAGAAAGTTAAATCTCCTATGGAAAGTTTTGATTCTATTGCTTTTCAGCTTGGTGGTGAGGAACACTGCCTAGGATCCACTGGGAGCCTGTGGTACCTTGCTGAAATACTGAAGATATTTCCAGATATACCAGCTTTAAAATGCACTGACATACAAAAGGCTTTCAAGGAAGAGCAGGAAGATTGCTCAGAGAATGCACAGTAGAGGGAAGGCTGGAGGCATGGATGCTGCCAAAATCTTAGGACAGCCTTGTCCTGGGGATTTCTGAGCTATGTTCAGAGATTCGAGCACACCTGAACTCTGAGCAAGCCTACAGGCCAGTCTTGTCTTAGCCAAGAAGCAGAAAACTTGACCTATGGGAGTAACACAAGCTCATGAAGCAGAAGCTGCTTGGCAGTACAAGTACCTTACACAATAACAGTTCCTTAAGCCCATCTAGTTCTTCTGCCTGTTTTGTATCTTGAAGTTAGTTGCATAGATGCCCTAAAATGCATTACTCAGTACTCAGCTAGACAAAGTGATACATGAAGTAAGCCAGAAGTAGGGGTGTCCCAAATTCAGAAGCCTCAAGCCTTCCTGTGATCAAGAAATCATTTCCACTTAGCTCCAATCTGTTAGTTGTCACCAAATTTCAACTACACTAGGGAAAAACAGCATTGATAATAATTTTCATTCCTACTATTTCTAATTAGTGCAGAAATTGTTTTGCTGTTAAAACTTACCAGCTAAAGACAGACTGAAAAAATGAAGAGGTTGTCTATTAGTGGCAGGTTGACCCTGGCTCTATTTTTGAGCATTACTTTTTAGACATCATTTCAGTAGACATCATGTACACGTCATTTAAGAAGGGAAAGAGAGACCCTCTGGAGGGAAGGAGCCACCTGCCTTGACTGTTTGGTCATTTCATCCTGTAGCACCCTGAGGCACAGCGTTCTACTTGGGAGTAAATCCTCTTTGCTTTGGTCACATGCCATATCCAGCATATCCTGACAGCCCTGCCCTCACATCTATCCCAAATGCCATCACCAAAGCAAGCTTTCGTTCCCACCACTCCAGGGACGACAAGCATTTCTTGAATACCTGACATAGTCTTGTGCCTCATATCTGCTCTGGAGAAACTTCCATCTCCTTCCAGTTTTTAACTGGAACCTTTCATGGTCTGGGAGACGGATTACAGGAATAAAGGATCGTCACCTTCGAATTCTCCTGGAATAAGTGCCTCTAAACTTACCAACCATTCTAATGTCTTCCCTTACTGGCTAAGTTGCAGATGAATGACACCAGTCCCCAACTACAGGCATATGTGAGATATTACACAATGTTCCTGGTTGTGCCTGTACTTGTAAACTGAACAGTGTCTGGCCCCGTCCTAAAAACTGGAGAATGATCATCTACACTCTTCTTCTTCTAGTGATACTTAAATTGCAGCAATGCAGTTACCATGACATTGTGCAAAAGTGATTTGTTGAAACCTGTCTAAAATATCTCTGATAGAGGATATTTATTTGCTATGGGGATCTGTTTAAAATATTGCCTCATTTTCAGTGCAACAGTGTCATAGCCCCATTGGGCAATCTACAATTTACATCTGGGAAAGGAGAAAAAGTACCTATGACGAAACTTCCCTTTTGATTCAGTTTACAAGAATATTAGCAGAACCCCAACAGATAAGATAATTACTTTTCACAACACTGTCACTTGCTTAAGATGATTAAATCCTCACAGGTAGGCATGTGGTCTTTTATGACCCATGCTGTATGCACTCCACTTGTGGCAATATTATAAAGGTTAAAAAACAGAAGAAAATGCATCTACAGAAGAAATGCTGGTAAATGGAAAGGACATAATATTCATGATTGAAATAAGAAAATGTATCATTTGGATGTTTTTGAATGCTTAACATTTTGTGTAATTGCACATAATGTAACTGCATGTATATAACTGTACATTGCACTCATACTAATGCTGCAGGTAAAATTCTTTAAAAAATATAAAACACACCAATCCCAGTCAAAACATCCAGAACTTAGTGAAAGAGAGCTAGCAAAGCACTACAGATACACATAGAGCAGAAGTGGATTTTGGGGGGGGTTAAAGCAACCCTGCACTGCCTATTGCCAGTAACATGTACAGGAGTGTGCAGCAGCTCTCTGAACCCCCTCTGTACCGCCAGGCTCACACAAATCCTTTCTGCTCAAGATGTGCCCATACACAGCCAGTCTACTGTTACCATTTTAGTGCTCATTCTCAAATCTGTGCTGTATCTGTACAAATTTGTACCAGAGATCCTGATATTAACAGAAGGAGTATAGAGAGAGGCACTCCAGAAGAAGAGCAAGATGTTCAAACGAGATAATAAGTAGGAGAGAGAGAGCAGCTTTGGGAGAAACTGCTGTAGGGAAGGGTGGTTCCAGGAATTGGGAGTATAAATTCTGATTAGGGCTGGGCTGGTATTTCCCACTTCAACTGCCTAGTTTTCTCTTTAATGAGGAAATGGAATTTTTACTTTTATCCCCACTCAATGAAGAATTAACTGGGAACAAGGACTTGCCTTCATAGGTAAACTGACCCAAATCTCAGCATAACCCCACTGAATGAGAGCGTTTCAACTTGTACCTGATCTTACTGCAAAATTATTGTCCTTCAACTCTAATTATATATAGCTGTCAAAGGAAGTTCAGCACTCAATCCTTTTCAAAGAGTACAATAAAAATTACTCCTTTCTGAACATGCTCAGGGTGGATCTTCTCTTCTTGGATATGCTCCATAGTCTAAAACACTAAGCAAACAACAGAAGATGGAGATCCTGTAAAACAGTCAGCAACAGGCAGATGTATTTTGGAATTCACACTAATATGGATGGTTTGGTCATTGTGGTTTCCATTCACTTGTACAAAACCCCACTTATTTTAGCTCTGCTGATACCTGAGCACACACCAGTCTGTACCAAGGGATACTCACAAGTATTTTGTATGGAAATGCCACTTACAGGACAAACATAAAGTAATGTGCCACTTTATCAACAGAAATTTGCAACTAGGGCCCTTGCAACTGTAAATTAAGGATCTGGGTCAAATTAAAAACAAAGGAGAGCCACTAATTTGATCACAGGGCTGGAACATCTCTTATGAGGACAGGCTGAGAATTGGGGTTGCTCAACCTGGAGAGAGAAGGGTTGGGGTGACTTTAGAGCACCTTCCAATAGAAGGGGGGCTTCAAGAGAGTTGCAGAGGGACTTTGTACATGGGCATGTAGTGAACGTAGAGATAGGACAAGGGAGAATGGCCTTAGGTTAGATATTAGGAAGAAATTCTTTACTGTGAGGGTGGTGAGGCACTGGCACAGGTTGCCCAGAGTGTATGTGGACTCCCCACCCCCAGCAGCGTTCAGGGCCAGGTTGGGTGGGGCTCTGAGCAATCTGGTCTAGGGGAAGCTTCTCTGCCCACAGCAGGGGGCTTGGAACTAGATCATCTTTAAGGTCCCTTCCACCCCAAATGAATTTATGATTCTATGACCTAGAGATCCTTTTAAAATTCAGGAATTCCTTTTCTTCCAGTTGTGTATACTATAAGTGGTGCTAAATCTGATTATTTTATGCAGGTTTTACTATAAATTGTTCGTTTTGGTGACAGGATTATTTCATGTTCAACACAAAGAGTCACTAGTTGAGTAAAAAGGGCTTTGAAATACAGAGATAATGATCAAGAGGTAAAATGTATTAACAGATTTATGTGCTTTCGTTCAGTTTAAAATCCCCATACTTCTCAAGATCAGACAAAATATATTAGCTATGGACACATGCCAAAAGAAGTACTTAATCTTTAAGAAAGAGATAAAAGATAAAACTAGTGAGTGATTCGGTGGAAGGATGAGACAAAGGGGAAAAATTACTCCAGCCAATTAATGATACATATTTCCTCCTTATGCCCTACAACATTCATAGAATAATCAGGCTGGAGAGGTTCTTTAAAGTTCATTAAACCATTCCTCCTCCTCAGGGAAGGCTCCACTACACCTGAAGGTACACAGACATCTATACCTACAGATGTTTAATCTAGCATCACAAGTCTTTTTGTGGACATTGCACAACCTCCCCAGGTAAGGAGCTGCACTGCTTCACTGTACTCCTGCATCTGAAATATTGTCCTTTCTTCCTGGAATTAAATTATATTCCCCATTCTCAAGCCTGGAAACATGAAGAATACAAATATAAAAGGCTGCTGCGAAACAAGATGGAGTAATCTGAAAACTGTTCTATCCTCTCACAGCTCCTCCTGAAGCTTGACATCTCAAACCTGCTTTAAGCTCCATACATAAACCCCATGAATATAAAAATGTGCATATACATTTTACACACACTTGGTATGTATGCAGGCTAGTATTTTAAAATCATGTTTCTTTTGTTCAGATATTAAAAACCAGCTGTTGGGGGTTAGATTTGTTTCTTTTTTACTTATAGAATTTTTCCCATAAGTTGCTGGGAAACTAACTACTGAGTACTTATGGGTGCTTCGGAAAAAAAAAGAAGTGGCCAAAGGAGAAGAGTGTAGCACCTGGCTACACTTCTTTTGGTCTCTGGGAGTTTCTCTTGGAGAGGGAAGGCACTGTGAGTTTTGGGGGCAGGAAAAGGACAGGGCTGGGGGCAGCTGCTCTCTCACTCTCGGCATCAGAAGGAGCAGGGTCAAGCTGTTGCTTACTGTGGGGAGAATTCACTGTCACCACCAAAGTCCAGTCCTAGGGACCTATCACCATCTGCTCGTGTGTCTGGGAATCCTGAACTCACCTCACCTTCTCCTGCCTTGCTGGAGAGGGGCGTCGCTTTTCCAGCACTGCTCTGGGTCTCTGCTGCGCTGTAGCCCTGCATCCCCTGCCTGCCGGGACGTGCAGCAGTTCCAGCTACCACTGCAGAGCTTCTGACACATCTCATCCACCAGCCCGGGATTCCTGCTCACTCCTGCCATTCCAGCTTGGTGCTCCTCACAGGCCTGCAGGGGCACCGAGATCAGGCTGCCCCGGGGTTTTGTGAAGCAAAGCCTCTCCTCCATCCCTTCCCGTCTCAGCCGAGAAAGCCATCACGAGGTTTCTGGTTCTGTTTTGTTGTTTATGCCATAGTTATTGTTGTTTGTTTGCCCTGTTACATATACTAGTAAAGAACTGTTATTCCTACCCCTCATATCCTTGCCTGAGAGCCCCTTAATTTCAAAATTATAATAATTGGGAGGGAGGGGGTTTACATTCTCCATTCCAAGGGGGGCTTTTGCCTTCCCTAGCAGACACCTGTCTTTCCAAAACAAGACACCAGCAGTGTGGGGTACAGTAATTTTTTTCATTGTTTTGTTTAACCTGGTAGATGCTCTTAATTTCAGACAATTATACCAGCCACAGGAACACAGAATGATTCTTGGCTTGGTAATAGAATTTTGGAAAGAACATTACATAATTAGTTTTGGTTCAATGTTTGTTGAATGACTAATAGCCTAACTGATATAAATCATACTACCTGTGGAGTAAAAAAGTACTGAAGTACAGATGACACATCAGACCTAGGTCATTCCGGTATCTCACCAGCATTTCACTCACATTTAACCACTATCTGTACATTTATTTATAGTGAGTTTTTAAAACTGATTCTTACCACTAAGTTCTCACACGTGTGAAACAATCAGGGTTGCCATGAGGCTACAGCATCTGATCACACTTACCTTAAGAGTATGAACCTTAAATGTCACAAAGGATCCCAGCAGCTGCTCAGCTTCTAGGAATTGCAATTCTGGATAAATACTGATTCCTGCAATATGCAAAATTAAGTGACTGCTAACTGAAAAACATTAATGAAACCCAGGCTGACACTTAAAAAATGCCAGCTTTGCTTGCATGATGAAGTTAATTAATTTGCAACGATGTTGCATTAATATGCCAGTTTCTACTGAAACTTCTAACTTTCCCCAGGCAGCTGTTCAAGAACAACTTTAACCTGCTGTTGATCTGTCTAATCAATCTCAATAATCTAAAAATGCTTCATGCCAGGTCCCTATGTGGACAGTGATGTGGATTGAGAACTGGCTGAATGGCAGATCCCAGAGGGTCATAATCAGTGGGACAGGGTCTAGTTGGAGGCTGTCACTAGAGGTGTCCCCCAAGGTTCAATATTTAACTTATTCATCAGTGACTTGGATGAAGGGGCAGAGGCCTCCTCAGCAAGTTTCCTGATGACACAAAGCTGTGAGGAGCAGCCAACACCCCAGAGGGCTGAGCAGCCCTTCAGAAGGACCTCAACAGGTTGGAGAGAGGGGCAGAGAGAACAGTTTCAAATTTAACAAAGGCAAATGCAGGGCCCTGTACCTGGGGAGGAATAACCCTGGGCACCAGCACAGGCTGGGGCTGGCCTGATGGGATGTAACTCTGTGGAGAAGGACCTGGGGGTCCTGGTGGACAACAAGCTGTCCATGAGCTGGCAGTGCCCCTGTGGCCAAGAAGGTCAGTGGTGTCCTGGGGCACATTAGGAAGAGCACTGCCAGCAGGTCGAAGGAGGTGTTTCAAGTGTATCCCAGCTTTCTTTGAGGTGAAATAAACAGCATGCTAAGGGCAGTCTGCATGTGCTTCTATCTAACAGTACAAAGCATATTCCTTTAACCATATAGGCTTCAACCTAAATACACAATCAATACTATTACAATACTTACATTACGAATGTAAGTGCGTGAGAGGCAAAACACTGACTTCAACCAGTCAGTCAGAAGAATACCAAAACACAAGAAATAGTCATTTTAAGCTGAAATTAACCATTTCCAACTCAATGCATTACTACCTTGCAGATCAACCACATTTAGTTTTTTACTGCTCTTGACAGCCCACAAAATCATTGCTGAAATACAGATGCCTTCAACCATAAATGCAGCTCTAGATCAAATATAATGTGATTTAGGCCCACCATGAGAAGGAGCAATCTCTGCCAAATTCCTGCTTTTGCAATGCCAGTTTTGTCCACTCAGTCCCCAACTCTCTCTGTATCAATTATGATGGAGGCCAGTTCCCACTGTTAACCTTTCCATACTCCCACAGCCCCATGTATGATGTAAGCACACCAGAATTGCACACAGACAGTTTCTAAGACATAACATAATGCTCCAGGGGGAAGATGTTGCACTAGTACAAATTTTATCTCTGCGTTTGGATTTCAAAGTCTTGGATTTCAAAGTCTTGAACGTCAAAAGACAAGACTCCAAAAAGAGGGACATATCCCAAAGCAACCACAACTGCCTTCACATTTCCTCAGTGCCAAAGGAGAAGTAATAATGGTACTCCACAGCTGAAGTGAGACTGACATTGGAATACTGCATAGTTCTGTGCTAAATAAAAATCATGAGAAGTTTATGGACAATGCAGAAATTTGACAGCTAGAGGTAAAATACTAGGTGTTGAGAGACTCATCCTTTAGTTGCAAGGGCAGAGGTGACAATTAAAATGTAAGTGTTTAAAGATAAAAATATCATGTGAAAGGGCCTTTTCAAACTAAAAGCAGCAATATAATTAAAACCAGAAGGAATTAAAGCAGGTAAAGTTAAGTCAGGGAGAAAAAAAATATTACCCATGTGGCTAATTTTTCTATTGTCTAACAACAAAACCAAAAAATGCCAGGCTATGAGAAACCAAGGCATTTACTGAAGTAATTGCAAAGATTCTATAAATACTGTCCAAGAGACCTGACCAGATTAATACCTCTCTGGTTTATAAAGCAAAACACTTAAGAACCTACGAGTCTCTTAAAAAGATTTACAGTGACAGGGAGATTCACTGATTCTTGTTGCATCCAAAGTTCGAGCCAATTTATAAAGGCTTTTAAAAAGCAATAAAAAGGTTCCTTTAGGATCAAAGGTAAAAATTAATTTATTTGCTAAATAGTGACCTACTTAGGTTCAAGGGGTTTCTTAACTTATTTAACTAAACTCTTTTTTTTGAAGCATAGGAGACTACTGGCATGGCCTTAAAGTGCTTGTTATATGAACATATACCACTTGATGTATGTTGAACCATGGCTGGCTTTCCAAAACAGAAACATCAGGATTGGGTTTTGTATTTATAAAATCTAAGTTAATAGGACTACCCTTCTGAGATTCCCCTTTGTACACTGCTGTGGCAAGAGAGGTTTCCTTACAGAATGACTCAGAGGAACCCAAATCAGGCATTCTCAATTGTCCTCCTGACAACCATTTGTACCATTTGCTGCTAAAGGCAATCCAAGAATATAAAGCCAGAATCAGTTTTTGAAAAATACAATTGCGTGTCATCCTTCAAGAACCAGAAAAATTTCTTGTGCCCTTGTAAAGATAAACTTTTAGATGAAATAACATACCCTTGATCTTTTATCTAAACAGTCACAAAGATTTCAGAAACTGAAACTCACAGCTCTTAAGTTAAACAAAAGACAGGCAGCCTCGTTGTATACATTAATTCTTATATAGAAAACATCCAGGGTTACACAATAACCAGTTGCTGGTGATTTCTGAACAAATACAGTTCACAATGGACCATATTCATAGCGTCCTTTGGTCAGTACTTTAACTTTCATAAACTTTTCAATAGTTTAACACAAGGTTTAGGAAGTTCTGGTTTTCTGTTCACCAATGAATCAAAATACAAATCCACTGGTACTGTGTCCCAATTTGAAAAAGTTCCTTTTTCAAATGAAAAATGAGGTAAAAAGTTTCTTTAAAAAACCCCATAAATCAATGAAATAGTCGTCCTCTTCCACGTCTGCTCTTGAGATGACTGGCAGAGCGCCGAAGAGTCTTCCTCTCTTGACGATGTTGTTTCTCAGCTTCCTGCTGTCTCCTTTGCTGCTCTGACTGGAGTATTAAAACAAAAAAAGACTCAGGTTCCTGTAAATTTACGCATCACCTCATTGTCCCAGTATCAATATATCAAGTCAGAATTCCATTAAGCAAATCTGGGAATCTTACCATTAACTGTTAATTCTAGATATCCTTAGGCATTATCATTTCAAGTTTTTCAGAGCAAATGTTTAATATAAAGATATCAAAAACCAGTGAATAATGTATTTCAGATAAAAAACAATGCTTAACAATACGCTCCAGAATTTATGTCTAAATACCCTTAAGAACATCAATCCCAATTTTTGGCCACTTAGTATTTACTTTGGTTAACTAGTGTTTTCAAGTTTAATCACAGAACAGAATAAGCTGAGTTGGAAGGGACCCACAGGTATCACTGAATCCAAGCCCTGGCCCTACAGGAGTCTCCCTGGCCAGAAACACACTATGTGCCCAAGACTATTGTTCAAATGCTTCTTGAAATCTGTCAGGCTTAATATTGCACAATTTAATTTTAAAAAGATAGAACAATTAGTTAAATTCGCTGAAGCATACATGTTTTCTAAAATGTGTTCTTAGGAATTCTTGAAAGTGTTTGATATGCTGTATGCAATTCTAGAAGGACTTTCTACATGAAAATAATTCTAAATCTCTGCTCCTGTGGCACATGCTCTATTCATGTTTCTTCTCTTAATCAAAACCATGCTGGAAGATGTTTTGATGTACAATGTAGATGCAATGGCTCTTACAACCACCAACTACTATTTTCTTTGGAAGACTGAAGCAGACTTGAAGTAGCCAAGCTCAGGCAACTGCCCATGTCAAAAAGTACTCCAGCAATTTGAGCAATTTCAAGCAGCCCAGGATAACTGCAGTGACAGTGTGACAGAATTACCACTGTGAATGCAGCTGCATCCCCATTGCATCTCATTCTGTAACCTTACAGCATCCATGTCAGCTTGTCTCCTCCAATCTCCCATTCACACACCATATAAGCTGAGCTAGAGGTTTGCTTGCACGGGCAGCATTTTGGCTGAGGTGAGATACAAACCAATTTACCAAATGTAGCAATCAGCCCATACTGGTATCAAGGCAGAAAAAGCTACTGGTCTTTAGCCTTTGATGAAATTTATGAATTCCCATTTTTACTGCAAGTAGAGCAACAAGAAACCTACTGTTTGAAAATACAGGTAGTTTCTCTCTGTCTCCAGACCTATTCTGAAAGAGTCTTGATGAATCTTAAGTTCATGTTGACAGCTACTCATAGTGTACTGAAACTGAATGACCTTGATCTGCATTAGAAATGTTAAGGTTTAAATATCAGTGACAAACAGTTTCAGTACTGGATCTGTCAGTGGTAGCTGGGCATCAGGAGGCTGCCAACATACCACACCTGCAGGAGCCAAGTTCAGCCTCAGTTCCACTGACTTAGGAGTTGAAGAGACACCAACCCTATGGAAGGACAATTCTCTCCCCTACCAAATCTTTCCACCTACTCCTAAATACACCTGCCCTTTGAGGAAAGGGCATCACAAAGTGGAAGCTGACGTTTCAAGTGACAATAAAATCCCCTTTTTGGCTTGTCAACTCCAACTCTTCATCCTCTGAAAAGAAGCGCCAAGACTGCATAGTGTGACTTCCTCCCAGCCCTCCTTGCTTCATTCCTTGGGACTCCAGAAGATATACACAGAGTCTGTTTATTTGAGAGAAGACTTTTAAGTCTTACTTTGTTGTTCCCTTGATAAGAGAAAATATCTCCACTGCAGATGCATTACTCTTTAAATTAGATTTCAAAAGGTCGTTTTAATGCAGATGACTACAGTGTACATATTTCAATAAAGCAATACCAGTAAATAGTCAGGAAAAGACAATCCATAAATGTAAGAAGCACCATAATTAAAGAAAACTCTCAAAGCTGTATCTTATCTGATGGAATCAAGTAAAATTGGCATTCTGAACCACTGCTGGTGCCTGTCTTCTTCCTGCAAGATCTGTCCACCTCGCTCCCAAATCTTTGTCAGTAAAAGGTGACAGTTCAGTGTGCACCACCAAGAAACCTTGTGGCTTTCCACTTCTTAACTTAAAGCTACTGTAAAAAAGACTGTGCTTTGAAGCCCTGCAAAGCCCATTTAATAAGCTGCAAGACACCAACATACCAGTTACAGAGTTGGTAAAATCACCAAAAAGGTTACCCTACATGGCACTGCAGAAGAATTTGCAACTTATTCCAGAGTCCCCACATTTTAAATTCCAGCAATATAGGAATCAAAAACAGATAATAATCAGTAAAGTAAGTAAGGTAGAAACAGTCAATAAATCTAGTTTTTGGTTGGTTTTTTTTTCCCTTCAGGCATATCCAGTGTGACAATTAAATAAATACTTAGCAATTTTTGTGACAGTGTTTTACCAGTGAGAACAGTATTTGACCAGTGGTAAGGAGAAATGTGCTATTGCAAAGATGTTTACCTAAGGAAAACCAATTTCAACCAAAGTAAAATTTTAAGGTCCAATATCAATTCATATGGGACTTCAGCTTTTAAACTGAATACTCTCTTCAGTTCTAAAGCAATTTTCTAGTAAAAAAGTCCCTAAGTGTACTGCAGCAGTAGCAGATGCACACAGGCATTTATTTAACTGTCCCCACACTATAAAGCAATCACACTACAAAATTCTTTAGAATGGAAAATCAGAACCCTTCGGAAGGTAAACAGGCAGCAGTCAACTATACAGTCTATATGGAATCTAACAACCAGTATAGGACCAGAGCTCATTCCTGTGACTTGTGTTACATAAGGTCAGTAACAAAGGTGGTTTGGAGCTCTGCTTCTATCATGCTGAGACTTCTCAACATGCTAAACCAAGAGAAAGCCTAAATTGCAGCACCCTAAATCACATTTGGACCTGCAGACTGAGATCTGATCAGTGAATTCAAGCAAGGCCACAAGCTTCTGGTGGTACCTCTGCAAATAAACTATTAAAAGATGCAAGCCATTATTTTCCACCGGAACATAAGATTTTATAAGTGTTGCCTGAGTTATACGGGATAAACACAGAGTACTACTGGAGGCTTTCATTCTCTTGGCAAGAGCCTAAGAGTTGGCAGCTTATAAAGAAATGAAGAGGGACATTTGCTTGACGGTTTTAAGTTCCTGTTCTTTCATGCAAAACTAAAGTTACTTGTGCATTATCTTAAAAACTACATATATATATAGCTTACCTTCTTTAATTTGAATGTTGCCTGTTTGCTGCCTACTGTGGTATCAGACACATTGAGTGTGCCAAGTTTTTCTTCAAGCTTTAAACGGTCTTCAAGAGTTTTCCTGCAGAGAAAAACTAACATTAGTCTCTATTTTTGCCATCTTTTTACTACAATAAAAGTTGATAATGCAGTCAAAACTAATCTCAATTTTTCTGAAACCCTGAAATGCCGTAACTAAAAAAATAGTCAGGAAACAGAAAGACAAATTCAAATCATTCCCTCCAGATACTGCTTTCAGTAGAAACATGTTTAAAATTTATGTAAAGTTCATTGTTTTTGGTGCTAAAAAATAACATGACTCTGGCTGAGAAAGAAACCACACCCTTCTACTGCTATAATTTTCTATGAAATGTCTGAAAAATTTGGGTGATATTAAACTGTACAAATAAGAAAAATAAGGCTAGATATATTCAGTTTTCTTGAAATCTTATAATTTCTGAATTGGAAACACTTTTGAAGGAAGGAAGTCAGCTTGACTATACACCGGAATGAATTAATCTCCAAACGAATCATTTCACTATTTAGTCCAAGCCCAAATGCCTGTTTGGACACTGTGCCTGCAACAGTCTAAGTAGTTTTCTAAATAAAAGAACAGTATAAAAAAGAGAATGTGATAAAGACATTTATAGCCCAGATAGGGGCTCCACAGAAGCATATGCCTTCAAGCACAGTGCTTATCACTGAGTTTCTGTAAGCAAACTGGGGTAGCGCCTCCTCCTCAGGCACCAAACTCCAGCATTTCTGTGGAGAAGGGGGTAGGTGGTGTGGTCAAAACTAACACGGTTTTCAGCTCTCCTCCAGGGGATGTTGATGCCCTGCAAAAGCACGACACATGGACCTGGCCCAGGTGCCCCAGGTTGTGAGCTGGTATTTAGTATCATGGTTGCTGACTGCAGTTAAGTAAACTGGAACAGCTGAGGAGTGGAAAAACGCCTTGTTCCCACATAGCCTCCAGCTCAGGAGGGAGGCAGGCAGGCAGGGACAGTGCTGGCTTCAGCCAGCCTCCCTAAAGGCACCTCTGAGTCCTAACATGGCACATCCTTCTCCTATAATACAAGTCCCATGAGTTAAGTAGCACCCTCTGAGAATATGACATGGTTTGTACGGTCAAATTCACTCTTCATGTGCTTGGAAAACATTCTCCTAACTGTAAACAAAATTAGTTTCTGCAATTTGAGATGCTATTAGTGTCTCATCAGCTCTCTTTGAAGATGGCCAAGAGACATTTGCTGTACAATTTTTAAAGTGGAAAATAAATCATAAAAATAGAGATGATATATATAAAAAAATAGCAGCCACCAAAGTCAGTGGCATTTACTGTGTATGAAGAACTCATGGCTGTGGCCTATGCATGAAGTCTCTGAAGTCCACTGCATTTTGGTTAATGAGCCATTTTATGTAACAAAGACTTTTCAGATTAACAATGAAAAATTACTGTCAAGAACTACTTTAATTCTCATGACTAGGTACTTTGTATTTTTTTTTGTAGTATATTTTTCATTGAGTACGTGTAAAAACTTGTTCCATCTGTGCGAATCGGAAAGACAAGCTAAGCCTTAGAGCTAACTGTGGCAGAAGATCAGTCACCAACATTGTGGTGGGATTTCTACATTCAAGTGAAGTCCCATTTTTCTCCCCTTTGAAACAGAACTGGAGAAATATGGCTACTACCCAGCAATTATTTAGCATGACTGCCTAGACACTGCTTCAGTCAGGAGAAAAATTAAAATGAGTAGATACTGGCAACATGCTGTGCGGTTGTCATTTCACTGACAAAAACATAGGTATGGCTCTATTTATCTGAAAATGTGCAGACCTCAAGTAATAGTGAATTGTACATACTGATGCACAAACAACAGCTGTTTTTTTGTTTTGGTTGGGTTTTTTTGCATCTTCCTCAACAAATTAATTCAAGGGATACATTCACAGCGTTATGAGAAGCGAATTCTCCTGTCCTAATGTAAAAACCAAACAAAAAATTCCCCACGTAATTTTCTTTACTCTCATTATAGGATGACAGTTTTTCAGGACTTTTCCTGCTGTAAAACAGGAATATCTCTTTAGTAATTCTAAGGAATATCAGCTATGCTTTTGTTGGCTTTCTTGGCCACCTCTGAAGACAAACACAGTAACTGTCATACTTTTTATAAAATATGACTAATATAATTTTTGATTTTGACATGCTTTAACTTCAGTAACACACTCTTTAAAGGGACATCAAGTAAATCAAAAGAACTCTTAGCACACAGATAAAAATCCTTTCCTTTTATGGTTTCCTTTCAAGATACTAGGTAGGAAATGCTGCAGGGAAAGAAAGCAAGGATTTGCAGGTTTGTTGTGCAAGCATAAGAGTACAAAAGAGGAAAATGAAACATAGATGGATTTGAGACAAGGTGTTTTATAGAACCATGAGTAAATTTTGCAGCTTTCCTGCACAGAGAAATGTGTAGACTGTTGGTCTAGGAAGAAATTTATAGTACACACCACTGCTTTAAAAGTTGGGCTTGGAGCTGTGCTGAGTCAGGAATATGTCAAAAGAAACACCCAGTTTTATATAAGTCATAAACTGTTTCCTCAGGTAGAACATTATATGATTAGAGAAAAAAAGAACATCTGGCCATTAAATGCATAGTGAAGGTATTAAGGTACTTAATTATATTGGTCACAGACCATCATTCTGTAATTTGGATATATCAAATCAAAGACAAACATGCCAGCCTCACCAGATTGTACATGCCACTACAGTCTTTCCAATTTTCACTATGCTACTTGAATTAATAACTTTTATGCTGACTACTTATCACTGAATAAGGCCAGCACAAAACATTTATTTTCATCATAAAATTCTAATATGTAAAAATGCTTACTAACTAAACAAGTTAGCTCACAACACAGGCTAAATCATTATGACTACAAAATCGTATCAGATATGCATTATATGAAACAGATATCAGCTGCTGATTTTTAAATTTCTGCTAAGAATTTTAGGAACACCAAACTCCATACTGAGAACAATGCTTGGATGAACACAAAGGGGATCAGTGAGTATAGAGCTAATAGCTTAGATAACAATTAAAAAACCCCATGTAAGTCAATTCAATGACAGCAACTCAGAAAACAAAGGAAGTGATGCTACGACATTCTTTTTTTTTTGTCATCCTATATTGTCCTCAAATTCCTCTCTTTTTTTTTTTACATTTTACATGTTACCCTATCTGTGGATCTACCAGAGACAGTAACTATTAGCAGCAGATCTTAATACAGATTCTCCTTTCTTTACAAGCAGTCTGTTAAAAATCTTTTGATGGTTTATGTCATCACAGATATTCCTTCATCCACAGGACAGGTCTGTGGTATTTGTGTTTGCTTTCCTGAGGTGAAGAAACTATTTTTCTCCCTTAAATCCAGATGAAAGAATTTACTTTGTCCTGTGTCAGACTGCATTATTTTTTTCTAAATGTTTCTCTTCCTTACAACTGTCTTGGCTAATTTACTTGAATTTCCACACCATTGTCCACATCTAAGCCTTCCACGTTTTGAACAAAATGAAATCTTTATCCTTCAAATTGAGTGTCCTTGAGAATTTGCTTTAGAGCTTAGCAGCTGAATTTGTGCAAAAGAACAGTATATGAGTAGGCTGCACTCATACACCCTTTTAATTAAGTATTTCACTTGCACTGAGAATACTTGCACTGGTCATTTGACCAGTGTTTCAGGCTCCTTCCAAGTTACAGCTAATATGACTATAAATCTAATCACAATGTAAAAAAAAAAAAAAAAAATTAACCTATAACACTTTACCAGAGTATCCAGAATAGATTTTCTCCTGACAAAGAAGAAAAACTGGTAAATTAAAAAGTTGCTTCATCTTCCAGAACAAAGAAAAAAAGAAAAATAATCAGAAGAACGTTAATGGAAATATCTAAGAAAATTAAAAAGCCAGAATAAGTGAGTATATTCAATAAAAAGAACAAAGAAAAATCCCTTGCAAAATTACTTGCTAAAAAAAAACAGCTAAGGAAAACATGGCAATCACTTCTGCTGAACTGCTATAAATCCCTGTTTATAAAATACCACTACTTCTACTTAAAAGAGGTCTTACAGGTACAACATGGAAGTCACAGACCATCTGACTACCATAGGAACACTGTCTTGCTAATACTTAAAAATCTATTTTACATGATCATTCTGGTTAAAAAGTTGAATTTTTATCAAGTGCTTCCTTATGTGTCTCCTGAAAATTTCTATCATAAAACAACTAGATTGTAGAGTACTCAGTGACATAAAGAAACAGTCCCATTATATTATTCACTTTCTTTTCTTTGACTGTATAATTTCATTCTAAATAAAACCAAAATGTTTATTATGAGATCCATCTAGCCCAAAAACTGATTTCCAACATTAGTCAAAATTCTGCTCTGCATCAGCTGTGCTGCCAGAACTTTGACTGTATTATCTTGAAAGGTTTTATGAGTGTCTGTGCTCCAAACAATAAAATGCTATTAAACCTCATCTTCTGAAGGGCTCAACTCACCTCCGAAAAAAACTAAATCAATGAGATTTGCAGCCATTGAGCACCTCAAAGCCATGTCCTTTAATTTAATGTGCTCTTTCTTTAGTTTGACATGCTAATCCATGTACTCATTACTTCAGATGATCATCAATTTAAGGAAATGAAAAAATGAAACCAAACCAACTACACTTAACAAACATCCTTCTAGCCTGGTATTTTGTATTGCAAAAAGGAAAACAGAAATATTAAGTCTTGACATTATAAGGACAGTGTAGATTTTGAAAATTTCTAGATGCCATAAAAACATCCAGACAAAACAATTTTCCTTTGACCATGTTGACCCATCTTGATCCTACTCCCAAAACAGTGACTACTCACATAGCATTCTAAATCCTTTTAGATAGTCAGATGAAAAACACCCAGCCTCTTAACCTCATACTGACACTGGTGGAGAAATGTAACCAGTCTCACAAGACACCACAGTTACCTGCGAGAACAGCACTTCACCTCCATTGAGTAATGGATCCCCCAATCTGACTCAGTAATATCTTACTCATTTCACCTGTGTTGTGTCTCTGTCCTACCTTAATAGTGTATTTGTTGTCTATAAAACAGAGCTTTCAACGACTGTGTCACTTTAAGTTATAGCCTTGGATCACCAAATTGCGCTTTACTAGCAAGTGCTTCCAAGCCAAAACATTGCCGGCCTACACTGCAGGGAAATACTTGAGAATCATCCACCCCCACCTATTAAAATAGGAACATTAGTCTTACTTCATTAATTTCTGTTTTTTGGCAGAGTCTTTGAAGCTTCTGAATTCCTCTCCTTCTTTAATCTCAAAAAACTGAGGTTTTAGTAATGTTTGCTGATCCTCCTTGAGCCTTTCCTGCCGCTTTAGTTTTTCCTCTTGGCGTAAAAGCTTGCGCTGTTTCCTGACCTCTTCAACCCAGCCTTTTTCATCATCCGAACTCTCAGAACTTTCTGCATCACTTGCTTTTCCTTCTGGTTCTTCCTCCTCTTCCTGTAGACAAAAATAGTATAAAATATGAAATCATCAACTAATTTTCTTTCCAAATCATTCCTGCAATTAGAGTACGTGACAGCTTTTACACAGATATAGCTGAAGAGAACCACAATTTTTGAACAAAAGCAGTAACAGCAAACGAAGCTGAAAATACATCACAAAGTTGTTACCACCTACATAGTTTACGTTTTTCAAACCTGTATTTGTGCAAAAAACAAAATTATCTAAAAACTAGATTAAAATTATAAATTACACTTAATTATTGTAGCTGGTAAGACATTCTTGCATTGCCTCCATCTTTCTGGGGTGAAAAGTCTGAAAGCTTGAAACAGAAGAAAAAAAAGCCTGTGGAGTTTTCTTCATCCAAATGGAGAATATTTTACCTGTCCTTGTGCTTCCAGTTCTTCTAAGATCTTTAGTTTCCTCTTTCTTTTCTCACTTATTTTAGAAACAAGTGGGTTAAGTAGCCTAAATTCTTCACTCTGCTCATCCACCTGGAAATCTGGATTCTCAAACATGACCTTAAAACGATCATCTTTGAGAAGGCTGGGCAGATTCTGGAACAGAAGCAAAGTATGAGCAAGTTAGACAATTCTGAAACAGACATTAACAAAATAAGTAACACTTTTTCTTAATTAAACTGAATTAATAACCAGCATATGAAATGCCAGTTGCTTTATCCTTCCAGGTCAAATAAAAATCAAGATTTATGCTTACTGTACTTTTACAAAGATTGTTTTAAGCTACCTGTAAGCACGAGTTTTTTTAATGCACAGTACAGACACTTTAAATACACAATTACTAATATATTCAAATAAATGTTTCTCATACATTCAGCCAGCTAGTCTGGAGACATGTTGATATCTACTGACTAATCAGCAGTACCTCCAAAGCAAATAAACTGCCTGATGGGGATGAGTCTACAACATGTAAAACAAATTATAAGGGTACATGTCCTTACGCAATGCTGCTATTATTTTACTGTAAACACTTAAGAGGAAATGTTACACATATTATAACACTTCTTCTTCACTACTTTCACATACAGAATGGAAAAGGCAGTTTAATTCATGTCAAAGTAAAATGGACTCAGGGTAAATTATGCTACTGGTGAATTTAGAACAGTTCAAGCTACTAATTCATCTTATGAGAAGACCAGTTAATGCAATTTTAAAATTATTGCATATATAGCTTTTTATTAGAAAATGCTTATTTTTTAACATTGCTCAACTTATACCAGCATATTAATCCAACCACTGCCTTAGGTTTTCATTGTTACTGAAGGAAAGGAGGGTGGAACTACGGATACAGAAAACAAGAAGAGTAGATTTCAAACAAAAAAATGGTATAAATGTGTAACTTTCAACCACAGCCAAAAATTAAATGCCAAAGTCTAAAATAAATTGCTTGTCATAAGACTCTAATATTTTCAGAAAAATAACCTGAATTACATTTTTATATACACTCTATTTAGTTCACTTAATAACACGATCTCTATGTATTTCAAGACAAACCAGCCCCTATCTACTGAACTCTCACTTTCATTCTACCATTTGCTTAAGTTTACATGTAAAGTTTCACCACCACCTATCTTTTTAGTAGTTCATCCTTCCTCCTAACCTTAACACACGAGATTTCATTATTTATCACATGCAGCATCTGCCTTTCATGAATGCTATATTCCTGTGAGAATGAGCACCTATGAAGTACTACCTATAAAAAGCCTCCCCTCCCATTAGATATTAAACATTTACCCATTTCTTCAATTAAAACTTCTCTTAGCAGAGAAATGGATTACTTTTAACATCCAGAAGAACCCCCATTGCATAAACCCCAACCATTTTGGCTATTCTATAAAATATATTTAACTGTATAGACAAAAAAAGGCAATTGTACCTTGAATTTTATAGATTACATCTATCCTGTCACAGTCACCAAAAAACCAAAAACAAATGCAAACAACAGGTCTTCTTTGAACAGCTCTGATATTGAGGCTGCATTACCCAGCTTTTGGACCCCTATGAAACCCATATTACCTTCCCAGTGAGTATTTCATCAATTTTAGCTTCAAGTTACTATATGGTCTTTTTTGTGCTGCAGCGACAAATCAAATCCATCTTAAAGCCACCTACCAGAATAAATTATTTATAAGAAATAGAAACAATCATATTTTGAATCTGTTTGGCCAAACAGCAACAAAAAACCCAAAAAAGAATCCTGTAAGCACTGCTAGTTCTGTGCTCCCAGCTAGAGAATTCACCAAAACAAAAGCTCACCTTTTGTTTTCTTTTTTTACTAAACTGTTGCTCTTCTCCTTCTTCTTCAATCAGTTTGAGTGCAAGTTCCTTATTAACTTTCGGGAGTTTCTAAAAAGAGGAAAGCAATTAATCAATAAATCAGCCCTTTACACATGCAACCCACATGCTTTACATTCTTACAACTACTGCAGAAAAGCTCCTTGACTGGTTCAAAATATCTCTAGGTACTAGTAAAGCAACTGCACTTAGAGAAGATTTAAGAACTTGTATATTATTTTTAACTTCTAAAGCATCAGCTTCAGAACTTTAAAAGCAACTCTTTCTCCTTTTATGTTGAACAGATCCAATCTAGAAGTTACTAGTTATAAACAAAATACAATTTTCATGTATCTCTTATCAGAGTACCATGTTTCAATGGCTTAAGTAATTTAATGACAGAAGAAGAAAATGCAACGTTTTACCAGTGGATTATCTGCTCAAGTGGCAAATGAGATGAGAGCTGCTCTTTTAATTTGGTATCAGCCTTTCCAAATCACATGTATGGGAATTTTATGTTTCCATTCAAGAAGCTCTATAAATTACTCTGTGTGCCCAATGATAAACAGAATCAAATCCTAAGTCACTACATCTCTAAGACACACTTAGGAATGCATTACTCTTTATGAATAGCTTCCCCCAAAGTATACTATTTGTTTTTAGGATTTACCTTCAGTTGAACTCTCTGTGCACGTGTTTCTTCTATCTTCTGCCTTATTTTCTCTCTTCTATATTCTTCATAGGCAAAGGGGTTGGCCATCATTTTTGCCTTTGAACAAGCAGGAGGAAGAAAAAAGAAAATACTATTAATACAGGACACAGTCCAATATCTGGATGGAAAAAAACCTGAGCCAAAACAACAACAACAAAAAAACACAAGAAGACATAGAAAACCCCTAGCACATATATTTTATTGTTAAGAATTAAAATTGACAAGATTCAGCCTTATTTACCTTATGATAAAGTCTTATGTCCATGAAGAAGCCATGCATATATGCTCTGAGCAATGATGATCCAATGAGATGAGCAAGGCCTAGGAAAAAAGTTCCAGAGAATTTCAAAGAGCTTCCATATATAAAGAAATTCTGTTCCAAGCCAGCCAGTTCCCTTCCTTAAGACAAACAAGTGCTGCCAATGCAAAACTTCAATCTAACAGTCACAATCATGACATCAAGACTAAGTAAAACTGGGAATAAAAATCATGTTGGCCAGCAAGAAAATTTTAAGCTTCTTCAGAACAACCAAATCCACTTTTCTTGTCATAATACATGTTACTGAGCACTTTTTAAAAATGCCCTATGCTCTACAGAAGTTTACAAAGAATTTCAGAGGATTTTTTTAAAGTCCATAGGTGGTCAATAATCCCTTTTTTACTGTGATAGAGAGATCTTTTTAATTAAAGAGTTTGGCCTTGAGTCAAACCCAACACTCACAGTCAGAGGTAAATTAAGTAAACTGGAGCAAAACATTGCAATCAAACCATGTAATGGACAGAAAAAGGACTAACTGCCTCAGGAGAAGGTGGCTTAACTTCTCTGCTATATAATTTTCAGTATTCCAATTTCTTGAAACTATTAGACCTAGAATGATTTGTATTTTCTGAAAATTACTACACTCAAACAGGGTAGTCCTTGGCTGCAAGTTCCAACTTCTATTTGAGTACCTCAAAAATACTTTGAATATTAAATCAACTTCTCTTCCTATGCCTTCCACGTGGCATATGAAAGCACACACAAAAGATTCCCTGACATAGCAGCACATAACCTTCTCGGGATAAAAATCTGAGAAACACAAGTGTCTAGTGTTGAATTAGCTGGGAATCAAGGAACTTTGAGCCATCAGTCTGGAATATTAACAATCAAGAAAATAAGAGGAAACTACTGTCAGTGAATTTCTAATATCCTCATAAATCACACTGAAATTACAAAAATCAGATGAGTAAATGAATGGAACAACAAATTAAAAGTCAGCCAAAAAGTGTATACAACTGTTTTACCTAAATTTTCAAGGTCTTTTCTGGTAACAAATTTGTAATCATCATAAACAGTGCTTTCTGGATTCTCTTCCAGTTCTTCAGTCAAGTTGTCCAAGAAGGAACACCATTTTGGGGCAGGTCCTAAAACCTGTGGATATTATGGAAAGTTATAATATTGCACTTTCTTACACAAAAAGCCTATAGTTAGACTCTTGGCTACTGTGCTGTGTAATGGAACAACAAATTAATCCCACTATACTTACAGAACACAATTAAACCTATTGCTTGCATTACCAACAAGGAGTACTATAGATTATGTAAGTGTTGTTTTAATTTAGGTCATTTGAGACCAGCCAGCCTGGAGGTTTTAAGTTTAACTGTTTCAAGTGGTCCCAGTCTGATTAATTTATTAAAAGCTTAGAGCCAAACATTATAGAAGAAAGTAAAAACTAATGGCAGTAGATAGCAACTAATTTGTAAAGTGCTGCTGGATCTTGAACTCATTAGGTTCACTATGCAAGCATGTTAAATCCTAGTCTGCCCTGTCTATCTTAATTATAACACCACAGATATATTTCATATATTTTATTCAGGGATTAACCCAGACTGTATGAACAGATAATAGGAAATATTAAAAATACTTGCATATTTCCATGATGAGGCAAAGGATTTGTTTGCACAATATTAGGTAGCACTATCAAGGTATTTTTCCATATAAGCTTCGTCCAATTTCCCAAGTTAAAAATCAGCTCCCTTTACTTTTCCCTCCCGCTGTTCTGATTGAAATTCCTTTCCATCTTGATTCATGCAGCCACACTCAGCTGTTCCAGCAGTCTTATTTTAGTAGGTGAGTTAGCTGCATGGAAAAATCTAACACTGCATTTCTCTCTCTAGTGAAAATCAGCTGATGTTTTAGAATGTTAAGTGACCAGTTAAATCCTATAGTCTGACTTTTAATGAGGTTTCTGATTTTTGTGTTAAAAATTGATGTTAAAAACTCTGTAATCAATCATAGGAATGCTTGTGATAAAACAACCTTCTAAGATCCTATTCAATTATGAAAACAACTAGAACTGATTTTATTTATTTAACATATACAAAGTTTGTTTTAACGTGATTGTGTGATAACAGTATGAGATAATGCTGTTCATTTAAAAAGTGTGTTTCTCTTAATTCAAAAGTCTTCTTTTGAAGACAACTACACACAAAAAACCCCATAAAATTGTGTTCTAAACCATAACATTCTATCTAACATTCTTGTCTGTAACACTCCAGAGAATAATACTTTATTATAGCCCACTATTGTCTCTGCATTAAATATGGTTTATCTTCCTAAGATTTCAGGCCTAGCTGAGAACCATTACATGCCAAATGAAAAATTGCACTTTCTTTACCATGCTACATATTTCATTCCAATTACCAAGAACTTCCAAGGAAATATCCAAGATGTCACTAACAAGAAACATTTTACCTACTTAATTAACCAAAATCCCCATGTCTGCTTCAGGAATACATGGCATATAAAACACTCAGATTGACTTCTTGCCAACATTCCAAAAGCTTTTGTCCTCATCTTGTCTCCATCCAGATTTTAATTTTTTATTTCCCCCAAACCCATTTACTTAAATGCCAAGCTTTTATATTAAAAAGAAAGCAGTCTAGATCTTTTACATGTCTTCATGCCACTTAAGAAATCAGTTATCTGTGCCTCATTACCAGACCTCAAAGCATGACTGGTGTAGAAGAACCTTAAGTTCACTTATAATTTTGTTTTACATGAAGCATTTTGTCCTGCTTATTAAAAAAACTCCCAGGCTGCTTACTAACTAAACAAAACTTCTCTTGTAATAAAATTGAAGGACAACATTCTCTCCTATACTCAAAACCAGATACTGAAAGTAAAACCTTTCATGGGGCATAATCTGTGCCATGAAACAGATAAAGCAAAAAAGCCTGATTATTCACAATAATCTGTGACCTGAGTTGGATGATCAGACCACAGAAAACAAAGTGGAGGAAATGAGATCATTAATGGAAAAAAGTGGTGGCAGAATACCAGGAAAAAATAGAAAGTCCAACAATTATTCAAATTTCACATGTTAACTGACAGAAAGGAAAACCCCACAGAGATGTCTGTGTATGTTTCATTACCTTATTTCCCCTTCTCCCACCCCAATGAAATCAATTGCCTACAAGACACCTTAGGAGCTCTGCTTTGTGCATTAAAATGAAACATTTTTTAAAGCCTAGGAAGAAATTCAAGAACAGAAAAGGCAAACAATATCAGCCACAATGACAAGAACATAAACAAGAAATGCCTTTCTTTTGCAATAGTAATCCTTCACGGAATTTAACTGCTACTGCATTTTTAACTGCAGAATTTAATGCTCTACTGTCAAGCAACGGCCATCCCAGGATGATGCTAAAAGCACTGCAGAATGCCAGGCTCCAAGGCTCCACCATTCCTGTGCCCAGGTACAAAAGCAACAATTGACAGGATTGGTCTGCAGGGATAAAGTGGGAGAAATGAAAACGGCCTGCCTTCCCCAGTTCATGACTTTCCATACAATGGCCACACTGCAACACAAGTGGGACCCCTTGGAGCTGCTGTCTTCCAGCACTGGCACCACCTCAGCCTGGCCTGCAATCCCTGTTCAAGCCACCACAACAGAACAAATCCGTGGAGTTTGTGTAGGGCAATTAATATACATGCCAATTTGGAGTGGAAAGGTACAAATCTATCACGCCTCACAGAGAAAAATGCACTGAAATCCACAGCATGAATAAGAAAATGTTATAAGGTGTTTGCATGCAACTGAAGTGACAGAAATCATTTTTACAATATTCATGATATACCAAATAGGTTTCTCTGGAAGTTTTAGAAAAGTTGCGCTCAGCCAATGGGAAAATCATTAAATGAGTGCACATCTAGGCTCAGCTTTTACCCGAATTCTTTTTAGCACAGGAAAACCAGACACAAGCACCAACAGTCAATATTGCAATCAATATTTTTTGCTGTTTTCATTATTATTCTGCTTTCTGTAGGATAACCACTTCTTGAGACAATTTCTGCCAATCGCTACTGAAAGTCAGTAAAACTGCTTTGAAAATATTTTTGCCCATCAGCAGAGCAGCCTCACCCACCAGTGGGGCCGAGCTGGCAGTGGGTGAGGGGGCACTCAGTGCTCTGCTCCCCTCCCAGCGCCTTCCTCCTTCACCAGCTGGGAACAGCACCCATGAGGTGACCAAAGCACAGCTGTCCCTCAGTGTCCCACCACCACCCCGCAAGGCAGAGTGACAGACGGGTCACACCAGTCCCCTCTTCCCCACAGCAAAACTTACCACTATGGTGGTAATGCAGACACCTCACCACTGCCCTTTATCTTATTCCAAGCCGTAGGAAGTAAAAATGTGTACTTAATAATTATTAGTCCTGTGCTACCTTGTATCAAATTTTTCTTACACACATTAGAATATTCCTTAACTTTACACACAGAAAACACAAAATATGATGAGTGGTCTAGCATGCAACCGAGCAGAGACAAGTCTGAGACCAAACTGTCCAAGAAATAGAAGAGAAAAACATTCTCAGAACAGTATTTTTTAAATATGGAAAAATAATTTCAAAAATCACAGTTCTTTGTGTTCTATTCTATGCGATGTTTGACTTTGTAGTCTTGTGGCACCACAAGTCTTATATGGTACAGGAATGTTGTTGTGGCCATGCCTAATTCCTGAGCACTTCTGTAGAAAATATCATCCTGTCATTGGTCTGTACTTCTAAAATTAATCAACCCTAGGACAGCATAGGTATTATTCCCAGCCCACAACAGATGTTCCTTATCTTCAATTTGGGACACCACACAGCACTTGTACACTTTTAAACACCACTCAACAGTGTGACAGCCAGCTCTGTAGAGCTCTTAAAGCCAAAAAAACTTGCCCTAATCCTAACTAGTATTAAACATGTTCAACAATTTAAAAGAAGCCCAGGATTTGTAGAAGCTTCCCAAGATACATGTCAAGAGAATTAAATTAAACTACTATGAATGCACATCCAGACAAGTATTGCTAAGTATCTGTTTGAAGGTTTCTGAGACAAATTCTACAGGAGGGACTGAACAGTTGCTCTTTTCTTCTCAGGGAGTAAAAATAGGTTCCAAAATCTGTTTTTCTAGATGTTAAACAGTAAGTTCCTGGAAGATTTCAAACAAGGCAGCGATATACTCTGCAGCAATAAACAAGATGTCAAAATATAGTAAGAATCAATCCTCCCAATCTTCACTGGTTTATTTCAGCAATCAAAAATTTGCAAAATGTTCACAGAAAGCATTATTCATATTTGAAAATTTTATTCAGTAGAATTTGGAAAGTTTAGACTGTCTGAATTCCCTCTATGAGACTAACTTAATGTATGTGGACATCATTCAACCACATAGTTCCAGAGGCTTTGGAAAGCAGAGGCATTATTTGCTGTATGAGACAGCAGCAGATTCACAAAAATTTCAGTTTGAAAAAATTAACTCTGTAAGGCTGCATCATGCCACACCAGAGTGATATAGTTAGTTACAAAACAGCATGAAAATACATCCTATCATTGTTCTTTTGTATTTTAGAAATAAAATCTGCCCAAAATCTATGTGTTGTGGGACTTTCTACGCATTTTGACAAAGACCATTACTAAGTAGCAAAAATGTACTAGCTAAATAATTCACTGCCATATTATTTGAATAATGGTGATTGCCACAAAAATAGCACATATTGTAGGTCTTCAACAGATCTCTAGGAACGGTGAATTGTGTAAAATTATTAATGAGTTGGTGGAGACATTTTGTACAACTCCAGTATACGTGAATGCAAACTGTGCAAAGGACTGTGAAAGGCAGCAAGGAGGATTTCTGAAATAGTAATGCCTGCACAAGAATAAATACATCAGAGACACTGTAAACTAAAGCTGAGCTAAGCATCAGAGGAGTGTGACTCTTAACAGCCTTTTATGTGGAGATAATGGGGAGCAACAACTAATTTGCAGATGAAATCTGAAATATTCAAGGAAATCATTATACAATCTGAGTGCTTGTGATGAGACTTGACTTCACAAAACAAGGTGGCTCCTTCATTCCTCCATTCCCATTAAAAAACAAAACCAAAAATAAAACTTTAAGCACTTCAACAAAGAGTTATTATCTTCTAGACTATCATTTCTTGAAACTAAATATATGTTATATATATGACTCAATGACTTCACATACATATTCACCTATAGAAAGAAAAATAATTCTGGAGAAGACTAATAATAATACAATCTTAATTTTGTTTGTTTTTTAATGAAATGGCACAATACAAAGCATTTAAAACTTTTAACAGGATATAATTGCTGGAGAAAGCAAATGCACATCTCTGCGTGCATATTCTCAGTTTCAATCACACCACGTAACAGGAGAATGAGATTACAGAAGCTCTAATGAGGAAGGTAAAAAAAAAAGATGATCCCCAGGGTGTGGGCAGTGATTGAAATATGCAATTGGATTTTAAACATAATTAGCTCCCTAATTGTATAGCCAAGTTTAATTAATGCAATTACATGAAATATTAATTACTATTCATTTGAAGAGTACTGTTTTCAATGTTTTGTTCTCTAATTTTAAGAATTAGACAGATTTCAATATGTAATAACTTTGAAAAGTTTCCATCTAGATGCATTGAGAAGTCAAGAGAAGAAAGAACACCTTGCTGCACCTTGTTAACGCTGAATCAATTGCAATTGGTAACTCTAAAAACCAAGATGGATTATTTCTAGCTTGTAGATATGAAAAGCTGCAGCTCTCTGTTCTTGTTACTACGCTTTTGGCCTTCAACCATAGCCAGCCCAAGAGATCAGCTCGTGTTAGGAAGGAACCTTGGGATCACATTATCTTGTTATGTTTCTGTCTGCTGCGTTTCCATATATACAGCATTTCCCGTAGCAACCAATGTGCTCCAAACAATTTGTCATTTTGAATTCTGCTATTCTTTTGTAATCTTCATTCTTCCTATGAATGCTCTACAATCAACTCCAATTATGCTCTGTTAATCTCATAATTCTATTTAATGGACTGAATAAAATTCTTTGATTGTCTAAAAAAAAAAGTTGGTTTGGGGAATAAACGCCAAACAAATCTCCCATATATTCTTCATCATTTCATGCTTTCGTTCACCCTGCATCACATGGTGTAGATTTCGTGCTTTTAAAGACATCAAGTAGCTCAGTGGAGTACAGACATGACCAAGAGACTAAATAGCACATTCTGCCTTTTTGGCATAATACTGACAACAGCACTGCAGTTGGTTTTAAGCCCACAGACTCATAAATTTCACTGAACTATACAATGAATTGGCTCTTTCTCTCACCCTAACTCAAGCACATCCAGACATTTTTGGCACATTTATTAATCAGAGAAGTTGAATATTTGGTTTTCCTACCTTTCACTATGCTATGGAAGCTGCCAAATCAACTATTTGGAGATTTTACTCCTTAGAGAGCACGTTAAAGGAAACATTGCTTTTAAGATCTTCCCACTGTTAAACAAAAACTGCTGCAGGAACTTGCATGCATCTTCTAGGAATGAGATACTACATCTTTCCGCCCTGGTAGTTATCAGATAGTAAGTACTTCTTTTTCTAATTCTAAGCAGTTTGGCTTTAGAGTGGTGGTTAGGGGTTTTTTTTAATCTCATATTCTCTGGTCTGACAAGTACTACAGTCAGTTAGTTAACCAGTCACAGGTCTGCTCTCACTGAGTGCTCTTGGTGAAGCCACCATCTTTTGAAGGAGACAATAGTCCAGTTGCTTATAATGTTGGAAAAAACACCCTCAAGCAAGTAAAGTTACTTCTTAAAATTGTAAATAAGATTACCAGAATAGCTCTTTTCCTCACAAGAGAGAACTAAAAAAGGGACACTTCTCAAGCCATCTGTGACTTACCAGCCATAGCATTAAGAAGAGTCTAATGCTTCCACCAATGTCCCTATCATGTTCTGACATACATAAAAGAAACATTTCATCAGTATTGCTATGGATCTGTTATTTATCAGACACCCTACAAACTTTAAATATTGAGACAATGTGAAGTCAGAAAGATACATTGAAACTTGAAGCACAAAAACACATTACTTTCACACGAAGTCAACTAACCAAATGAAGCTCAAAAGGTAAGAGGAGAGTGGCTTCTCAAATCATGTGTTACTGACCTGCTTCAAGCACCGTCCCAAAAATATCAGGTGGAAATAATTCAAAAGTTACCAAAAGTGTATCCTTATTCTAACACATCAGCCTCTACAGCATACCTGCTGTAAAAAGAAAGGCAAGTAGGTAAATTGCCTTAATACTGTGCAGTAAGTTCAGGTGGGACTCACTTCACAGATTTTATTTACTTATGGACATGTGCTGATTGTCTTTCTTTATCCATGAAAGACAAAAAAAGGTGCAGATCAGGTATGATAAGCTGATCTAATGCCTTGCTGACAGTAAGTCAGGAACCACATTTTACTTTGGCCGTCCACACCTTCCATTCCCTACCACATTTGGCTAAGTGCTCCTACCAGTTCCTTAGCATAGGTTCTGGCACTGATTAGAACCTTCATGAAGTCAATTTACTGTTCAGTGACTCCGTGTTGCTGAACCGGCGCAATCTCCCTCACAAATGACACCACCTTCACAGTTTACACAGTCTAACAAAAAACTCCACCCCATCATGACACATAAGAAAGAATAAATTCTTCACGAGGTTCTTCCCCTGCATTTACACTTGTGACTGCAGGAGAGGCAGACAAGGCAATGCCAAGTGGGAAAATTCCTAACTGTCTTGGCCCTCCTTTTAAACAAGGAAAGAACTTCTACACAGCTTCTAACTGTTCCAGCATTTCCAACTGCTCCAGCTTTTCACAACTCTGTTTCTCAAAACATAAAGGCACTTCTTGCACTACTAAGGGCATAGGCCATCAACAGGCAAAACTTCCACTACAAACACAGATGAGAGTAACACATGCATTGATTTTAGTATGTATGTAATAGTCCCTGATGGCAATCTAAATTAACAAGTAAGAACCACCAAAAATAAGCTAGAAATGCCAAGTCCCAGCACGCCCCCTTCTCAATGTCTCTTGATGGGATAGGAAAATTCCTCAACTGTCACACTGCGTAGGGTCTTGCCTCTCGTGCTTTTAAGTGGCTGGGAACAACAGAGTTCTTACAATACACACCAGATGCCAAGGAATGTTACAGCATAAATATCTTTACTGTCACAAAAACAAAACATACTGGAGGATGACCTGCTCTTTAGGGAAATTTGAGGAATGCTACAGATGTAAAGGTAATGGCAAATCCAGGTCTTTGTCTATCTTACATGACTGACAAACTACCAGAAATCTAGGAATGTGTGAGTTTCTATTAACTCTCTACCATTGCCGCATAATTGCTTTTAGCAAAACTGGGAGGAAGACTTCTCTGTGAGTTTATGCAAGTACTGCCAGACAACACAAAGGGAAGGAAAAGCAACTACCTGTTGGAAATGTGCACCTCCTCCAGACAGATAAGGAAGATAAGCTCAGCATAAACAATGTTGCAGAGCATAATGCTAAAGAAATTTTGTATAACTCAGGAAATAATTTTAAGTAGAAAGCAGCTTTCAAATAAATATTCAAAAGCTTTCACATATGTGATGGTTTTATTTACTTCTAAGGTTTTCTGTGATAGAAATCTTAGCTCTTCATAACTTTTACTATTTCTGCATAAAAGTCACAACTCCCAACACATTTCAATTCTGACTGCAACACAGAAGATGACAATACAGTTACCCTGTACTTTCAAATTTAATGAAATGCTTACTTGAAATTATTATATGGAAAAAATTCACACATGCTTTGGCTTTTCTGATCCAAAAGCTAAAACACTCGAGTTCTTATTACATGCTGATAGACATGTAGCACAGTACAAAACTTCCTTTCAGCAACTACGCATTTTCATTATCTGTGACTGCCTTGCTCTTCACTGACTGAAGCTAGGCAACTGCATCTCTAGATTTTCAGAAATCAAGTGAAGAACAGATGGCCCAAAGGAAAGAACAAGTGCAAGTTAAGAAATAAAAAATATCTTTCAGATACTAAAGGTTTAAAAAAAGGGGAGCACACTCCCCCCTCAAACATGTTCTGTAAAATAAGAACTCAAGAACAGAAGGTCCATTACCACCAATTGCTTGAGAATCAGTCACAACACTAAAAAGCATGTGATTCTTCCATCAATGGTCAAAGCAATCACCTGGTATAATTCCATACTATTTCTGCTTTTAAGAGTTTTCTCCTGTGCTCTATGAAGGGTTTGATGTTAACTATAGGTATGACTTTACAGGCAGCACACTGCTGTCTGTTCAAAAAATCCTGAAGTGCTGCCTAGTACACTAAAAGACACAACAGCAGTAAGCAGGGCTCATACACCTTCCTAATCTAGACATGATGTCAAATTAGTACATCATCAGCACCAGAAAACATCTAAAACAAGTTTTACAGGAAGATCAGAAATTGTTTCCTGATTATCACACATTGGTGTTTTCCTTCTATATAAAAGTGGTAAGTGGTACTGTGTCTCTCAGCCAGCACATGGGAAATGGAGGATATCCTTTGTTGGGAATAAGCCCAGTGTGTTATTTTTCAGTTTGAAAGTGTTTAGGTTAAAAGTAGGAAGCTCACATTTCTGCTTGTGAAGATAAACAACATTTTTCCTATGCTTGTAAATACTGTGAGATAGGTAATGTATCATTCACCAGAAATTTTTTTTGTGTAAAGGATTAGACTCTTCTGGATGGAAAACACGATTTTGCAAGACTGATATATCAAAACTCAGAATTAGTTTAAAGGCCAAAGATGCACTGAAATATCTTTTTATTAATGGAAACTTTCTTCTTTTGGCAGCCCTAAAGCTCAAACGTAATACATTACTTCATAACAACCCTTCTTTCCAGTCATTTCAGTTTTCAAAATGAACAAACTAAGATTAAGACCAAAATTTTCCATTCTACGTCACAACTACCATTTTATTTTACAATATTTTTCCCCAGACTATTAAATGTTTTTCTACATTATCTATTGTTTCAGGATAGAAAAAATCTCTTGGCACAAGCCAGTTTCATGGTTGCTTTCCACTTTACCAAAAACGTTAGAGAGGGGCTGTATTGAACAAGATGAACAACTGACTTCTAAAAAACACAGCCTCATCATATGATCTTCAAGACAACATTTGAGGCAGCACCTATGCAGAATGACCTAATACTGCCAATCAGAAGGCATGAAAACATACTAAAAGAAATCAAAATCTTGCACTCAGTATACTAATAAGTTCTCTTAGTGTCAAAATGCCAAACACAAATATAATAAGAATTGCATAATTTGATTCATAGCTTTTACCGTACAAGCCAAAAACCTGTACAGAAGGTCCCACTGTAACTCTAACCCACAAACTATCTGAATGACAGCTGACTATACAGAACACTGGCCCTAAAGGCATGAAGTACAAGGTGTGGACAGGTAGGTTTGTATTCCTATCATATAAATACTCAAAAGAGAAAAAAAGACAATCAGCAGATCCCAAATGGAATAGGAATGTAAGTCTCAGAGTGCTAAAACGATTCTAAAAGGCTGTGATCATACAGCTAAGTGTGGAGAGTATAACACAGGGGAAACCTCCTACACCTTTTAAAGTAAAAAAATGATAGACTGTAAAGACAGGTATCTGATGGTCATAATATCTTGTATAGAACTAGTGAGAGCACCCTGTCACAGACTGACAGAAAATACCTACCTACTCCAGATAAATGCTTTTGCTGTCTGTGAGTGAAGTGAACACAACTTTGGTCAACTCAGCCATTTAGAAGCAGCTCCTCTGGATACCTATTATCAAAGCATGTTCATCCCTAATTTACATTCTAGAACTACTCCAAACAAATATCCAGAAATAAATAAAGGGGATGAACTAAGGTATTAAAAATCTGCTTTTGCTTGTATTTCCTTCAGTACAAGTTCCCTCTACAGATTTGTTTCACCAAATATCCAGAGCATTAAATGAAAACATGTAAGCTAATAGGATTTGTTGCCTTAGTCAATGATTATGTTATTTCAGGGTTAACCACTACGGAAAAACTAATTTCTCTCAGGTTTTCCTAACACTATTTTAAGAGGACAGAATTCATTATATTTCTAGCAATAAGGACAGCCACATGTCCAAAGTAGGTATTGTATTAGAAATCAAAACCCTCATACTCTTGGAGAAACTGAATCATTGAGTAGGCAAGAAATACTTGCTCTTGAAACGTTTCCAGTTTATAACTCCAACAGCCCTGAACTAGCAGAGTGCTAGGATATCAAATTATTTTCCAAAACCACCTGAAAAGAAGCCAGAGATGCTCCAGGATTTATTTTTTCTTAAAGAGCTTAATATCTTCACTACACCAAAGGTACATTGCTTCTAGCCTCAACAGGGAGTGTTCTGCCAAGACTGCAGGAAAGTAAAAAAAATCCAGAATACAGAATATTACACTCAATTAATTACATGCTTAATTGCTCTCTTCTTTTAACAGCCTAATGAATACAGCAAGTTTCAGTTTCAGTATGTTTGTGTAGTCCAAAGTTTTAAGTCAAATAAATGAGACAGGACTGATTTGTAACATCTGTGCTAAGATCAGACATGTTTGTGTAACCAGAAGGAAACACTCCGAGTAACACCAATGCCCCCTGCTCTCCACCCAAGAGCACCCTGGAGCTGACATGCAGGGGTTTTTCTGTACTACCTGCAAAGAGAACCTTGTATGTCACGGAACATGACAGCCTCAATTGAACTTAAAAATAATCTGACTCATCTTAGATCCCAGGCCAGTGGACCACCACATGTCAGGGGAACTTCTGCCTCTCTTCACTTCTTTGGCCAGGACCAGGCTGCACTATTGAATCAACTTATGTTTATGAGTCAGTAGTCTAAAAACTATCCCAAGGCACACACAACTTTCATTTCAACCTTCCCAAGGCACACATCAAAGTGAGGTACCAGGAAGCCAGCTGGCAAGAAGAAGGTTCCAAACGTTTGCATAAACTGCAAGTTAGCTATTAAACTAATGGCAAACAGCCCAATTCCAGTCAGAAATTCAGAGGCACTTGCACTCATTAAAGCCCAACAAAATAAAACAAAAACAAAGTCTCTAAGCTAAGCCACTCAAGATGTTACCTATGTAACACAAACGTCTCATTTCAACAGTCAGATTCAATTTGCTTTTTGCTCGCTCTGCATTGCGTACCTATATGAGGTATCTTGCCATTTAAAAGCAAACCGGCCTGTCCTATCTAGAAAACCAAAGAAATCACCTTGTATTTTCTCTAGTTATAGCTTTGCACAAAAGAAAAAAACTGCAGTGATTTTTTACTTTTTTTATAAGAAACACACTGTTCTCAGACATTCCTAGTCTCAACTGTCATACCTATCCTGATGAAACTTCTGCAAGCAAAGCTGATGCATGTCATTTCTTTTAAAGGCAATATTATGATACTCATTGTTCCATCTTTCATAATCCTGAAGTTCAAGAGACAGTAATTTTTTGGGTTTGAAACGGAAGTTTAGGTTTGGCATTAACAATGGAGAGAATGGGCACACGTACACAGATAATTCAGTCAGACATGAGCTCAGTCAGAGCACATTCCAAGCTGGCCGGACATGAGCCAGCTCCAGTTCACCAGTCATGAGCTGTGTTAGCACAGCACTGTGCCCACACTAATAAAACCTGCTGAGAGGCTGGGTATGCTGGGCTGGGCACAGTCCTGCACTGTCTGGCCAACTCCAATCACGGACAGTGCATGCTGGGTCTGTCTGCACCCATCTGTGCACATGCTGCTCTGCAAGACTCCCATTGCTCTGAATTTTTTTATCCTTACGTAGGGCACAGCACCATACATTTGGGATTTGAAGTACCCTCCTTCATCATAGCCATGGCAATTCCTTACAGCTGTTCCAATAAGCATTTAAAATGAGAATAATTATTAGCACTACAGGCCAATGATGGGCACAGCCAATTGAATGGATTTTATTTACATAACTGTCCTTCACAGTTAGCAGCATTTCTCCCATGGAGAATTATTCTGTTATGGAATTCAACAAGACTCATAACTCAGTTCCTGCCAACATCTCAAAGACAAAGGACACATTTTTAGTAGTATTCAAGTCTACCTTAAAGTAAACAAACAAAGAGAAAATTAAGTTACTTATTATAAAAACTGTGAATCCTAGTTTTTAGAAAAAGACAGAAAATGACACCATGAAAAGATATCAAGTAATACAGTTCTTTAAAGTTTTGCTCCAAAGACCCATGTAACTAAACTTAACTTTGCATGTGCAAGGAAATTAGTAAGTCTTCCAAGGATGGAAAAAAAACATGTATTAATCATCTACTGACAGAGAAACCAAAGGACAGGTGTGCAACTCTGAGCTCAAATAACTAGCCTGGAACATCAAGGAATAAAACTGTAACATGAACATGTTAATAACATTAAGTCTTCCTTAATAAAAAATGCCCTGGAGCAGTTGAAGGCTGACACAAGTCCTCCATTTTATATTTTCTTCATTTAAAAGGTAGTTTAAAAAATAAACAAAACAGCCAACAAAAACAGATTTAGTGAGCTACATACTTGACTTTTAGGAAATGCAGTAAAACACCCTTCAATTATACAACACTGGCTCTGCCAGCCCCTTCAGTTTTGCCTGTAAAAGGCACAGGGTAAAAAAGTCAGACCAGAGGGTGAGATTTCTGTCTCTATTTCAAAGTAACTTCTTCTCATTACTGTTTAACTTTTCTATTGTCTAAAGTAAGTATTACATGTTTTGAAATGAACCATAGATTGTCAACTGAAAACTACACAACAGTATTTAAGGTATGTTCAACAGCCTTCAAACTCAAAGCCATTGACACAAACTGGTGAAGTTTAGCTTATCTGAAAAGCAAATTTAATCTGGGCAGTAGCCTTTGAAATAAATTCTAAATTTTCTTGGATACAACAACATTTCAAAAATAGAACTCATATTTGGATTTATGCTTTAACATCCATCATTTGGGTCCAATTGTATACTCATGTCACTGTGAATGTAAAACCCATAAAAAGCTATCATCCAAACAAGTTTAGGCAGACTCAGGTAACAAAAATCAGGGGATAGTGACACAGGAAGATGGTTTAGGGCAAGATTTATGTTAATCTTCATTGGAATAGACTGCATGCTGCAAAAATACTAGATAGTATTATTCAGTATTTAGGTTTGCAACCTTGTCTCTAGGTATGATCTGAGATCTAATACAGAGTGCTTATATTAACTAAAATTACTTGTCTGACTTCAGAAACATGAATTCAGTACTCACAGAGGATTCTAGGAGAGTGAGATTTCTGAGAGCAAAAAGTAAGTATTTTTCATTTTGATTTTTAATATGTTCAAGAATACTCAAAGTAATACTAGCTTGAACAAGTTCTAACAAACATTCATCACTGGTGACAATCAAGACAATGAAATAACTTTTTGGCTAAGTTGGATGTGAGTCTCTAATGTACTATAGCTGTCAGGTTCATGTATCATGCACACCTGCATAAAGAATAATGTCAGTGCACAATTTTCAGAGAGAAGCTGAACCTTACCTTTAGTGACAGAAGGAATGCTTTTTCCATCTGGATTATTTAAATTGACTAACTAGTCCATTCCAGCTTTAAAAACTCATCAGACTTCGAAAATATGTGAGTTTGTGTTCCCTAATCCATTAATTAAAAAGGACAATAGAGAAAAAATGCTTGGAGAGCTACTCTCTCAACCTTACAAAGGATGAGGTAAATGGAAAGAAAGTGTCCAGCTAGTAACTACAGCTAACATTTTGTCATAAATACAAAAATATTTTTGTCCCCCTTTGTTATCCAAAGCATGGAACAGCACAGTTAACAAAATGTGAGTTGGTTAGAGCTGAATTACAGAAATAGGCAATTCACATCCAAAGAACAACCTGACATAACTCAAGTATAAAATGCCACATCTCTTTAAATGCAAAAATCTAATAATGCAAATAAATATAGCAGACTGCAAAGTTGTTTAGAGGGGTACACTATTGTGTTTAGACACACAAATACAACATGTATATATATTCTGTTCCACAAAGAGAAACATAAACTCATAAATCTCCATCCTGAACATAATCAAGATCATACACAGTGGATATGGCAGTGGGGGGTGACTAGAAATGAACTGAAAAAAATTAAATTTAATACAATTTAAAATCGTTTAGCTAAATTAAGACTTTTTGGCTAGTTTAAAAAATAGTTAAATATATATTTCAATATTAATAAATTTTATAGTTTCTCCAAAATGTGAATAAAATTAATTACGAATTGTATGCATTTTTAGAGTCTGGTCAGCTATTCTGCATGTAACATTTACATAGGTATCCTACTATTTATCTTCTATCAGGACAAGAAAACCTCTAGAGAATGCACTGCAGAAACTAAACCAAGGGTGAAATGCTGGTGTAATTTTCTGTACCATTCTCTGACACCAGAAGGTTTGCTGCTAAGTCTCCCTAAAACCAATCTGCAGAGATAAAACATATAGTTAAACCTACAGTTAAGCCTTTCAAGTGGAAAGCTTAACCTGTGAAAAGCTGCATTTGAAGAAGGGCATTAAGCAGAAGTTACAGTCAAGAGTTCACCTGAAGTCGCAGAATATCATTTCTATGTCAGAACAGAGAAGAATATTTACTGCTATGACTATGTCACTGTACACCACATATTAAAGACACTAATGAAATATTTCACAACAAAGCGAAGTTATTATCTTGAAAAACATAGTCCCTATTTAGAAATTCTTTTTCATCATCAATCCAAAAAAGCTTCACCTGAATTTTCTGCAGCCACTAACCAGCTTTGAAACCAGTAGCAAAGGCAAATAACAGGTTGTTTCTTAAGTAATTCAACGTGTTACATTAATAAATTATGGTTAACCTAAATTTACTTCATTGTGACAACTCAGACAATGTAGATATGTTTTCAACTGAAATACGTGAATGGCACCAAACAATTGTGTCTTTAGGAGCAATATCAGCAACAACTTGTATTACTTACTGGTATATAATAGATATTCATTTTAGGGGCTTCATTGGCAGTCATTAGCATTCCTAAAAAGAGATTTCCACATTTAAAAATATTGATCAGAAGAGGATAATACTACTTTTAAAAAAGCTCATAAAGTACATATTCTTGGCTTGCACTGGACATTAATCAAGACCTGTACTAAATTGTTGCATCAAACATCATGGAAAGAAAGGTGTGATATCAGCATAATTAACAAAGCTTAATTTTCTATATATTCATTCCCTTTTGTCCTCTATCTAAATTTTTCAGCACCACTTCAAGCAACATTAATTTCTGACAAGTGCAGGTTGCCAACTTTCATAACAAATGTAAACAGTTCATCCCTTAATACTGTTTAGAACAAGTCCAGTTAGTATTGCAGTTAAAAACTACATTGGACATAAAAGCACATTATTAATACATTGGTATTAGCACTTGTGGTTGTTTTATTTTTAAACACACATCTAAAAAGAGCCATAAATCATAACATGGTTTACACCTTCATTCATATTTCATCTTGAGAAATATACACAACAGCAGCTTCTCAACCCAAAATGGGATATAGGATACTGTGGCTTCAAAAGCAATAATACTAGTGCTATAACCAAGCAGGGCAAATGTAGAATTTGAAGTATCTATGAATATACCCAAGAAACACCATGAATAAGGGGTTTATGTACTCTGAATATAAAAAAACATTGTAGGAATACTAAAATCTGTGGAAAATCTACTGCCACAAGACTTCATGTAAGTTCAAAATGAAGAACACTCTCTATTTCCTTCTACATAAAAGAGTAATAAGAACATTTGCCATATACTTTTATGTTTATCTCAATTTTGTCTTTCCAATGTAGCTGATCAACAGGTAACATAAGAGATTGATTATGAAGAACAAAGTGCCATCAAATTAGATAACATTCTGATCTGAAAGAACTGTAACATATGCCATTGAGACCATGAATAATTGGGTCAATTACTACACACCCAGAGGGTAGAAATATAATTTACACCCAACTAGAGGAATGCAATTAACATGGGTGGAGTAATCCTTCCTACCTAATCCTTTTATTATAAATACACAATGCAGCTGGACTTATAATGTCAGAAAAAAGAGAGCTTGCTTTCTCAGCAAAGCAAGATATTTGTGAAAGCTTAGTCAGCCAACAGTCTAAAAACTGTGCCTGGAAAGGTTTGCAGGCAATTTAAGGAAAAAGCAAGAATTTATAGCATATACTTGAATACACACACACACACAGAGTACTCCAGTATAGTACACAAGTTATATGCTCCCCTAACAGCATGTTCACTACCATTTCATAAGACAAAGCATCTTTCCATTGACTGAATTGGAATTATTAGAAATAAAGATGGAAATTAATTCTGCAGGTGCTTCAAAGATGACAGTAAAGTAAAATCTCCTCTTTGAGAGTCTTCCACCAATAATTAAAGGAGGACAAAAACAGACTTCAGAACAGTGTATGAATATATACTACAAGGGAAATAGAAGAATGAAAGAAAGTTACCTCTGAAAGGAGAAGGCTATTCCATGCATTTTTATTGCTTCAGCTTGTTAGTTTTAATCAATTTTTATTGGAAGAGAGACCACACCCTAACAAACTACGTGACAGCCTAGTTTGGTTACTGTAGAAGGGAAATAAAGGAGAGCCTTTTTTCAGAAGTTTTGATAAGACCCTCTTTGGAAAATGGTCTGCAATACAGTATCACGAAGGCAAAAGAATGACAACGGGAGTATGAGGTGATAGTATGTGGGAACAGCAGTTTTAGAAAATGCAGATTTTTACCTTTTAATTTTTCTTACAGTAATTGAAACAAATGAGACACAGATTTCTATACACTGAAGATACTGTCAAGTTTCATTTACATTCTACAACTTAATTGACTGAAGGCTACCCGGTAAGTGGTAAACCTTTTTCTTCCCTAGCCCCATTCTGTTCATGTGTGATCAGAGGAAGATATTCGACTATTAAGAAGTCCACTAAAGTCTGTCGTCATGTGGTCTGGTCAAAGATACATGAGGGTTTGCTTGCCAGGAGAGGTACTAATACTGAAGCTGGTTTGTAAAGTAGTTTAATTAAAATCGCCTAACTACAACAAAACTACCACCAAAAAAACCCAGTTCACAGTATACTGATCTTGAGTTTACCATAACTGATAGAGTTATAGAATCTTAGAACAGTTTTGTTTGGATGAGATTCCCATGGGCTCAATTCTCAAGCTTGTTCAAGTACCCCAGATGTCATCACATCCTTCAGCTTGGTGTCATCTGCCAGTTTGCTGAGGGTTCACTCAATCCCACTGTCTTTGTCATTAATGAAGATATTAAATAAAGCTTGTCCCAATAGAGAGCCCTAAGGGACACCACCTGTCACTGATTACCATTTGGACATTGAACTGTTGACCACTACATCTTCTGGATGAGACTATCCAACCAATTCCTCATCCCCTGAACAATCCACCCACCAAATCCTTATCTCTCCAATAAGGGTGAAAATAGTTTTTTACCTTTCTGAGCAGCAGTGACACAGTAAGTGTTAAAACACACGCTAGGCAAAGATCTCCTGGGTTTCCTGTGCCATGCATCTAGCAGGGCTCTGAGAATGCTGGGGCACCAGTAGGAGCACTGAGCTGAACCCTGATGATACTGAAATCATGTTATATTTCCAACTTTCCACAACTGCAAGCCCATCTTACTGAAAGTATTTCCTTATTTTCAGATCTCCAGTCATGATTATTCCTTAAATTCTGAAGCATGAGGTGGTTCTAGGCATCTTAAATGCTGGTCCAACAGTATTTATGATAAACGTGATGCACTACCTCTTACCCTAGATCTCTCAATTTCCACTTCAACATGCTCTAGTTTTTGCCCCACTGTCTCCATGTGACTATAAAATACAACCCAGTTTTCTTCCCACAACAGTTCTTACCAAAGCCATCAACCTGTCCCCCTACAGACAATAAAAAAAGCAGCCCCTGATTTAAGAACACAGAACTGGACTGCACAATATAGATCTCAGTCACAGACATGTGAAAAGCAATGTCCAATAGCAACATTAGGGAGACATGTGCATTCAATTCTTTGTGCTACAAGATTCGTCCTACAGAGTCCCATGCAAATTTCTGCAAAAGCACACCAGGCATGTCCACATACCACAAAGGCTATAGAGCATCCACAGCTGAGTAATGCCCATCCTTGACATATTCAAACTTGACTTGACCTGAGCAACCTGATCAGACGTCAACGTTGGATCCAACTGCAAGCTGACCCTGCTTTGAACAGGAAATATACAACTCCCAGGGGTACCTTGCAACCTAAATTACACTATGATTCTACATTGACAAGTAACTTTTTTTTGTTCCACTCCCCGTGGTGAGCTCTTCATGGATGCTGTGTGGACGTTAATTTGCGTCCGGGTTCTCTTTTAGATGAAACCAATAAGCTGAAACAGATGAAACCTGAGTGAAATGCTGAAAATAATTCACTCCAATGATCTCTCTCTGTAGGCACCATGGATGAGGGTTTATCTGTCTCCAGGGTGCACAGTCCACCCTATCACCACACAGTAATTCTCAAATATACCCACATGAACTCCTACATTCAACCAGGGCACACGGAATGTACTCTGCTCATAAGGTCAAAAATGTTCACCATCTTATGAGTGAAGAATACTTAACTGCTCATCTTACAAAAAAAAAAAAAAAGAAAAAAAAGAAAACCTCCAACACAATCTTAACTGAAGTTGGCAGAAAAGACAAAGATAAGTTTTAACTTGCTGGAAATCTCAAACTCACTTATCTACAATCTTAAATTTGAGCTGCTAGTATGAATCAAAGTCCAAGTTGCTCTGTCTTTACTGCTACCTCTCTCTAAAATTAGGATAATAGCAGTTTGCAACTGAAGCATTGTTTCAAGACTTTTACTCTGTGCCATCCTAGTGGTTCTAACTTATTTCATCTTTTTCAGTACTGCCTTCTAAAAAGGAAGTAGCTGTCACATCGCACTTAAGAACTAAAGCAACTCATACTAAGCAAGAAAATTAATCAAGTTGCAATCTGAAGTACAACCAAAGCACATATGCACACACAATCACCACTTCGTAAAATATTTTTACTCATAAATTAAGTCCTGGAAACCTTGGTTAAAAGTGATCTTCAGTTTTGATCTCTAAACATAACATTATGAGATGCAACAAATATGAAAACTATTACAAACACCATGGAAGTTTATGCACTTAGGAATCTACACTTAAAACTAAAGTATTAAACCTAAGGGTTTAATTTAAGTACTGTATTTAAATCAAGGAAGGATCAAATCCTTGAAACACGTGAAAAAAAAATCTGTAAATTTGCTGTAAAGAGATTTTTCCTACCTCTACAAAGCAAGCTCTAAGTCATCTGGGACTTAGTCAAGACAATAGGCCAAAATTCCTATTCTTAAGAAATGAGTCACTTCAGATATTTGAAGGAGTAAAAGAGGTCAATCACTCAATTAACAGACCAGCAACTTGTAACTGCAAAGAGGCTCCAATGTAATACAGATGCAGAGGAAACAAGGAACTAACTGACAAATAACCCTTTATTCCAAGCTCTGCCATGAGGAGGAAAGCAGACCTAAATTATATCACCTAAACAAAGACCACACCTTGGGTTAACAAGCTTTTCCTTATAATTTAGCAAGACATTAATATACTTAACATACCTGAATTTGGATAAAGGCAGACATCATTTATATCATGTTCTGGCTCCATTGAAGTAAATATCTTGCCCTAAAATTATAGGAAGAAAATAAATCATAAAGAACTCCAAACAATGTAATTAAATTCAGTAAATCTAAACATTAATAATAGCTACTATAGAAGCTAAGAAACATGATGGAATAAAGATGGAACAGATTTTGCAGAACAATAAAATGTTATTAATATCTGAACATAACACAAGGAGTTCAGTATGGTATTTTATCTCTGATTCAATCTCTTACAAGGAAGTGCAGCCTACTGGTAATTGAAGACACAGCAGTGTACAGTGGTACCTCTAATTTCTCAGCTTACACTTCTGTGTTGAAAATATATGTCAGATTTACTCTATTTTATGCAAAAGTGGGGCTGAGGTCCACAAGTTCTGTCATATTGTCAGCATAATCCTAACTTTATTCAACTCTGAATGTGGTAGTTTTAAGAAACTTGACTTTGCTAAGTATGATTAGCTAAAAAAATGGATTAGGAGTGGAATTTGAATCTGGAGCTTGGTTCTTCCACTGTACTAATGTCTACATGAAATGAACTATAGCTCAGCACTTTATTTATGATTTATAAACTCAGTATTAAAGAGGACTTGATATATAATAAAAGTAGTAAGAGCATGCAGTGGTAGCTAGTTTAGATCAGAATTGAAGTTATAAAGGTTACTTAAGAAAGGTAAAAGCAGGAAACAACGTTCTCAAAATAATAAGAATTGGAACACAGTCTGAAAAACCCAGACAAAATACAGGTGCTCTTATAAGCCAACACACCGAACAGCCAGTAAAGGAAGAGTCTCTAACAACTGGACCACATAATCTGAAGCATGAGACTACATGCCTACACAATTCTAAATGAGGGACAGGAACAAGGCAAATTTTGATCCTGTTCCTCCTTTTTTTTTTCTTTCCCTGCAGCAATCCCACCTACCTTTCTGAGCCCTTCCTTTCCCTCCCAGTTCCATGCTGTTACCCCACCCACCTCTGGTCTCTCCCTGATGATTAAGAAGAGTCCTCCTCCACCCCGGCCTCAGCAGACAAAAGCCTGGTGCTCCCCACCCCAAGGCACGTCTCAGCATGGGGCTATTCTGGTATCAAAGCCATATGCTCTCCACCCGCACTCTGCCTCTGCACTTGGTTCCTGGCCAGAGATAGTCAGGAACCAGCATCTGGGAGAAGTGGAGCCAGCTGGAACATACTCTAGGAAAGAGTCCAAAGCTATCTTTGCCTTCCAGCGGCGAGAAACCCTCCCTTTTCCCACCAGAGGCCACCTGACAAACCTGACAGTGTTTCATTCTCAAGGAGGGAAGTATACATACCTAGGAAAAATGGAGAGAGGCCACCGCAGATGTTTTAAATAATAACCAATAATTTATATGCTCTTTCAAACAATAAAAATTAACTGCAGAGGAGCTTACAAAAAACTACTTGCGAGCACAGAAAAAATGAAAGAGGCTGTTGAAAGTTCATGAAGCAGCACAACAATACTGAAGTGACTGCCTGAAATAATTAGAAAAAAGCCTCTACTACAACTGTCTTTATGTTTCACTATAAAGTTAGAAGACCATAGATGGTGCATGTTCTCTAGAAGTAACACAATGACTGCAGACATCCCCTCAAACCAAAACAAGTTACAATAGTGTTAATATGCATCTATGGGGTAACAAAATATGTTGCCTCATAGATTCATAGCAAAGTTCATTGACAGAAAGGTAAGAAAGAGGACAGCATAATATCATTTGAAAAGTGCTATGAAAATTAGAGATTTCAATTTCACTTAGAGGTGCAAAGGGCAGGGATAAAGACATGGCCCATTGCAACATAATCCCCTAATACAGTGTAAGACACAGTTATTTGGCTCCATGCACAGTATCTGCTTCAGTATCCAAACAGAATCCTACAAAAATAAGCAGCACCTGATTTTAATAAGTGTTTAACAACTGATTTTTTAGTCCTTAACTAACCGATCTACCTTTGAAATTAACCCTACTTTTAGCAGGGAATTGGAATGAACATGTTTTCTCTGGTGAAAAAACAAAACTGGATGTATTCAAGCACACTGTGAGAAATATACAAACCAAGGCAACGGCTAAGATACTACTTTTTATGTTTAAATCTTTCTCCTGAAAGAAGCCTCTTGGCCAGACATGTACAAACAGCTAAAACCCCCCTAAGACTATAGCTTTATACATGACAGGCTATTGAATAACTTCCCAGATGCTGATTTAGTCAGACAGTACAAAATGCTATGTAAATTAAGAGACATTAAAATCTCAACTTCTTACACTGAATTTCAGCTTAATTAATCAAGCTGCACAAAAACCACTCCAAAACAACAAACCAAACTCCCTCCCTCCCAAAAAAAACTCTCAATCCAAAGAAAGTAAAAATTTAAAAATGTGAATGCAGCAACATAACACTACTTACTGTATCTTTGTTCCACATTTTTATGATTCGAGAATCCGCAGAGATAATTAAATCCAACTGATGCTGAAACTGAATGGATTTAATAGGCAGGCCATAGTGGTGATCTTTGACTATTAATGGATTACTAGACCGGAGATCATATAATAGGACCTTGAAGAATAAGAGACAGATGAAATGTATAACATTGTACGATCATGAGGAAGTCATGCCCATCAGATCTTCAGTAAACATTTAACCAAACATGAGATTTTATGTAAATACATAGGCAGGATTTACATAAAATAAATAATTTTAAATTCTAAAAACAATTTATTAAGTGAGCCCTGTTTATTCTAACCAGGTATTTTAACATTAGCATGTTTCCATCTAGAAAAATTAATTCAAGACCTAACCATCTTTCTAAAGAATTTTTAATTTCTCTTGAAAAAAATGAGCCTTTTTTTTTTTGTTTCAATACTCGTAGAATTTCATAATTAGTAATATTTCACTTTCAGATTCTTGTGTTGTTGTTACATGATTTAAATTTTCAGACTCCTTTCCAGATTCAGTCAATACAACTTTCCCTCAGGGAAACACCACAGAATGTAATTTTTTATGTTAAGGAAAGTAGAAAGTACAGGCCCTGTCTTCCAGAAACCTATATTTTATCTCCAAAATTTCCTATGTAACTCGAGAAGGTTAAATCTTTCATAAATAACAATACTTGGGAAAAATAATATCATCAGTTTATTTAAACAGAAACACAATCTACAATAAGATTTGTCTAACTTGTACATTAACATGGCAAATACAATTCTCACACACATATCTGTTCTTGAAGAAGCTAGTTTTCTAAACCCATGAAAATATTGATGAATGCAGGAAACAATCCCCACATTTCCCTTTACAAATATGATGGTAATAATAAATGAAGTGATTCTTCATATCAAGATAAGACACTAAAATAACAGTTGAAATACAATAATTTCTGGTTTTTAGCCACCATCTAGACAAGGGAGAGCACACATGTTGCATTGAGGTTGCATTGAGATGGTACTCGTAGTCCCAAAAAGCAGCAACTTCCGCACACACTTGACTCAAGTCATAAGAAAACTGCAAATTTGAAGTTACATAGTATGCAGGTTATGATGATTTAAAGTGGTACCTACAAAGTTGTGAAGAGCACAAGCACTAGGTAAAATTAAATTGCAGTTTGACTATTACTACTCTACACACGTAATTTATGTTTTAATAAATACGTGCAGTAATGGATATATACTGCACTCAATGTATCATAGACTTGGATTGGGAATTGTGAGAGCAGGATCTCCTAAGAACTGTGATGTAGATGAAGTCAAATCTACCTGCCCAGTAGATGTTCCAACAGCCATATTCAAAGCCCCATCAAATTTCAGTGCTGAAATGGATGGCAAACCTTCTATCCTGAAAAGTACAATGCTTATAGTTAGGTATTCCTTCAATAAAGCCTGCAAATAACATTTTAATGTTAAAAATAGCAAAGTTAATTCTTAGCTAATAGTAAAGTAATTCACAGGTATCATTCAGAACTACTACTTCAAAAAGCTTCATTGTTTACATTCACAATGTGTATTTGTATATAAAAATAGCCACTACTGCTTAGATCAGTGTCTAAGAGAACTCCTTTATGACTAAGAAAATCTTTTATTCACACTAGCAATGACAAGAGAACAGGCAGGTCATTTTAAAGCAAAGTGGGATTCATTTCTAAAACCAAAACTTCTGAAAAATCCAGAATAACACAATTTGAAAAGGTAGCCTTTACTCACTCTGTGTCTGCTGTCACACTGCTTAAAGCACAGTCCAACAGGCCAACTCGATTTCTAGTTCTAGGATCCCAGCATTCCACTTTACCCTAAACAGTTTAGAAAATATGGTTCAAGCTTATGCAGCTGATGCCTGGTTGTGTGAAAATGTTTAAATAAAATTATGAATTATTTAATCTAATGAATAATTAACAAAATTTCCTAGGTTGACATGAGTTGTTCTAATAATGACATACAGGCTGCACACATTTCATTTCTAGTTTTTTCAATGCAATCTAAATCAAAATCACTAACACTAATTTTCTTAAGATTAATAGGGTACACATGCCTGCTTATTTCTACAGATGGCTACACTGCAAAATGAAAGAACATTATTTCCACTCCCATCTGCAAAATCTCAAGCACTCAGCAACCAAGTAACTCCAATATTTTATCTGCACTATGCTCTAAAAAGTCATCCTCAACATATCTATATCTAACATAGCAAATTAGACCAATTTAATTAATTAGGTTCATGATTTCTTCTTATCCTCCTGCAAATTAATATAAAAATCAAACAAAAACTACTGCCCTTTTCATAAAAGGAATGCAAACATTTACCTCAGCCGTCCCCATAGCAAACAAGAAGTGCACAGGATTTATGTCACAGACATTACTCTCTCTACAACAGAAAAATGAGCAAGTTTAATGACCTCAGAACAATTTAACACATGAGCAACTAGTAATATTTCTGTAATCAGGTACACTATTGCTCAACCTGGACAACCAAAAGTTGGAGGGAAGGACGGCCACATAACAACAATTTCCCATACTTAAGGGGAGCTCACTAACGATCTGGAGCCAAAGAGAGCACTGATTACTTCTAACAGGTAAGGTTCCAACTGGATGTAAGGATAAAATTTTAATGCTATAGGGTTAATTAACCACTAGAATTTGTTAATCATAGAGGTTGGGAAATTTCCATCTTTGGAGTTTTCAAGACCTCCCCGAGAAAATTCATCTGAATTCATATGACCATGCCCTGAGCAGGAGCCTGGGCTCTGAGGTCCTCTACGTTCCTCTGCCCATATCCACCACCTACCACCAAGCCCTGTCACATCACTCTGCTCCACTGTACTTAAACAACTCAATAGGCCATGAAGAAATGGCCTCAAGGTGTGCCAGGGGAGATTCAGACTGGATACTGGGAAAAATTTCTTCACTGAAGGGGTTGCCAAGCATTGGAACAGGCTGCCCAGGGAAGTGGTTCAATCACCATCCCTGGGGATATTTAAAAGATATGTAGATGAGGCATTTGGGGTCATGGTTTAGTGGTGGACTTGGCAGTGTTGGGTTAATGGTTGGGCTTGATGATCTTAGAGGTCTTTTCCAACCTAAATGAATCTCTGATTCTAATTATGTCAGAAGATCTTTATGATTACTTATGTTCTAAAGCTTACATCTCCAACATGTTCTGTCTGACCAATGGTCTCCTTTCTCTTACCCAAGCATCCTGTTTCTCAGCAGGGCACCCAAGAGCCCTGCATTTTGACAAGTCTTCCAAAGCACAAATATTTCTCTCTACACCACTTATCCCAGCACTTTCCAACTTCTTCCATTCAAAGCTCTCTACCTCTAATTCTGTAACTCATCCAACTCCCTCATCTCAAAATCTTCTCACAACTTAAGTCTCAACTCTAACCCAGATTTTACTCTACACCCTTACCTCTCCCATTCTAGGATTTTCCCCTTTTTTTTTTCCTCCAGTTGCTCAGTTTTTTGTTGTGTCTTCCCAAATACTTCTTCATCTATTAAGCTATTCTGCCCACTGAACACCAGCTGTTGCCCACCAACAAGCCACTCTATTTAGTGAAGTCTGTTCTTCTCATCTGCCTCTTCCCATATGAAAAAAAGCTCAATTCCTACTCTGGTAGGGTTTTCAAAAGAATCAGACACATGCTGGAAATACAAAAATTCTCTTTGGGCTACTTCAAGAGTAGAAGGACAAAGACATGTCTGGGAAAGTACATACCCTGTGGGTAGATCTCTATATGATGGCTAAATTGAGTAATAATGGCAAAGTTTTAATGAAATGCTCTTAAGATCAAGTTATATAATACCTATTTAGTCCATATTAAGCAATTTTAAAACATCCACAAAAGAAAGTTCAATTAAACATAAAAACTAGAACAAAAAAAATTACAGAAGATAAAATGAAATGAGACTCAGACTCAGCATATGTTCAACTCTGCAAAGCATTTGGGCAGCATTCAGAGACAGTACTAGTGGTGAGCACACTGGAAGTCTGCTTCCACCTGGTGGAAGGAAGACAGAGGTCATGCATCCCACAGAACTTACGAAGCTTCAGTTTGCAGGGAGTTCAGAAATCTTCCTTGTTCCAGATTTAGCCTGTACACTTCAGAACTACAAAAGAAAATCCCCAAATTACTCTTGTGTCTTACAAATACTGAAAAACACTGCTGTAAATTTGGAGGCATTGTAAAGATCCTTATTCACAGCCTAATTTTGCCAAATATACAATTTTCAGAATTCACAATTTACAACACGACAAACATATACTTCAGTGTTCAAAATACAGAGAAAAATGTGCATGTTTATTTATTATACTTCAATATCCTACCAATTGATATTTTTCTAGGCAAAAGATACATTAATTTATTTCTCAAGATCGTTTAATTTCCTATGATTTAAGTTACATCTTGAATTTCTACTTACTTTCTTTGAAACCCTAAGGATCTAATTTTATTTTTATTATGTCTTTTCAGAAACCCAGTTATGAGATTTACACTCACACTTCACAGCAATAAAACACCAAGCAGGATAGGAAAAGTTATTTAATTTTCCTTACTTATATGCTGAACACTTTTTAAAACAATATATTGACCTGCAGTTTTTAATACGAATTCGCAAATACATGATATACATGGTTTAAGAATCAAACAGCTTAAAAATATAATGGGAAACTGAATTAATTTTAATCCTCCCACATTTTCCACTCCTCAGCATCTCCCTTATTAATTTGGAAGCAATTGCCACTTCTATCACTTTTTAACTTTCCTAATATTTTAATGTTCATTTTATTATTGGAAAACACTGCTAACAAAATTGAAACAAAATATTCCACTTAATACCTTGCTCCTACGAAATAGAGGTCACATGATGGGTAGTGGTAAGAGAAATCTCTACCAAATTTTGGTATTCTTGTCTTGTAGTAATGGCCATGTTGTGAATGAAACTCCACAAATCTGCCACATTGCAAGAAGACAATCTGAAAATAGAATAGAAACCACTGAAACATACAGAAACAGAAAAGGATCTCCAAAGGATCTCCCCAACTTGTCTTACAGCACAAACTTCAGTGATTTTTTTTTATCAAATGCACAGCAGTGTTCCAAGAAATGACACCAATGATCTTTCTGCATTTTTGTTCTTTGCCAACTGAATAAGAACATTGATTGCTTCTTTCTCAAACTTAGACAAACATCTCAGTCCTGGAAAAACTTACAGGGAGGCATTACTGGAGAGCTCAATCTACTTCAGTAAATAAAATAGGCCAGGTCCTGCTGCTACACTCCTTATGGCAGGTTAACATGGCACATACCCACAGGAAGGGATTCTTCCCACTCTAGAGGCAGGATCACCCACATCACCTGTTGCACTCATGCTGTGCCTCAAACCATGGACAGGCACTGTGCAGTGGAGGAACAGCTGGCCTGGCCCAAACTCATGCCATGCATGATAATCACAGCCAAACATTTGTCTCTGAGCCTCATCCCTATTTAGCTTGGATTAGAAAAGTGATACTTTAGTTTAGCCCGTACATGCATCTTCTAAAAACAGTAGATAGTGAATATCTAAAATTTTCTACTGCTGAATTACACTGTTAGAAGTGCAAACAAGGATGACAAACTCAGGGAAGGTGAGGTGCATAAGTTACTTTACATCTGTCATCTTTATTTATAAATCTGTATATTCTTCCCTTAAGAGACATGGACAAAATACTGACCTGGCCTGGCATTTCATGCTTATTTATAATTAAGTTCCTCCTTTCTTGTGTGCTTTTTCTGATATTAGAAACCCTAGTGTTTCAACTTTTATTCATGGACTTACTCATCTCAATCCAAGACTAAGCAGAGTATCATATTTCAGAATTCTAAGTAAAATTTCATATGAAGTTACAAATACAGTTGCACAGCTAATGTTACAGTGACATTGTTCATATACATCACACTTTATTCTTTGTGTGCCTAATGCCTTTATTGAAACACTACTCTGTCGCCCTGATTTTCAGCCCTCTGATGCTTTTACTTTTTGAAATTCCTCTCCCATAGATTTTGCTGTAAATAAGAAACTTGTGTATGTTAAATTTAATCTATGTTTTTCATTCCTTCTTAAAAGAGGAGATCTTTAATAGACATCAGTCTTAAACAATGTGATTAAAGAAGTGTTAACTTTATCTTCCAATTACTGGGCTTTTTTAAAACACTATATGAAGGAGTCAGATTTTAAAATAAAGTAGATATTAGCTTTCAGAACTTCACCAACTCTGCGTCTCTTCATTTCGTGTCCTATTGCGACAATTCTCAGACCAAATCTTTTCTCTACTGTCATTGCAGAAAAAGGAATGTCTGCATTTTCATTCAGTACAGAAGCTACATAAACTATAAGAACACAAAATTAAACCATATTTAATTTAAAAATATCAGTATCACATGTTGTTAGTTCAGTACCAGTAAGTCATCAAAAACCTGTTTCAAGGAAGAGAGAAGATACAGTTTACTTTCAATAAGACAAGTGAATGTTCTTCTCACCCACTCTGCCTCCTAAAAGATTTTAGGAAGTTTTTTACAGCTGCCAAAACATCCAAATATTCTCCTAATAATTGTCTTATTACTAATAATTTTATATTTAAACACAAATTTCTACAATATTGGACTTGAATACATTCGTGTTCTCGTTCATTAGTAGTGGATACAGCTCACTGTAAACCATGTTTGTCTTTTCTTCTTAAATTGATTTTCGTCACCACCAGAACACTACAACTTGAGGGTAGCAAAAACATCAGCACTGATGTGTGGTAAAAATACTGTGTGGAAATACAGGTCTCCTGGCAAAAGGCTGTGGGAAAAAAGATACTGCTCTATCCCAAGCCTAAAACTTAGTCCAAGTCTAAGACTTGTAAGCCTAAAACTTGGAAAAGCAGAGAAATGTAACTGGTCTTATGGGTATTAATCTGTATGAAAGAGCACAAGTGCTCTCACTGTGAAAATGGAAACAAGCCTCAAAGCAACCTTACAGGGATGGCAGGAACAGATCTGGAGAGACTTCATCTTCCCTGGCTATGAAAGGATGCTGAGAGCACCAAGAGGGCTACTAAGACTGACAAGGGCCAGAATATAGGCAGTACAAAAAAAAAAAAATCCCTCTCTGCAGTAGCAACAGTAAAAATGTAAGATATTCCTGGGCAGGTTTGACAGGAACTAAAAATTCTTTACAATAAGGTAGAGCAGAATTGCAACAATTTGTTCAGTAAATCTGTGGAACCACCATGCCTGCAGATTTTGACAGAACTGTTCAAGTATTAAAATGATATTTTAAGGTCCCATTCCAACCAATACTTCTATGATTCTACAAATTTCAAGTGTAATTTTTCAAGTATCATTCCCTCTTTCTAACATGTCCACGACATTATGACAGCTACTTGAAGTTTATTTTTCTTTCTGATGATTACTTAAGTTTTAGTAAAATAAAATGGAAAACATAGAGATTGTACGAAGTTGAAAAAGTAGGGCTTCAGCCTGAAATATAGCTCCCATTTCAGCTGAAAACACACACACACTTCTGTTCATAACCAGTCAGAACTGGTATTTGGGAACACAGCATGTTCCTCAGTCTCCCAAATGACTATTTGGTATGTAAAGCCAGAAACATTTTCCACCAGACAGACAAGTGGGAAGCTACTGTAAAATATTAGCCATTACCTTCTGCTACTTGAATTCATGCACTTCCTTGGAAATCTCACAGGAAAAATGTTAAAAAGCTACAAGGCTAGATGATCATGTCTCTGATCAAACAACAGTATTTATTAAAACAAACCTATACCTGAAATGGTAAAGTTTTTCACAGAAAAAAAAGCAAAAATAAATACTCAGGTGATTCCTTCAGATACAGCACTTCATTTAAAAATAAATAAAATTAAAAATAAGACTTAAAAAAAAGACATTACTTGTCTCCACAATTTTTGCCTCATTCATATGCTCATAATCATCATGTCTATAACAACACTGACAAATCAGGTTGTTAACTTACCCATGGCTCTCCCACCTTTCAAAAACAGTGTATGTGTGCATCACTTGTTACAAGGGATTGTGACTAAATGGTAGCGCAGAAAGAATAGTTAATATAGTTAATTCCATTTTTCACATTATTTTGCTTGTAGGATAAATTACTATTTAAAGTTTTTCTCTCCAACAGACAAAAGACTCTAAAAGTGCTAAAGCAAATTATAGTACAAAGACACAAAGAAAACAAACAAAATTTTAAAGGTACAAAAAATGTTTATCCTGTTTGCTGTTTGTAAAAAAACATTTTTGTTCCAAAAGCTCTGTTGATTGACTTCCTTTACTATATATGAAAATGCATTTTAATATACATACAATTTTTCTCATTTATACACTGAAAACTATTAAACATACCTTTGAGTAATCATCTGATAAAATCTCAAACGTAACCACTAGAGGAGAGAGCAAGACAATTTTGAGTCAACTAAGCAAGCAAACTTATTTGCAAATATTGGCATAATCCTGAAAACATTTACACTCATGCTAATCTTTAGTCATGTAAGTATTCCCCACAGGTATCAATGCATAATGCAGGCATTAATCTTTAGTAAGATCTGTAATTATGTAACTTGATTTGCAAAACCGTAAGTAGTTTTCTGAAACTTTGGAAACATATGAAGCATCCTGTAATATTTTATTGTTCTTGTATACTTGACACGTTCCTCAACACAATGTTCAACCATGTATTTTATTGCTGTGGGAATGTCTAATCAAATGGTTTTCAGTGAGTGTGTGGTCCATGGAGCTTTGGTAATCCATCAAAGATGATTAAAAAATTAGATAAGTTTGGACATACATGCATAAACTTGCATATGCAGTCCTTCCAAGGGGCCAGCACTTCCACAAAAGAAGTTCTAAAGCTCAAAAAAAAAAAAAATCAGATGTGAAAGCTACTAGTCATGCTGAACACTAACACATTGAACTTTGTCTAGTTTTAATTGAGCTGAATTGGGAATGTTAGCGAGTAGCTGCTTCACCTAAATTGGTTCTATTTAAATGAGATAACTCATTTAAAGTTACCTGAAGTGACTCTATGCTAGACTTCAAATTAAACATACTTCTGCAGTCTAGTAAGATGCCAGTTTAAAAAAAATTAAACTCTAATTAGCAGCAAGCATTTATGATTACAATGATTTCTACTCTTTTGAAGAGAATTTCACTCTTGCCATATCTTCCTCTCCTCAGCCTCTCTGAAACCCTGCCTAACACTGTTCCTTCACCCTATGTGACTCCTTGTAGTCCTGAGGCAGAGAGCAAAGAAACACCTTCATGCTCTTATTACCATTTTTATTTTTCACATCACTTTCATACACATCAAAGTTAGACCAGTTCAATTCCTCTGTAATGAATTTGCTCCTCTTCTCATTGATTTGGTCACCCCTATATCCCAGCTTTCAGCCATCAGTCTTCAAACAAAAAACCCTGAAACAGCAACCCTCCCACACCTCCCCCCAAAAACCAAACCAATCAAACAAACAAAATTTCCCCATAATTCCTCAAATTTAAGCACCCTAAAAGCTCAGAGCTGTGGCAGCTCCTGCCCTGCTCTAACTACCAGCTGATTCTCCCTTTCCCATTGTCTAGATGGCTTCTTACTTTCCTCATCACAGTAGTTCTCCCACCAAATTAGTAGCACACAATGTGTAATTAGGGCCTTGGCTATGCTACCACCTACCTCTAAGTACCTTGTTTCCAGAAAACAAACAGAAAACCAAACCAGCAAACAAACAAACCAGTACCCCCCCCAGGAAATCCTCTTTACCCTGTAACTGACCTACTGAGCTTGGGCTCCAAAGAGAAAACAGAGCAACCCACAGTGCATTCTCCTACCTTACTGCTTCACAGAACAGGTAAGAAGGGAGATCTTGCCACCACCCAGCCATAGTACCTTTGTCACATTCACCAAACAGAACACAGATTTCAGCCACATGCACCCTCTGAGCCCCACACTTTCTGGCTCAAGGTAAATCTTACACCCTCTTTTCCAAGCAAGAAAAGAACTTTGAAATCGGAATAAAAGGGGAAAATTCAGAGATGAAGACTAGATGGTTTTACTCTAGATTCTTGTGTTCCTCTGAAGTACATTCTGTCCCCTCAGCACAGGGAGCAGAGTTTCTGCCTGAGTCCAACCTGAATTATATATGACAGCCAACTTGTACTAACAGCCATGGCTTATACTAACCTTCGGAATCTAAGCATCTTTCAAATTTCTGGGATAACTGATAGGTATCAAAACAGCGGACCCTGGGCTTGTAAGTTCCTGAAAGAATAATTTGATGTTTAATTAAATTAAAAAGTTAAACAAAACGAAACACAAAAGTGTATTTTTTTAAAGTATAATGTCTTACATATACAGACTTTACTGTGTTTCTACTCTAAATCTTATCTTCCCAAAGCCTCTGTGACTGGAAAAACATGCCTCTTAGCAACAGAACTTTACGGCCTGGTTTCTGTAAGCACTCCACTTGTATGCAGGTTCTCCTAACTACCACATACATCATACAGAATCTCATAACACCTTCCAGTAAATCTGAAATACCAAGGCTCCTCATGCTATTAACACCTACTAAAGTATTCATGTTTGGATTCCATTTTGACCGTTACAAAATGCAGCATTATCCTTCTCCTATAAAACAATACTCAAGCAATGATGTTCAGAAGTTATTTAACATACATGCAATAAGAATAATTCAGAACTTAGTATTTAACTGTACTATAAGCAGATTTGTTTTATTAGTTTTTTATTTGTATTATAAACCCTGGCAGCAGGGGGGTTGGATTAGATGATCTTCAAAAGTGCCTTCCAACCCAAACCATTCTATGATTCTAAGAAAGTATGTATTCTAAACAGAAGTGTTCCACAGCACCACTCCCAAGACAGCTGTTCTATCACATGTTAAGAGCAAGCTTCCAGCAGAATGTTCAGTTCCACACTTTAAAACGAACTTTTACCAATTCAGCCTGAAACACTAAGTCACTCTGCACCCAAGATTACCTAGGACTTTTGGCCTGTGTTAGAGAGACAGTTTGTTAACTCACCAACTGCCATAATATACTGTCCATCTCTTGATACCTTAATCTTTGTGCTAACTGTGGGCATTTCAAAGTCTTGAATAAGTTCAATTCTTCTACGGATATCTGTAGAGAAAAAAAATTGTAGAATTAGCACAATTCTATCAGTCCAAAAAACTGTAATGGTTTCCTAAGGAAGCATGTGGAGTTAATTGAAAACAAAGGAACATCCTTTAGAGATACTGTAACTAACACATTATGAGAGATTAACACAGTCTCCTAACCCCGAGAAGCAGACTACCCCTGTGCAAAATACATTAGTACTCCAAGGTAACTGTGTAACAAAGTATTATATAACGTAGTAGCAAATACTGATTGCATGTTCACAATTAAGGCCCTGTATGAAGTATTCCATGCCCCATTACCTCTATGCATTTTTTCTTGGTTAAGCTTCTTGTATATTAATTCCTGTGATTCCAAACAGCCTTTTTTATTTTGTGCAACAAGTTTAGGCTAAAATGATGTGGTCCTGCTCTCTTAAAATTAGCACAGCGTCACAGAGGAGTTTATGGTCTGATTTTAACATAAGGGACAACATGGAATTCATCCATCATGTTTCTGTTACAATCCACAACCCAAATATTTAATGTCTAAAATTTAAAACACCACTGGTTATACAGTGTTCACGTGAAGCTATACAAGAAGTTGAAATAACTACATGTAGCGTAATTTTGTAGTTTTTATATTATGACTTAGGGATAACTTCTGTATATCAGTCAGTGAGGAGTCTCCTCGGGACCTGCATGTGATGTATGTGGAGTAGCCAAGTATTACTGAGCACCCTGCGAGGGGAAAACTCACCCACATCTTTCTTCTGTAAAGCTCTTTTCTTCCTGTCAGAGAGCCACTGCAAGCAAAGGTATACATCAGTCTTGAGCTCATTATTCATACAGGAACCCGAGAATCATTTACAGTTTATCCAACCATTTCAAATATAAGACATTTAGGCCGGTAATTCTTTTTTTTTCCTTGATTATCTTCCAATTTCTATTCCACTGGTAAGTTTAACCATTAGACAACAAGAAAACTTAGAATGTCGTATTGCTTACGGGTCTGTGGACCAGCACCGCTACACTCAGAGGTTCACGCATTCAAACTGCTTTTCTAGTTTAAGAAACACTCAGAGCTGTTTCTTGGTAACGATCCCAACACAAGCGCACATGGACCGGGGCAGCTCAGCCACGCTGGGCCGGGCCGGGGCTCGGCCCCCGCGCCGGCACCGCGCGGGTCCAGCTCCCGCCGCGGGACCCGACCCGGGCCGGGCCGGGCCGGGCGCGTTCCCCCGCCGCCCTCACCTCCGGGAGGCTCCTGCCGGCGCTCAGGCTGTAGATCTTCACCTCGTTGAGGCTGGAGACCTGCATGGCCGCAGCTGCGCCCGCCTCTTCCCGGCCAGACGGAAGCGGAAGGCGAAGCGCTTCCGCCAGCTCTGCCTGACCCGGCGGCGTGCGGGCCCGGCGGCAGGGTGGCCTACACCGCGGCTCTCCCCCTGCCGCACCCGGGGGAGAACGGGGGAAGCACAGCAAACCCGTGGGACAGCAAGGTCCGCTGGCTCCTGGCGCCGCTAGGAGTCGGGATGCGGAGAGAGGGCAGGAGCCGGGGCAGCCGTGTGCCCTCTCTGCAGGGCCCGGCCCGTGTCCGGACACAAAGAGCCCTGAGTGTCCGTCAGGAGGCTGTGGTGTCATTCTCAATGGTCTTCATGTGCACTCAGGAAGGCAGGAGTTGTTCTGGCAGTCTTGGTGGAGGAGGTTAATTTTCTCACCCGGTGGCAAACCGTGTCCGTTAGCTATGGAAAACAGTGAGTCCAGGATTTGCTGATCAGAACCTTGCCAGCAACCACAGAAAGACACATTGTTATTGCTTTGTATCATCGCTGTTGAAAAAAAAGAAAACCAACATCCAGAATTCCAACCATTCTCATTCCGATTTACAGGACCAAAACCAAGGACTGAAATAATTTATATCCTGTCCATATACATGTTGAAGAAAATGAAAATCACAACTAAATTTTTAACAATACATAACTCTGGCACAAGGTGCAAACTGAAGCAGTTTCAAATAAGTCCTATGCATGATGTTCCTTGAATGATGTATCACAACAATGATGATAGCAATGTCATGACTAAAAAGAGCTCTGATCTGGGTTGTATTAGAGGGTGTTAGAGCTGAGATTCCTGGGAGATGAGTACCTAAATATAGGTACCTGTAGGTTTAAGCTAGGTGTGTAAGCTCCTGTTTCAGAGAGCTAAGGCTTTACTTGCTTATGTGTAGGTTGTCTAGTGATATTTGAGATGCCATATGGTAGCCAGGGCACCTGGATGGGGCTGACACAAGACCTATGGAAAATCCAAACCCTTCTGCAGTGTAATCTGGAGGCAGGGACAATCTGGATGTGCAGGGACATCTCTGGTGGCACTAGAAGCTCAGGCAGCTGAATCTCATCCCTGGTAAATGCAGTTCATGAAGCATGAGGAGTGTGGTGTAGCAGCCACTGGATGTCTTCTGTGGGGTAAGTTTGATCAGGTTCCTCAGTCTAATTAGAGCACTATGAGCTGTTAATAGACATTTAGAGCTGAATTGCTGAATTCACTTGTCCACAATTCTGGATATTTGTGAGGAATCCCAGACATTCATGGGGGGTTGGTTGATGTGACTTTGGATGTGCAGACGACCTGTGTTATCCTAGAACAGCAGCTGGAAGACCCAACAGGATATTCCAGGGCACCTCAAAAGGCATTCAGCAGCATCAGATGTCTGAACCTACCAACAATCCCTGGAAGTGTAGAACACTGGAGATAGCAGCTTTCCTTCTAGTGTCAATGTCATAATTGTCTAGGTAATTAATTCTGGTTATCTGTTTGAGAAAGTTGTCTTGGGAGATACTTCAAGTAGGGTATTTCAATACTCCTCATGATTGTTCGGAGGCAGAGTTTTGCTCACTCAGTGTGGCACCTGAAGAAGTACTGACAAATACTGAGAGAGGCAAAGTCACAGAAAAGTTCATTGCTTTGGTGGATCAAAGGGAGCAGAAAGACACGTGGTGATCATGAGGGAATTAGACAGCTCTAAGATCACATGGCACCACATGTGGGACCAGCAAGGGAAATGAGCTGGCAGAGCTGTGTTACCACCAGACTGCAGCACAATCCTTATCCCACAGCATGTGCTGCCTGCTCCTTCCCCTCTGCCTTCACTGCTGCCTCATCCTAATAACATGTAATGGGATAGAAAGAAAAAAGTTTGAAAAGTCCCAGTAAACTGAGAAATGTAATGGAAAACATTCAACAGGACATTGCTTAGACATTAACATTGTGTTTTCTTGGTAATTTTCTTTTAAAACAATAAATAAGTAGCATAAAATATTTCACTTTAATAATAGTAAAAAAGGCATATGAAGAACAAAAAAAAAAAAAAAAAAGAAAAAAAAACAAAAATGGTATTCCTGCTATAAAAATGTTCAGGAATTAAGTAGTGTATATTGTAGAATTCAGAAATCCAACAACCCTACAGCTTGGATTTTACCTTATTTGTTATAACATCCATATGTACAGACAAACATCCCTAAAATCTAGCACCACTGCAGCAAGAAACTTTTCTTATCTGTTAGCACTAGTTTCAACTTACATGATTCTAAATTTAAGGAGATTATGAGAATGTAACATTTCTAAAATTAATCATGCAAAGCATTTCCACAGCTTGAGACTGCAGCAAGGATACAGTGAAAATTGTTCTTGGTTTGAGATGGGAAAGACCTGCTTTATCTAGGTGATCAGGGCTACTGTACCTTTCAGAGCTGTAAGCTGTGGGTAAAGATATATGATGTAGATACTTAAACATCAGTTAAGTTTGCTTTCATTATTAAAATATATAGTCTAAAGAAACTAACAAAAAAGAAGGATTAGACAATAATCACTAATTCTATGAATGCCATCTCACAGATCAATATGTTCATTTTTTCCATAACTTCTGGAATACCCCTTGTCATGACCTAGGGGACACTATGATTGAAAAGAATTAGAATCATAGGAGTTATGAGAAGTGAATGTGTAATTAGCCCAGAAAGGGGAAAAAATCCAAACTAAACCAAACAAACAAACAAAAACCCCCAAACAAAAAACACCCCACAAAATCGTTATTTCAGCTACAAATCTTCTCAGTGTCTTTTTCTGGAATGCTTTCAGTAGAGACTCTCCTCCTCCACACATGTATTGCTTTTTTATATATCACTAAAAATGTTATAGAGAAGCAAAGGAAGATGAATCCTTGGGTAACCTAAAGAATCTATAAATTTAGGGCCTACGACCTTGACCTACACATTAGCTACATAAAGCATGATTTACATGGCATCGTTCAGGATGCCTTGCATCACCTGCTTCTTCCTAGTGCTGAAGGCACTTAAATCTTTTCGGGGTCTTCATTTAAGGTTCTTAGACGTGTCAAGAGCTCTGCTTCTGTGCATGACCAGACCTGCCTGGCCCCAGCATCTCAAACCCTCTCAGTTTATGGCAGGTCATGTGGAAAACCAAGAGCATCCTTCTGCTTAATTTCTTGTGGAGGCTTCATTTACCTATGTTACAGAGAACATGAGTTTAAAAATACACCATTTTTTGAAGAAAATAAGCCCCCAGTAACAGCAGAGATTGCACAGTAATTAGACCATTCAGCTGGAAGATGAGAACTGGATAGCCCCCAGCGAGGGGGCTCGACTCCCTCTTGCAGAGATGCCTCTCAGAGGCAGGTTCCGTGTTTAGACACTTGTTACCTTCAGAGCAGGCCTGGATTAGAAATGCCTGGAGAACACCATTCCACACAACCTGTGAAATACTCCCAGTGTCTTAACCAAGCTTAACGCAATGTAAACAGGCTCAAGATTTGGTAAAGACTAAAAGCCACACCTACACATGAAGGAGGAAGCATCACCAAGAACGTAAGCTTCACTATTTTGCAGACTCCTGCACCACATATTAGTTAAATGAAGCTCTCAGGGAAGTCTCGGAAACAAGAGGTTCCTAGGAGTTCCTTTAATTATTCCAAAACCTTCAGACTTGCTAAAGATAGTCAGTGTTTAATAAAAACAAATGGCGTCTGCATTACTTGCGCCAGTTTAAAAGACAGCAGGAAGATGCAAAGCTGCCCTAGTCAGAGCTGTGACAGAACTTTTAGGTCTCCAGGCGCAGCAGCCCGCTGTGCTCCGGGAGGGAGCCCTGGTCCCCTTGCACACACCCGTGGATGCGGCGGCCGCCCCGCGCCTCGCTCCGCTCCGCCCCGACCCTGCCCGGCCGCTGCTCCGGGCATGTCCGCGCCGGGAGCCGCCGGGAGCGGCGCGGGCACGGGGAGCGGCGCCCGCAGGCACGGCAGGAGCAGGAGAGGCAGCGGTCAGGTAAAGCAGCGGGCAGGAGAGGTAGCGGGCAGTGCCCCGCGGGGCCCGGCAGCCCCCCACAGCCGTGCTGGCAGCGCTCGGGTTGGCGGGGCCCGGCGCGGGTGCCGAGGGGCGAGTGCCGCCCCTGCCCGGTCCCGCGCACCTGAGAGCGAGGGCGTGTGGCGGAGATGCTCCGCGAGAGCTCTTGGGAAGGAACGGGGGATTGCGGTGTGGTGCCAGCTGCTCGCTCTCCTGCCCTCATTTCGCACCACAGTAGTTGTCCTTCTATTCCTGCCAGTGTTCCATCTGCGTGGCTCTGCCGATACCGTCCCTGTACGCCAGGACTTGCCTTCTTCCAGCTCCTTCCTATCGAGCCTGGGGAGAAAAAACACAGAGAAGAGCAATGTTACATTTTGCCAGTGGCATCTTTGCAGCCTCTGTGTTCAGCAGAGGTCTTGCTTTCATTTTTCCCTGCAAATGTCCAACAATTTGAGAGAGAATATTTATCAAGCAGAAATTCTTTATTACATTTAGGTGGTTTGGTGAAGCCCCCAAGCTCCCCAATAGGCACTGAACTTAAAGCGCAAGGCAAATGGAACAGGCTGGGAGGGAAAAGGGGTGGAGGAAGCTTCATTTCTTCATGCAGAAACTGGATAGAACAATCCTGAGAAGGAAGGAACAGCCACACACTTTCCGTGACATTCTGAAGAAGGTCATGTTCCATTTCAGCCTGAGACACAGAACTGACTCACTCTCCTGGTGTTTCTGAAGAAAAGAAATCAGTGATCTGTTCTAACTCTTTCTGTTCTTAGGGAAGAACACATTTTTTAGCCACTTACCTGCTTTGAGTTTCTACAGTGACCATCAGTGAAGATCATGTCGGAGTTCTGGCTAATTTCTGCTCCAGGAGACAAAACAAATCTGCAGGCGTGGGAGAAAATGAACACTGTGACATCTAAATCCAACCTGTCCAACAACAGTAAATTCCATATTCCAGACTTAAAGGTAAGTGAGGAAGGGGTTTGTGTATGGGCAATACAGCAGCATTAGCCAGGGCTAAAGACTTTTGGGATAAATGGGAGTTATCATTTGGGATCATATGCAGACAGTAGAAGGAATCTGTGGTTGGGGGATGAGTTGTGTTCAGTCAACTGAAAATTGATCAGAGAGAAGTAAGTCGTGCTTGAAGCTGAGCTTCACATTGGAAGGTACATGTGTAAGGAGTTAACATGAGTGTGATGTTAAATAACGGATGTATTGCATTCCATGTACAATTTGCTCCTAGTCAAAGTCATACAGCATGGTACATCATGGATTGCTAATGCAAAGGGAGTAGCTGACTATCCACAGCCATGGGAGCAAGACTGTGGACAGAGAAGAGAGTGTTGCTTTTTTTGTATGCACACCTGAGATTGATATGATTTTTATCATCCGTGGACCTTATTTTTCCCATCTGGGGACCTTACCCCACTGGTAGTGATGAGAGTCTGCTGATGTTGAAGGAAGTAAAACATTTGGAGTATCTGAAGATGCCCATTCACATTCTATTAGTTCAATATAAAATTTGTTTCTTTTCCCTTAGATTGACCCTATATAGTGTTGAGCTGGCAACATTACAAGAAAAGGTTTGGCAATATGCTGCAATACCATGAATATGGGGTTATGACTGACAGTGATTCAAAAAGCAGATGTTGGTCAGAAATGGCTTTGTGAGATACTTGCTTTGGTAATAACAGAGAACACAGAAAGACACCCCCTTTTGAATAAGTGCTGCTTCCCTTTGTTCTCTCAGTACATCTGACTTGTTTGTATGTGTGCATTATTTGTGTGCATTTCCAGTCACTGTTTTGTCTGATTAAAGACTATTCTATGCAGCTTGATGATAGAGGGTGGACTGAAAACAGGAAGAAAGACACTGATGTGTAATCTTGAGACTACACATACTTTTTTCCTTTATTGGAAAAGGCTTTTTATGCCCTAGTTCTTGGGTAAAGGAATTGCTACTATTTTCCATCAAGTAAATAAAGTTCTTCCAAACTGTTAAACTCACATGTACTAAGGACAAGTCAGTCTCCTTATGGCTTTGCCAACAGCAGCCTTAGACAGAGTTGTGCATCTTTCACCTAATTCTCATCTTTTGCACAGGTTGGGACACTGGATGCTCTTGTTGGTCTGTCAGATGAGTTGGGAAAACTTGATAGCTTTGCTGAAAGGTAAAATAGATCTTATTTACCAGCTACAAATGAGAAACAGACATTGTTTTTATGGGATGGTATGTCCTTGTGTTCACCTCAGTCTGACTCAGCTCAGCCAGGACTACAACTGGACTAAAGTGGATAAGCTTTGTTTAACCCTTGTGTTGATTGTCATGGAGTTATCACAAAGAAAGGATCATTCTTTAAAATTTAGCTGAATTATAGCCACAGTAGCTTTGTCAGCACAGCAATCCATTTGAGTGGCAGTGCTAGGGAAGCTGTTTTTCATAAGGAAACTGCTTTAAATGGTGTGTTGTGGGGCTATTTTGTTTTGTCCTGTGCTTTTGTTTTTGTTTTAAAGAACATCCTTCCACCTCATCCAGAAACTTGAAAAAACAACGTTTAGAGAATATGAAGACCTCCTTCATCTTGTTTTGACAGAATATTTCTATTGAACCTTCTATCCCTTTTCAACCAGATAGAGGACTTCTAAGGATTATATTCTTTTGAATGAAGTCCAGACCTCTCCCTCTCAGGCTTTTAAACTCCGTAAAAACCAGAATGTTGACTCATATTGCATCAAACCTACTTAAGCAAAGACTCACATGATCTCCTTGCTGACAATTGCCAAGTTTGACTTTTAGGACAAACTGACCTGGGTGTACAAAAGAATAATGTAGTACAGCAAGCTGAGAAAATGCCAAGTTTGAGATGCTTCATGGCACAAGGTAGACTTTGAGGCAGTGAAGGTACAAGCTGCTGGGTTTTTCTGCTTTGTTCTATTTTTTGCTTTGGCAGCTTACCTCACATGTAGTTTTGGTCACAGAGGCTTGTGTTAGCTCTAGGTCTTTTTGTCTTTTTTCTCCCAGTCCAGACCGATAAGCATTTTCTTTTCTAAATATGCTCAATCCTTTCATAGATCTTTGTGTGGCAGTTGTAAAGATATACAGAAACCCTGATATAAACTGTTTGCATCTATGCTAGGCAGTTTAGGTAAAAGTTGGCATGTTAGAATACATTTCTCCATAGCATTTTTTTTTTCTGATTTTCCTAGTGCTACATAGGGGTTGTATTAGAATGATTGCATCTGATAACTCTGGGTTGCACACAAGTCTGATCTTTTAGAATCATAGAATATGATTTATATCTTGACTTGAAATGGACCCATCATGATCATTGAGTCCAACACCCTGCTCTTCACAGGACTACTTAAAACTAAACCTAATACTGCTTTTTCAGGACTTTAAGCAAGACAAAGCAACTTAATTTATCAACAAAACCATCTCTATCGTGACCCTGCCAAAAATACTACCCCATATCCTTTGTAACACATTCCAGCTTCTTTTTCAATTGCAGAGATTCTTGAGGAAGTGGAAATGGGGGAATGTGGGGAGAGACGGTGCCAGTACCTGCTCTCTCTTCTAATGGAAAATGTTTCATGATCCTTGTGGATCTCTTCCAGCTCAGAATATTCTGTGATTCTGTGTCAGGGTAGCAGATAGGAAGCAACTGTGTGATCTGGGTTTGAGGGCTGCCAGAAATAATCAGAACTGATTTTTCAGAAAGACAGAACTAATTCCCAGCATTGTAAAGAATTGGGACTTCTGAAAAGCTGACTGCAGAATCCGTGTAAGATCATGGAGGGCATTTAGAAGCGAAATGTCGATAGGAGCTCCTTAGGCTCACTGACTCTGTCTGTTATCTTTGTCTTTACTTGCCAGCATGATACAGCTGCTTGTTCAAGCTGAACACCACTTACTCCACTAATTGTCCCTTTAATGCCAGTAATGACTCTTACCCTCTGATGGGCTCTAGGCATGATGCAAAGGGGTCAGTGAGGCCCTTCCACTGTAATCTGCTGAGGCAAGGACTCTTCCCATTTGTCTCACTTGCCTGTCAAGATAGGTAACCAGGAAGGATCAACAAGATTTAAAAATAAGGAAAATGTTTTGGAAAAATAAGCAAAATGCATTAGAGTAGTAACATTAGAGTAGTAAGAGAGAATTACAGAATAATCAAAGGTATTAGCAGATTGAGTCCCACAAGGACATACAAAAACATTAGTATTAAATGAATACCTCAGGTTTTACGTCTAAATTGTGATTCAAGGGTTAAAATGCCAAGTACTTGCACTTGGTTGAAGTAAATGGCATCCAGAGGGTTACAAGCCTGTTCAGATGACCTGAGCATTTATGTTCCTGGTCCTGTGAAAGAGCTGCCTGGTGAACTGTTGCTGGATAAACACAGCTGCCAGTAAAGCCAGGCAGTGCAAACCTGTCAGCACTGCCTCCTGCCAGGACAGCAGAGAAGGGGCAAGAGTTTGCAGGAGCTATTGTTTCCATATACTTTTATTATTTATTTACACAGGGAGCAGGAGTGTTTTTCCATGTCATCCTGTGGTAGCATGGAGCTGTCTCAAAAGCTGAGAGTCTCCTGGGTCACTCTTACCCGCGGGTTCTCTCTGGTCCTCGGTCAGTGGCATATTTGGGAGTGGCCTCAGATTGCAGGGCTTCTGCTCCCTGCAGTGTTTCAGAGGCCTGGCAGGTAGCATCCTTTCTTTCTCAGTATCACTTAAAGAGTATTAGACTTTTTTTTTTCTGTTTTTGGAAGCTAATGACATTGCAGCAGTTGCAAAAGCAAAACATCAGTCTCAAGCTATAATAGTAGGTTAAATGGAGTTATTCCCTTTACAGATTTTTATTAGTACTTCTTGAAGCAGTTTTGCTGAAAGTCTCTCTTTTTGTAATGCATCATTTGATCATGATATTTGCTCAAGATGGGATTAATCTCATCTAAAGGCAGAGATCTGATGGTTGGCTGTGAAAACTGCCCATTGTTGGATGTCAGTGTAGTCAGTAGGGCTCCTCCAGGGGTCTGATTCCTGTCATTTGCCCCAGACATCAGTAGTGTGGAGGGGACGGGTTCTTTCCATGTCTTTGCATGGGAAATATATTGGTGAGTGAATCCCACTTGCATTTCACAGGATGCAATGCAAAGCAGAGAGGCTAAGGCAGGAGTGGAGAACATTCCTCTGGCACAGTGTATTCCACACCATGTGGCTGTATCCTGCTGCAGGGACCACAGGATGTGTGGGTGGGAAGGGAGCCAAGCCTTGTCTGGGCAGGTAGGACTGTCACGTGCGTGAGAGCACACACCTGTCCCACCCTCTGTGTCCATGGAGAGAGGCCAGAGCTGCCTCCCACCTGTCAGGTCAGCCACCAGATGCACTCGAGCAATGAAAGCAGCTCAGGCTCTTTGGAGAAGCTCCTTTTTATACAAGTCCTGTGAAGTCCTTTCTCTATAATGTCTTTAGCCTCCTTCTATGCTGGTTTTACCAACTATTGTCTTGTTACAAGTTCCTTTGGGCTCTCAGAGCATTGTGAAGGAGACAAAAAACAGCTCTATCTACAAGCTGAAATTTGCAGAAGTGTTTGGCAAGGTTGCAGTTGTCAGGGAACCTCTGTCTGGATCCCTCAACCCCTCCACAGCCTGGCTGTGGGCATCACCTGCTGTACTCCAGCAACCCCCAGCTGCTGCCAAGTGCCTACAGGGCTGCAGCCAGGTGGTGAAAAATTGCAGCAGCTCTGAGAAAGGCATGTGAACTGGAGCACAGTGGTATAGATTCCTTCTGCAGGCATTCTGAACTGCACCTGTCCAGGTGAATCCCGAATTATTTGGGTTGAAGGGGTGCTTTAAAGATCCTCTAGTTCCAACCCCCTGCCATGGGCAGAAACACCCTGCTCAAAGCCATATCCAACCTGGCCTTGAATGCTTCCAGAGACTGGGTATCCACAACTTCCCTGGGCAACCTCTGCCCATGCCTCATCACTCTCACAGTAAAGAATTTCTTTCTGTATGTCCAGTCTAAATCTACTCTTAATTTAAAACTCTTGCCTCTTGTCCTATCACTATAGGCACTGATAAAAAGCCTCTGTCAAACTTTCTTATAAGAGCCCTTTATATACTGAAAGGTCACAAGAAGACCTCTTCTTCAGACTGAATTGACCCCAAATAGCATAAATTTTAAGTACTGCGCTCTTGGCAGCATCAGCAATCTCAGGTTTTTTCTACCAGTCATTGAGTCCTAGATCTTTTATTATCATTTGAATTGCAAATTAACCTGCGTTGCTTCAGAATTGTTTTGTTTGGGCATTTCTGTGTTTATCAGAACACTGTGAAACTGTTTTGTAATGGTTTTGTTTCTTCACTAACAAAGTTTCTTTTGTTACACTTAAGTGTAATAAAGAAAATAGCCCAGTACATAGGAGAAGTTATGGAGGACTCGAAAGATAAAGTCCAGGAAAATCTTCTGGCCAATGGAGGTAGGTGCTGTGAATGTGGGGGTTTAAATGCATTGATGCTGCTTTTGCTTGCTTCAGAATATGAATATGTGGAATTGAAACCCTCACACTTTAGAAAGGACAGTAATCAGCAACATTTTATAAGAATGTGTCTAGCCTGCTCCCATTTTTCTCAGCAGAAGCTAACTTTGGAGTGAAGATGAAAGAGACATCCTTGTTCACTCCTAACATAACCTAGCACACTTCTGTGCCCTGCCTGAGCTTGATTTCTTAAGGGCACCTAAATCTCATTCTGTATGGCTGTGTGACATCTGCCAGTGATCTGTCAGTAATTTGCATTCCCCAGCTATTCTGGAAAAATACAGCAAAATTGGATGTGGTATGCATGCTGATGCTTTTGGATAAACTAAGAGTGCACACTCCATCTCTCTTTGTCTGCAATGTTGTACATCAGATCTGTATTAGTAAAGGATGGGGAGGAAGTTCTTTTAGAAATGTCCTTGAATGATACAAAACTGATGTTTGATGGCTGCAACTGTTCGAGAAATACAATAATCCCACTTACTGTGTTTCAGGGCTAAAGGATAAAAAGAAATGTCTCCAAAGTATGTTGAGGATGGATGGTTGTGGTGTTGTTACATGCATGCATTTGTGTATATTAGTGCTAGTCACAAGCCTTGGTCTGGTTGTAGAGATACAGTGATCAGGTTACGATGGATTTCTCAAGTGACAACCTCGTAGCTTGATCACGATATCCCTATGACTTGAGAAACAACAGGTTTCATTCATTTCCTTTGTTTCCCCTTTTTATACCATTCTTTTCCCTATCAACTGTGCATGTGTTATATTAGAAGGATATGGAAATTACTTGCATGTATCACTAATTTCCTCTGTCTGGGTTTGGTTGTCCAAACAAATCATATTGAATTAGGATATTAACCTTTTTAAAATTATTGACTGCATCTTAAAAAATGAAGTCAGCTTTAGTATATAAGGATTCCCCTAATATATTCCAATGTCAGTCTTCATAAGCATCAGCAACTTTGCTGTATCAATTCTTCCTCCTTTCCTTTCTGATTGGCAAAAGAACTATGAAGTTGAAGACTTCCTTGAGGTTGTGAAATCAGAAACAAAATTGTAAGACATGATTTCTTGCTGCTTGGTCTTGTTTCATACTATTTGACCATCCCAAGATGGTTTTCAGTAACACTGACTTTGGCTCACTTGTATATAACCCCAATAGCAGTTTGGTAGTGGCTGTGTGTCTAAAAAGTTTTTTTGCTAGATTTGTAGGAAAAAAAATGCAAAGTAGTAGAAAATACAGCACTTTTAATTACCCGAACTTACACACATACACAGACACTTGACTTTTCAGTGGACAATGGTTGAAAGCAGCCACATGCAAATTTCTCTCTTATAGAGAGAAATGTGTACTTGTGTAATATAGAAACCTCTAATATATCATGACAGCATAAACAACCTTCCTTGAAATGTATGTAAAGATTTTCTTCAAAGATTCATACCAAACTCTCATCCATTTATGGAAATATTAAACCTAAATGAATTTAAAAATTTGGTAAGTGGTGGAATAACTCCATTCTTTATAGTGAGCCCCAAACAAAGCAAAGTGGGAAGCATAACAATTTTGAAGAATTAAGTGTTTTGGAGAGGAAGTATTTCACATTGCGTTTTAGAGCTGGGTGTGTAAGTTAGATTACGAGACATTCAGGCAGTGGGTTCCCTGGGCAGCTGTGAGCTGGTAGGAATCATCTCTCCTGAGTGAGCAGCTATGTGAAGCCTTTTTGAAGTGACTCGACAGGTTCCATAAATGAGGGATGCCATTCCAGGAGCATCCAGGTGCTGGGGCTGCTTGGCATTTTCAACACAGCTGTGCTAGTGTGTTCACGGTAGTTTGTGCCATCCCCAAGATTAGGCTGCTTAACTAACCTGCACCAGTGCCAACCAGAACTGGCAAACTCACTCAGGAGTGAGCTTGAAAACCTGAGCTGAGAACTCACGCTGTGCTGAACTGCCCAAAAGTTGGATGCTGCTGAGATTCAAGGAATGTGAGGATAGAAAGGGCATGTGAAGTTCTTCAGGGAACTTTTATATCTCATCAGCTATAAATAGGTCAGTGTCTGTCTTTAAAGAGCCTGTGTCTGCAAAGCCTAAGCACATGAGCTTAGAAGAGAAGCAGCAGGATGAAATCCTTGTGTTGTGTACCCCGTGCTGAAAATGCTGTGTGAACTTTGTTGCTGAAGTATTTTTGACCTCTCTGCCTTCCCCACAGAGACCATGAACAAGCACCAATGGAGAACTGTGCATGCAACAGCTGTGTCATAGCTCTGCCAATCTTCTGCAGTTTTGCCCCTTTTCTACACCCTCCCTGTGCAGGAGAATTTGCTCATTCCTGATCAGATATTAGCAGGAAGGGTTGGATCTTTGCCCTATGACTTGTCCACTGGATGTAGGGGATAAACCATGCTGTGGTTTTGAAAGAGGGGGAGAACACTGCCATGGCTAGTGCTCTCTGCCTTCCAGGCAGTTTATCTCTTGCTGAGAAGCCTATTTCTCCTAAGACTTTCCATGCTCTGGAAATCTAATAGGGTAAACTGACTCTGTTGTGGGGTGAGAGAAGCCCATGGAAAGGATAGTGCTGTCCTGCCAAGGGTATTCAGTATCACATGAGACCGTGGAGTACCCTCAGCCTGGTAGTATGGCAGTTACAGAGTTTTTCACATTCCTTCTCACACATCTTGGTTCATAAACTTTTCCCCTAAACCTCAAAGTCCAGCACATAAGAAATTGTGCTCAAACCTTGCTGTGGGACTGAATTCACTCCCTGAAGAAGGCAGGAAAAAACACTGAAGAGCCCCAGCTTGCATGTCTTTTTACTTGGCACCTTGAGCTTGTTTTGCACCCTATCACCTCAGAGCAACTTCCCAGACATTGTCCATATTTACCCTCCTGGTCTGGAAGGAAGCCCACCATTTAGGTGACAGTGCTTCTGGCCTCTTTGTCTAGACCTTGGGACCCTGCCTCCTGCCTTTCCCTTCTCTCCCTAATCTTCTGGGGGGCAGTCCCAGCCCTTATTGTGACAGGATGCATGACTTATCCCCACCCTATAAAGATCTGCCAGAACACTATGTAGCGGTGTGTTCAGCATCCAAAGGCCCTCAGACGCAGACAAAGAGATGTTTGATTTCATGAGCTGCTGGAGAATTCCTTATTTGGTACCATAGTGTACTAAGCCTTAATGTTTTCTAACATCAAGAACCCTTAATCTTCAAACAGTGAAACAGGAAAATCTTGTTCTAGGAGCTGGGTGTTGTACGTGTTCATTTCCCCTTCATTCTGGGAAGAAGCTGTGGGTCACTGTGGTCTGAGAGTGCCTTGTTTTGGGGGTTGCATGCACAGGTCCTTGCTGTGACTTTCTGTTCTTGGATGCTGTGTCTGGATTTATCTATTATATAGTCTCTAGCTTTGTGTGAAATGGGGACATCTGTGTGCAGAGTCAATGAGGAATTCCTTATCACACCTTCATTTGTTTGATTTCTAGTGAGCATTTGACTGGATCTCAGAGAAGTGACATCTGCTATGCTTTTAGTACCTTTGATCAAGCTCCCAGCAACCCTGAATATTACTGCTGATCCTGGGCACAAAGTATTTTTCTGATAGCTGTTGCTGGGATTAAATTCAGGCATATTACAGAAATCAAGACTGAGATTACACAAAACTGTTTTTACTGTGGAGTAGCTGTACACTGCTGTGTCCCACTGATACAGATAATTTTACACTTTTTCTGTACTGTTACATATAATGCAGAAAAGATTTTTGGTTTAACTTTTAAGTTTGGGGATGTTTAGGAATTTGATTTGATTTGGCATAGGATCTGTGCATATTTGATCTAGATCAAATCTCTATAAGAATTGAGAGGTGGGCTTCTGGTTAACACTCTAAAGTTAATCAAAGCTATGCCTAAGCTGTAGCTAGGGACTACTGCTGAAACCTGGACCTGCCATCTGGTGCACTATCTGCTTTCATGTATCTCTTTGCATTTTCAGTTGACCTAATTAGCTACTTGACACGGTTTGAGTGGGACATGGCCAAGTACCCCATAAAGCAGCCGCTGAAGAATATATCAGAAGCATTAGCAAAGGTAAATTGTACTCCAGATTTTAAGATGTCAGCATGGGGAAATATGTCTTTTGGCTGGTTGTGATTCCTCCTCTCATGGTCAATGAGACCAAGCTTTTGGTTTGGGCAGGAACAAGCTCAGAAGCACACACTTTGTACTGAAGCAGTTGATACTAACTTCTACTGCAATAATAATGATACATATATTGCAATGTATTCAATCTGTAAGTATATGATTATCAGATTCACTAGAGTACATTGATATATTTTCTGCACTTTAATCCCCTTCATTGTAATTTTCTTTTTTTCAGTTTGTTTTTTTTTTCCCATGTACTGCCATATTATTCTCCACTTCAGAGGTGTTTTTTGTGAACTTTTTGGCCTGACATTAAATCAAATGCCTTAAGGCTGAATGAATTATTTACACTGTCAGTTCATTCAGAAAGACATGACGTGCTGTTGTTCAAGGTAGTTAACAAATAAAACCATGAACCTGCCCCTTAGGTACAGCTCTAGCACATCAACAGCAAGAGCTGACTGAACCCTAGTTTCTGCAGAGGTCTTTGCCCCAGGGGAACTCTGACCCCGGCTCCCTCTTGGCCACAGGCTGGTGGTTTTAGGGGAGCTGGCAGCTGTGTCTCTGTGTTAAGGTGCCATAGCGGGACAGAGGTGAGAACAAGGTATCAAACACTGCATTGACTCGCTTTTTTCACTTTGTTTTAGCAAGTGACACAAATAGAAGCAGACCTAAAGACCCGATCAGCTGCGTACAACAACATTAAAGGAAATTTGCAAAGCCTGGAGAAGAAAACGGTGTAAGTATTTTGCACTGGGGATGTTGTTGCGTTGCTGAAATGCGGGCAGTGTGTGCTCACACCCATTGCTGTGCGGTGGACCACGTGTGTCCTGGTGGGAACAACTTTTCCGTCTTTGGGACATGCTGAGCATTTAGAGACCCAGTGGAAACAGGTGGTGCAGAAGCTGGTGTATCTCAAAATCAGCTCAAGGATACTGAAGTTCCTCATAGGATTGACAGTGTGAGAAGGCAGTCTTGGAAATAGTCAACTGTTTTGCTCTGATGGACTACAGGGAGTCAGAAATTGCATGAGCTCTGTCAGCTGGTGGATTCCTTTGCCACAGGGATTGTGCCCTATGTTCTGAACAGCATTTGCAAAGCTCCCATAGGAAACAGCTCTGTCTTGCTTGATTCTGCACCTCACCAGCATTCCACTTATGTTTTTGTTTTCTTTCTTTCCTTCTAGTGGTTCAGGTAATGCAGTGTTAAGGCTTCGCAAATGTTCTCTTTCCTGTCTTCATCTCCTTATGGTCTTTGCCTATGTTAGTGCTGATACCTGGGTTTTTTTCTAGGATATCACTGGACAGAGTGGTAAAATAAAGTAAGTAGTAAATTTAAAGCAACTTAGATGATGCTGTGCAAGCCCTCACCCAACACATGCTCGTATGTTCCAGTGTTCCTACTCAGGATTGGGCACAGGGCACAGGTGGCTACCTGACACTCCAGCCAGCCAGGCTGGCAGCCTGCTGGCCAGGGCTCCAGCAACATGAGGAGGGAGAAGAATGGAGACCTCATGGCCAGGGACAATCTTCCTGTCACCATTCTATCCACCTCTGGTGTCCCTCAGTGCCATATAGCTTGGGTTGAACAAACATCTAATAAGTTACGAGCCAGTTAGTTAATATTTAGACCGGTCCAGTGAACCTCAAACCAAAAAGTACTAGTTTAGGTTCTTGTTCTCTCCTGTCCAGTGACAGGGAGGGCAACTCCTCTTCCCACCTAGTGCCTTCCAGCCATATACAGCCAGCCCTGGCTATCTACACGTCCTAGCAATTAATGTGATCAGGTGGGCTTAGTCCGTGGAGACCTCCTGCAGGTCCCACCTGTGTGTGAGGCTGCTGCTCTCGCTGCTGTTCAGCAGGAGGTGTTTCAGGGTGCTTGTCCACAGCAGTTCAGGAATACCAGGTTGCTGGGATGGCTTAGGTCTGTACTTACATGGCTCACTCTGCCTGCAGCACAGTCACACAGGCAGCTCAACAGGCTTCCTGAGAGAGCAGGTGCTTCCCACAAGACGTGGCAATGACTGAGAGCAGATGTGCACTTCCCAAGTATTTACACCCTTACTGTAAAAACAATAGCAGCAGAATGGTGTAATTTTACATAAAGGGCATAAACTGGCCTCCTGCTAGTCACAAATATTGTGTCCTTAGTATTAGTTACTTTTTGATTCTTTTAGTTGCAGTAAAAATAACAAAACAGCCATTTCAGAAGTGTAGCTGTGTCCTTTAGCCACCTCCTTCTGGGCCTTCTTCTACCCCAGTATATACTGTTGGTATCTCCACCCACAGCACAATGCCTCCAATGTTCTGCTGCTGAGTTCCTGCTGCTGTTATTTTTACTTTGTCTTCTTCACCCTAGGGGAAATCTGCTGACCAGGACCCTGGCAGACATTGTGCACAAAGAAGACTTTGTTCTGAATTCCGAGTATCTTATCACGCTGCTCGTCGTGGTGCCAAAGTAAGACAACAGTGTGTGCCCACACCCCGTGTGGCATTGAGAACCAGGCCTAAGCACCAGTACCAGGTGATACCGGGTCAGGCTGGGGCAGCTCATGAGTGCCCTGACTGGGACACAGGTGGAGCCCTTAGCAAAGAAGACACAATTTCTGCCAGGAGTGGTGCTAGCACAAAAGAGGGAGACAAAGACAGTGCCAAAGCTGGAGCAGGACAATTGGCATGTAGGTTTTTCATGGTTACAAGTGGGTTCTCAGTCTCCTGATAGGAATAGTATAAGCTAAAAGAAAACCAGATTCTTACTGCAGCATAGCAAGTTTCTAAAAGGAATTAGACCTGTTCAACTCACAGCTTCTCTCTGCTGACTGTGTCCTTGTAAGTGCCCATACAAAGAATGACTGCTACCAATGGGGAAGTTACACCATGTTCTCCTCAGAGCCCTACACAAAACTTCTCCTCTCCATATAGCTCTGTCCCAACACACATATACAGCACCATCACTCTTCTATGTCTGAAAACCAGGTTGCAAAAAGCTATCTAAGTTTGTTGACTTCATTATCTGAGTTTATTCACGCTAAAAAGAGACCTCTTTTGCAAACTCTTACCATCCCCCCATTGCCTTTCTCACAGTGCTGGCATTTGCCATGAGTGCAGTCTAGCACTGGATCAGCTCTGGGATTGCACACAGCAGATGTAGCACACCTACCCATGGATGAGGGCAGCTTGTGCAGGGGTTCTGCAGCATGGGACACTGTGTGGCAGCCTGGAAGTATATGCCACATTCTTCCCATCATCAGCTTCTTGATGTTGAGCTTTCCTCAAGCCAAGATCCACAATGAAGACTGAGGCTGTGGAGTTGAGGGAAGCATCTCCTCTGCTGGTGACTACGAGAGGAAAGCATAGGAGAGGCTTAATGTATCTTAATGTATCTTAATGTATCTTAATGACATAACCCAGCACAAAGAGCTCAACCGTTCTACCCTAAGTTATTAGCTTAATTAACTACGTATATCAACATTTGCTTTCCAGTATATAGTATTAATTTACTGTGCTTTGTTTCGTATTGCTCAAAGGTCAAGCTATCTCCAGTGGCAGAAGACCTATGAATCACTCTCGGATATGGTAGTACCTCGCTCCACCAAGTAAGTGAAATTTCAAATTAGGCTCTGTGTTTGTTTCACAGATTTCTGTCATGTTTCAGCCCCTCAAATTGGTGGATCCTGCTGGAAATCACTAGTCTAATGCATAGGCTGCACATTAACGTGTATGCAATTCAAATAGAATTTAGTTTGTTGAAGGAAAGTAGAGATGAAAGAAAAAAAAGTCAAATTTTTTACAATTTGCTTGTTCCCTTTTCCAGTAATCTATTTCTTTTTACTTTCAACCAGGCTGTTGCTTCTTTTTGTGTAAAACAGGCATTTTATTACATTTCTTGAGGTATAGTTCAGACACATGCAATCACGAAGAGCTTTATGGAAAGTATATAAAAAGATCTTTGTAAAAAGATGAAACACAAAATCTGCATTTTTAATTGCTTTCTGTTGTGGCATAGAATAATTCAGCATGCTGTCACTTGCACTAGCAAAAGCCATATTTACTCATCCTTTCACCTCAGGTAAAAAAAATCTTTCCTAGAACTTAAATATTCCATTGCTCGGCTCATGCAGACTATGAGATCCCGTCCAGGGCACAAGAGCTGACAGTGGTATTATCTGAAATGGAGAAGGTGGAAAGCACAGAGAAAGAAACAAGCTGTCTTGTCTACTGCCTGTCTCAAAAACACAAGTGCATGTAAAGGTGGGGGAACATTACCAGGAAACACAGAAAAATCAGGCAGGCAGAATGTGTGTATATTACTAAACCAACTGAGAATTCAGAATTTACATTGAGATAGAGTAGCCAGTGCAAGTAAAGTAATTGTTCCCTGATTCTGTCACAGCAGTATTCAAAAAGCAGGGTGTTGTTCATTATCATAAATGAAAATAAAAAGAATTGCAAAAGGGGAAGGTGAGGTAGGTAAAAAAGGCATGAGAGATTTGCCATGTCAAATCGCAGCAGTGGATTTCCCTCCCACAGAATGATTGCTGAGGATGCAGAGGGAGGACTCTTCACTGTGACCCTATTTAGAAAAGTGATGGATGACTTTAAGGCTAAAGCCAGGGAGAACAGGTAAGAAGCCCTGACTGCTGGGCAGAGCAGGCTAGCAAGAGATGAATATCAGGTGAGGCTTGTTGTGTGTGCAGCATGCTGAATCCATCACTGGTTTTAAGACTTCTTGACTGCTTGGGTTGATGTTGGTCCTAAAGCCACTGAGAAGGCAGGGTGGGGAGGAGCTGTGGTAGCAGAATCAGTGATCCTTTTCTTTAAGCTCCAAATTACAGATCCTGGAATTGCCCTTTCTGCTCTCATCCTGGTGACAGCAGGAAGCTGGCTTTCTGGGGGTGATTTCAACTCCCACCCTCCACATACTTTAACTTGTTAAATGGCAAGCAACTTCCCATACCTGCTTCTCCCGGAGAAAAAGAAATGAGTGTGCATATTGCCTGGACTAAGGCTCGTGAGAGCAAATGTCATTCAATTGTAGGTTCATGGTTCGAGAATTTTATTATGATGAGAAGGAACTGAAATGTGAAAAGGAAGAGCTGATGAAATTAGCTTCTGACAAGAAACAACAATATGTAAGTAGCGCCTTGTGAGTTGGTGGCCCACATAGTGGCAGCTTTTGCTAGCAGCATGCCTAAGCACCTCTCTCAGAAATGGCTTTATGGTTCCAACAGTCTCTGGTGAGCTCCATTTAGCCCATAAAACTGAGGCGTGGGAACAACAACATGATTTGCCCAAGGTCACTCGAGTTTCTGATAGACTGGAAGCCACTATCAGGCTGCCTGGGAACTATCCCAGCAGCCCATGATGGCCTCAGTGGCAGTGCTGGCTATGGCACTGCTTCACTCAGTGAGGGAATCACAGCACTGTTCTGTTCTCACAGGGACCCTTACTGCGCTGGCTGAAGGTGAACTTCAGTGAAGCATTTGTGGCTTGGATTCATGTGAAAGCCTTGAGAGTTTTTGTTGAATCCGTCCTGAGGTGAGTAAACACAGAGTGCAGGCAGAGGTTCCGGGGGAAGTCAAAATGTACAGCTCTCTTCCTGGTGCAGTTCCTTTGTGGGAGGAACCCTTACACTCCTTGTTTTGTCTTGCTGGAGGTGTGTGCCTTACACACTTCACTCCAGGAGCTCACAGGAGGCAATACAGATGTCCACAAAAAAGGTGACAAATCTGATTAAAAAAGATTCTTTGGGGGCACTTACATGGGAGGGGAAAACAGAAAGACAGTTAGGTTGACTTTTGGCTTCAAAAAGAAAATGCTTTCCAATAAGGAGGCAGCATTGTTTCTGCAACACACCTCCAGTGGGCATGCCTGGAGGCTGAGGAGGGAGAAGGGCAGACAGCTGTGCCGCTTCCCTGCAGGTGATCATGTATGTTGTGTTCCGAGGTATGGCCTCCCTGTGAACTTCCAAGCAATGCTGCTGCAGCCAAATAGGAAGTCTGTGAAGCGCCTGAGAGATGTCCTGAATGTGGTCTTCAAACACCTGGATGAAGTTGCAGCAGCAAGCATAATGGATGTATGTATTTGGACTGCAAGTGCACATGCTGTAGCTTCTCTCAGCCAAATGAACACTTCCACTGTCCTGGGGTTAGAGCATGCATCTCCTCACATCTTGCCATGATAGGAGACCTGGATGCAATCTCTAATCCAAGCTGGTTACAGACTGGATTAGGGTAAACTCAGATTATGATGCAGATGCAACAATTGCTTACATTTTCTGTTCAAGCATCTGATGTTTACAGCTACTAGAACAAAACAGGTCTGCTCAACTATGGCCGTTCCTCTACATAAAAAGCTTAAAATCTACGATAAACATTCAGATCAACACAATCAAGAAAAATTAATTTGGAACTAAATCCTAGGACTGTGACACCTCTGTCCCCTGTAAAAGGCTGTCATTCATAAATAACCTAGGCCTTCTACAAACAGCAGTATTTGCTTTCTCCTTCCCCGTATCTTGAATTATATACAATTCAAAACAATTTAGGCTAAAGCAATAAATGAGCTAGCAGGCCTTCAAAACAGCCTAAAACCAGCAAGCACAGGTCCCACTGCATGAAGGGAGGACAGAGATGAGTTGCTGAGATGAGAGCTGAAGCACACAAAAATGCTACAAGATCATAGCAGCACAGGCATGAATTCTGAATACTAATGACATTAGGCAACCTGAAACAAGAAGCAGAGCCAATTCTCAGTGGTGAAATTCCCACCTTAAGCATTGCACCTACAAAGCTCCATTGTACCTGTGGGAAAGGAGCACAAAAGCAATCCCCTGGAGCTTGGAACTGCACAGGTTTACTGGTACTAAAGCCATTACTTCCTTTTGCAGCCTGGCATGGACATCCCTGGGTTACAACTGAGTAATCAAGAATACTATCCTTATGTCTATTTCAAGATTGACCTCAGTCTTCTTGACTGCAGTTAAAGAAGAATTGCTCAAGCTTCATCTATTAGTTTTCAAGACTCTCATGTTACTGTAAAACAATCTTTAGCTGCTGAAAATCAAATGAAAATGCAGATGCTGTAGCAGGATGATCTTCCTAACACTTCTAGAAATTTTTACAGCTACAATGTAAGTTCTCTCTTATTCATGGTTTTACAAAAACATATTTCAGAGGCAGAGGTACTATGGTAGTATTTATTTTTTTTGGTAAATTACAAAGATGGAATATCTACTGGACTTGAAATAAAACAATTTTGAAAGTGTGGTGGCTAATGGATCTACTAAGTGTATACAGTCCTCTTTTTCTAACAAAGCAAACTTAAAAAATCCAAACAGAAAAAGTAGAAAGCATCAGAGCAAAGCCAAAAGTTCCTTTAATTTAACAAAAAGCCCCAAAAGCTTAAGAGGAAAGATCCTCAAAAATGTGGAACTTACCATAATATGACTTACAGTCCCAAGTACTCATGAGTTTAGTTTTCGCAAAGATACTTCCGTTACAACAGTTCCATTACAGCTCATCTGCTGGGATGATTTAAGAGTTGGAGCATATCTCCTGCATGGAATCAGCAGTTACTGCTGGCTGCCCATGGTTCCAACACTGCCTTTCACAGGGATGAGCTACGGGCAATCTCTTACAGACACTGGATGACAAATACCCACATTACATTATCTCCTTGAAAGAAGGGGAATCTTTCAGCTCTTTCATTCCTTATTTATAAACAAGCTGATCTCATCAGGGTCACTTCACTAGAAATCAATATACAAGACATGGAGAGCAATAAAATAATAGTATTTTAATTTAAAAAGCACCAGTAAACATCCCTATTCACAGTCCTGATTCCCCTTCCAAAGGAAATAGCAATTTCAGATCAAAACAATGCCAGATGGGAAGTGAAGAAATATTACCCAATATGCTGGAGACAGCACCAGGGTTGTTTTCTGTTAGCACCTGGAAATCCTTACACCCTATAACACAGATTAGCATCATCACTAATCCAGGGGAAAGACCAACAGCTCCCAGCATCTCTCATTGCAGCAGCAACCCCACTTCCATTATATTAATAATCTTACGAAGTCTGGCACAAAGAAAGAGAAACCCCCTGAGAAGGAATAGGAAGACTAAAGAGCATTTAAACTAAGATTGTCCATCTTATCAGGCTTTGGGCCAAACTGTCAAGATCTCACAGCAAGGAGGTGGTTTAGGACTCCCCTCTGCACACACCTCTCTATTCTTCAGTTCACTTTCAAGAGTCATCCAAAATGGGACTGCTTGTACTATGTACACCTTTCTTACTCTATACAAGACTAACACTGTGTGTCAAAAAATATTTTATTATTTAATTGAAACAGAAGCTGGGCAGGTTCCACCTCCATGAAAAAATTACAGTTAAAATTGGTTACACTAACAGCCTCCAGTAACACTCAAAAAAGCACATTATCAACAAAATAAGACCCAAGATGTTCCAAAGAAATTTCCATGTTGTCCTCAAAATATTTGTTACACAGAATACAATCAAGTTTACTGGTTATGACAATTCATAGAATTTCTGCAATGTTTTCTTGAGATGCGTACAGTCCACTGCTGCAGTGCATCCAGTAGCACAGTGTGTCATGTGCTACTTCTCCATAAAAAGGCCACTGAAATATCTGTCTGATTGTGATCCAGGCTGCAAACTGCTGTGCAGGCTCTCCCAAGAAAAGAAGTTTCCTGAAGATCTCACAGCTCATCTTTATTCCAGTCATCCAGATCCACATCACTGAGATCAATGTCATCTTCAACTGGAAGCTGTTAAAAAGGGAAGGTTTTGAGTACATGTTTAGAAGTGCCTAACGCCAGAAGATCCCTGAGTTGGAAAGATTCTTACTTCATCCTGAGAGTAAAGCTGTCTCCTGTCATCTCTTTCATTCAGAAAACTTTAAGTGCACTAAGCACAGGACAAGTGATCAGAGTTTAGACTAGGAGGTTGTTTTTTACTAATCAAAATACTCCAGATGAAGGCTATACAAATAAACTATGTAAAAAAACTACCACCATATTCTGTGTTTTTATCTATCTGAAGTAGATCAAAGGACTGCAGTAACTTTGGTTTTTACAGCAATGTTGAACCTTAAGAAGGCAGACTTGGTCACCATGTTATTTATTACACAGGCTTTACCTGACAAGCTTTCTGGCATTAAGACCTTGATGGCAAGGTCAGCATATTGCAGAACCCAAGTCTCCACAACACTGGGATCTTGAATGCATGCACTACCACCTCCCTCAGTCAGCACTGGTAATACATTTCTGCCTCAAGGGATCCAGCTTTCAGACCACACTCTAACAGTTAGGCAGGAACATCTGGTCCACAATGTCAGATGATCAATGTACCATTTGGTCTACTGGCAGGATTAAGATAATGGGAAACAAAACTTGCCACAATCTTGTAAGAACAAGAACTTTCACACTGACAGGTGTTAGTTACGCTATCCTGTCGCTTCCGAGCACAGCAATTCTTCAGCACTCTCAGAAATGAAGTACCTCTTACCTCACCATCTTTGCCATCCCAAGGTTCAACTGAATGAATTTTGGGGAAAGATCCACCACCCACTGGTGCTGTAGAACCACGACCAACAGAGAGTTCCCTGAGAGAAACAAGTAAAAGTTTAATTTAAGAAGTTCCTCCAACTTCGACCTCCCTGGAACAGAGCCTGCTTTAGATAAGAGGAATAAAAGTTCACTATTTCATCTCGTTTAAGTAGATCTAAACCGTCAGGATACAAAAACCTCAAGAAGCAGAAAATGACAGAGCCCTTAAAGCAGCATTGAAAATTTACAACTGGATTTGTAAATTTTCAATTTACAAATCTGTGAGATTCACTATTTCACATTTCAGCAGTGTAAAAACCAGATAAGTGCAGCCCTTTAAGAGTTTATCACTTAAGGCAACTCTAAGGGGAGCCTGTAATTCTAGTTCTGAAGTCACCTGCAAGTGCTAGTTGAAATCACCAGTGATCTTTAGTGGAGACAGCCTCCATGGGTTCCAAAGTTTCGTTTGAGACACTCCATCCTGAACTTGCTAGTTAGGCTTGCTCAAAAAGCCCAGCATTAAAATCCTGAGGAGCTAATCCCTTTGCATCTTTCAGAGGCAAATAAGACTGAATTAGCATTCCTCTCCAAGTAGAGTTCACAATTTTTATGCTCTCACAGTGCCAATTTCCTTACTTGTAGTCAACACTGCTGAGACTGCCTATTAGATTGCAGAAGCTGCATACAGCAGCTGAGTAAATGGCCAGCCACACCAGCTGTGATTATACTGCTTTCTCTGGGTAGCACAGCTGAGCTGAAGTGTCGGGAAGAAGATTATTCCAGCAAGTAGTGCTGCATGGTAAGACAATACCAAACCAATTACCTAATGCAATATAAGCTGTTAAATTGGCTGTAGTGTCCTCGAAGCACCATCCAGCCTCACCCAGGAGAGGCTTCACAAAGGTGGACTTTATAGACTAAGAAAATTTGCCATGTCTGACAAAGGCAGACACTTTCACATTAGTATAAACTGTCTGGTATTTTTCTTCTTGTGTCTGTATCCTGAATTCAACTCAATGGCCTAAGAATGTTCCTTTTTTTGGCATTAAGAAGAAAATCTTACCACTTTCACAGGTACGAATATAGCACTGATTCCATTAATCCAGTAGGAACTGCACTGAATTAACGTGCTTCTTATGGCAAGGTGAGGAGAGGCTGTTGCATTTGCTTTTGCAATTCTGGCTGTTCTCTGCCATTCTCCAAGGACAGACATGGAAATAACACTTCTAACGTAAGGTCTCAAGGGCTCTTGCATAACTTATGGCAGTTGGTACTTGACATGGAAGCAGAGTTTCCACTTCAGTTTGATCACACTAAAGCAACAGTTTAAGTTTAGCTGCTCTATTTCAATGCTGCTGCCACCTTCTGTCATCTCTCCATTTCCTCTATTCCATTCTTCTCAGCACAGGCTCTTGCCCAGCAACACAAGAGGCAGTTTCACTGGAATTGCGCTGAGCAGTGAGCTACTGACTTTTTGGACAGATTGTTTCAACTCTCCCAATCAATTTATCAAGTGCCAGGAGAATGGAAATGTGGGAGGGGGAAGACAGGACCAAACTGAATCAGAAAGATGAACAGCAACATATACAACCTCAAGAACTTCAACAGCACCCATTATGATTCCCAAACTGGGGACTTTCCAATTACTAATGACTACTCAAAATGCACCATTTGAATTAAATGGAATTCACTAGTAAGTTATTTCTTAAGTTACCAGAGAAACAGAATTTTTCAACATCAAAGTCCACTTCTGTTTTCAAATATTGTACTAAAACTACCTATCTTAAGTCTAAATGGCCAACTTAATTCTGCACACCACAAAAAGGTAATGACTGCTTTATTGCAATCCCGATTGAAACCATTCCCTTAGTCCACCCAATTCTCATCTTAATTCTCTTGACCGTGGCAAGGTTTGTCTGATGCAGGAGAGTCTGCTTGTGGTCTAAAGAGTTATAGCCCCAGATACAGAAAGATTTAAGTCACTTAAAGATTTCACACCTGAGAAACTCATTAATCCCTTGCTCACTGAATGATCCTTTCAGAAGGGCAAATTTCATCTTCCGAGCATTAACAGCTGCCATTGCTGGATACCCAAAGCCTCCAATCCCCAGAGAGCTCTCAAGATCTGACTGAGCACCTGCTTCTGTCCACAGCCACCTTGAGGAAAAGATGAAATAGAAAATTAATAATGAGGATAGGCACTACAATAATTTTCAAATCCCATATCCTGCAACCCTGCAGAGTTCAAGTGGGGCTCTGTATTGCCCTTGACACTTTCAAAGTCAGCAGGGAAAAGGAGAGTCCTGATCTTGAACCTTGCAACAGAAGAAAGCCCCCTCTCAGCAGCACCTCTAGGCCTGTCCCACCCACACAGCCACCAAAAGCTGGGTAAGAACAGCCACTAAACACAGTGCAGAGGAAGAACTATGTTAGCAACCTGAACACACTGCTACACTTTAGCCAGTATTAGGGGGAAGGTTTAAAAGTACTCAAGTCACAGATCTAAAGATTACGAAGTCCTGCCCAAATATCACTGTGGAGGATTTCTAGCTAAGGACACCCAGTTCCTCTCATCTTAGCAAATCCCCTGAGGAACCTCTGGAATGAGCCAATCTCAGCATTTCCCCCCAGGCTTTCGTGCCATTTTGCTCCGCTTCACAGCAGTCAGTGTGACAGAACAGCTCTCACTTTCCTGAGAAGTCCCAGAGAGCCTAACCTTCTCTCACCTGAGAGAAGGAGGAGTAAAGGCATAGCCTGCTGGCCTGTTTCTTTGAGAGCATGAAACATGTTAATAAACTGCAATTTACTTGGTTTTTTTTGAGAATTCAACAGTCACACTGCCAGACTCACCAACCAGCAAAAGATGGTAAAAGAAACCTCCCTAAAATACTGGAGTACACAGGACAAGAGTAAAAGATGCTTAATCTCATTAATCTCATTACTGCTTAGTAAATGCAGAATTTGAGAGGTGGATGAAAATTTTTAAAAAAGGGCTGTTTTAAAGTCACAGTATTCCCTTCTCCAGTAATTAGTGAAATATCAAGATATGCTATCCTGAACAAGGAACAACTCTTTCAGTAGCTAAACAGGTATAATACAAATTTTATCCCATTACCTCCAGAAATTCTTACATCTTTTCCAAGACGACCAATGGACAATAACACTTACCCCCACATTTTCTTTTTGTATTTTTCAGCCATTTTTAACATGACATCCAGGTAAGAATTTCTCCCTGAAGCTCCTGTTAAACAGAATTGGACAAGTTAAAATGCACAACTACATGCTTTAAGCCACAAATTCATACAGAAGTCTGCTTGTTTGTATGTGTACCTGTGTCAAGAATATGAGGCAGGACAGAAATGATGCAGAGCTGATGAGCATCACAGGTACTCTTCAGAACATCCTCACTAATTATCTAGAAGAAAGCAGCAGAAAGTCAATGACAGTAAGATCTGGTTCTTCAGTTGTGACTGTGGGTCCCTCCAACAGCCTAATAACTCCATCCTGCAAGGTAGTCAGCACTGAAACAACTTGACACAAAAGCTTACAAGTCTCTTCTACTTCACTGGTCCCAGAGTACAAGAGTAATTTAAAAAGAGTTCACCAAGTCTTCTGTTGAGACTTGCAACAACATGAAACTATGCAGTACCAAATAAGGCCTACAGAAGGCACAGTCAGATGTCACTTCTTGCTCAAGATCACTGTTCTTGCCCAAGGCTGGAAAGAGCACCCCCAGGCCCATGCGAACGCCTGCAAGCACAAGGACAGCCATCAGAGGCAGCCTTTGCTGTGGATGAGGATGTTCAAGCAACAGTAACTGCAACACTGGTTTTGTGGGATCAGTCTCAAGAAGGAATTGATCCACTGACCTACACCAGTGGTCTCCAACCTTTGATTGTGCATCCCACCAGTAAATAAGTTTCTAAGCATGCAGCCTCTGATATATATAAATCCATTATATACATATACACATACATCAACATGTATTGCTGTATTAATATTAGAAAGCATACAAAATAAAAAATTTAGGATAAGAAAGATGAAATACGCACTATATAAAAATATCTTTATCTTTATTAATAGTACATATATTCTTCAGTTTTTTCCTTCCTGCATCCCAATAGACTGTCCTGCACGCACCTCACTTTGGAGACAAGGGATCACCATTTCAAATCTACCAACAGCAAGCTGGAAAAAGAAGTCACCTGACAGACAGTGGAGTTTTTTGGACAACAAGCAAAACTACTCATCATGCATCTCCTAATGGATGGCTTGCAAATAACAAGGCCCTGCTCTCTTATTGTAAGAAAAGAGACAGGGCACAGAACTCAACTTTTTCACTCATTCCTCAAGAGCAGATTCAGACACCCTGGCATCATCCTGTCGATGCCTTCATTGCATCAATTCTGATCATCTTCCAGACAACAACAAATTGATGGTAGAAATGAACATTCAGCTTTTTGTTATTCAAAGCTTGTCATCCTTTACTTTCTGGGGCAAAACAGTGCAAAAGCACCACACTTAGGCAGTTTTATTTGAAGTTCATATAGATCTGTAACAACTGCTGCCAAGAGTATGATGGAAAACAAATTTGAGAAAATGATGTATAGGTACCTCCAGAAGCTCAGGTGGTGGTGCATTATCAGAAAACAGATCCAGAGCACGAGCAATGATATCAGATCTAGTTCTCCCACCATCATAATCAATAGGGTCTTCTCCTTTCTGGAAGATTTTAATGGTGGGAAATCCACGAATCTGCAAGACAAGTTTAAACCATCAGCTCAAATAAACCTGAATATTTATGGTGGAAATTATCTGCTTGTCTGATGTCCTCTAGACTAAGAGCAAGGGAGGATTCAACAATTCAACACCTTAGTATATGGTCTCAGGTGTTCTGACTCAACTTGAGTTTTGTAGCTTCCTACTTCTGCAACCATTAGAAACAAGGCTAACGTACACTAAAATGCTGCTTTGGAGTTTTGACCTTATGAACCAGCAATGGTTTCATTTCAATTTAGATGCATCAAGCACTGCAGGTTTAAGTACCATGAGGACTATCTTTACCCTTGATACTTAGTAAACATTAATTTCCCGATTTGTCTGGGATTGGACAACACTGGGCATACACGGCAGCCAGTGGACCTTAAGCTCCTTCTGCTACACTTTCAGTAAATCTTACTCAGTGCTCCCTCCACACTGTCAGCCATGTGCACTTAGAGGGAAACTATGCAGCACACTGTGAGCTCTGTGGACTGTACTAAAAATTCAACAGTATCCATTCTCTTTTGGTGAGCAACACACCTGATCTGGGCAGCTGATATTGTCGGAGTGATCCCTGATAACTGGCTCCAAGGGTTCCAGAGATGCCTAACCAGCCTACAGTCTCAAGGAAGAGACCTCTCACTCCCGATGATAAAAGTATACAAGATGTTATGGAAATAAACAGCCTTTCTTCTCAGCAACATCCAGAATAATTATTTTCCTCTTTCTCCATTTATTTATGTTGTTACTGACATTCATTAATTATTTTTGTGAACCAAATTGAATGGGTCACTTATTTTGAGCCCAAAACATTTAAGTAATACCAGATAGGGGAACAGTTCAGTAAGATTGAAGAAAAACCTGACTTGGTAAAAACGGAAAGAAACTTGTCACCACTGCAGAGCACACTCACCCCATATCGGCTTGCCAGCATCTGATTGACTGTTGCGTCTACTGCAGCCAGCTTTACTTTTCCTTTTGTTTGTTCCTTCACCTCAGTGGCAGCAGCTGCCCATTCTGGCTCCAGGCTGAAAAACAGAGAGTACAAGTGTCCTGAGCTCTCTCAGAGCTAGCAAAAGTATACCACACTTTTAACATTATGTAGCATGTTCTACTCAAGAAAAAAAGTCTCTTGCTGAGAATGACAGCTAAGAGGCTTATCTAAACAAGACTGATGTCTTTCATCTGAAGGAATGTAAAGTTTAATATAACTTCCAGATTTTATTTCTACTGATAACTGGGAATTTTACTGCTAAGGAGGAGTGCAGCCAGAGCAGCACCAAGGGGCCCTGAGGAGAAGCCCACAAATTTTTGTTAGATCACCTTACAAAAAACCCTCACTTCTGGTATACTCGAGATGCAAGGTCTCTTTTAGGGGATTAAGGGTATTACACAAAATAGGCACTAACAGAAACTGAATTGTTAAAGCAAAACCTCATTTACTTTTTGCAGTGCCCACACCATGGGGCATAAAACTCCACCATCCACACATCGTCACTATTTATGACATTCTTATCAAAACTGTCATCAGTCAGCTCAATCACATCCTTCTTATCTCCACCTCCGCTCTCCCGGCTCTGTAAGAAACAAACAGACCTTCACGTAAGAAGTAACCAAAACTGGTCTCCCACACAGGTCAACTCCTGTGTGTGCCACATTGAACAAGATACAAAACAGGCAGTGTTAGGTCATACAATTTTCCCTTTTTAAAACTAACAGTACACACAGCCTACTCCCCACAATATTTTCAAGACAGAGCAAATGAATCTTCTCTTGAGAAAAGAGAAATTGGGTCAAATTGACTACCAAGAAGATGTGGAAACACTTTTTCAGGTCTTCAGGCACTGATCTGTCCACGAACCAAGTACTGTCCAACCTCCACCTCCATCTGGAACCAAGTCCTGGTTTCCAGGCAAAAAAAAGTGTGGGAGTTCGATACGCACTACAGGGTACAGTCCACCCAGGTCTTCTATGTGGCTATCCTGAGGATGTCAAAATGTACTTGCAACACAACTCAGAAACAGTAGTAGGAGCAGGAAGCTTTTCAATTTACCTTCAGGGAGAAATCCAGCAAACCAACTTCAGAAAAACACTACCAAGTTAAAAAAAACCTTAATCTGTCTAATTTAGATTAGGCAAATGGTACCTGAACCACCTGGAGAATGGGGCTAACAGGAACCCCAAAGTTCAAAGGGAGATGCCCCTGTAGAGGAACAGCCCCATACACTGAGAACTGACTAGCTGGAAAGCAACTTTTCAAAGAGGAACATGAGTGTCCTGTTGGATAAGCTGAACATAAGACAGCACTGCAATCCTGTGGCAAAGGTGGTCAGCAGCCTCCCAAGCTGCACTGGGCAGAGAGTTGCCAGAAGCTCTGAGGAGGCAATCTTCTGCTCAGCACAATGTGAAACACCTGGAGTGCTGGGTTTAATTCTAGGCTCCCCCATAGAACAGGCATGCACACACTGGAGCAAGTCCAGCCAATGGTTGGAGCCGATTGAGGCTTTGAGCATCTAACATGTGTCGAGGGGGTGCAGGACAGTAAAAAAAACAAAGGCAGGCTCTTCACTGCAACAAGAGACAAAAGGGACAAAGTTGAGACACAAGAAATACCATTCTATGATTCTATAACCTAGAACATCAGAGGAAAGATTTCTACTGGGAACACGGTCAAACACTGGAACAAGTTTACTGGAGAATGCAGCCCATTTGGAGTCTCAGTTCTTGGAGATACAACTTCAGGGATACAGCCCTGAGCAATCTGCTCCAGCTGGCCTTGCACTGGCAGGGCACCTGAACTAGATAAAACTCCAGACACCCGTTCCAAATCTGTGACTGAGTTGGGAGCTTTGATCTCCTGTATGAGACAGTCTCTAGCTGAAAAACAAAACACACATTCCCTCAAATACCTGTTTTCCAGAACTGTATCCTCCGCTTCTGCCACTAAGACGTTCTTTCACCAGGGACCGAAGAGCACTTAGAGCAGCATCGACAATAGCATCACTTGTCCTGCCACCTGCAGTGCAGCAAAATAAGTGATCAAACCATCGAAAGGCCAGTTTACAGTATGTTCCTAACTTAATTACAAACTTAATCCTCCCTCACCCTAATGATCTTTCAGGAAAAGCAGGACTGGGCTATGACTGATACAGTACTAGTGGTGGGACATCTGACTTAAACACAAGCAGCAAGACTGACTTCACTACATCTTTTTATTACCTGGCTTTTCTGATGAGGAGTGACACTATGGCAAGCTCCAAATAGACAGAAGAAAGGAATAATTCCTTGAAACTCCCTATCAAACTCCAACAACTATGAACTGCACGTGGGACTGTTAGATAATGATAAGATATACACAGTTTGGTCAGACCACTCCCACCCATCTGTCTCTCTGTTACTACAAGCACCAGGCAGGAAGGAAAAACCACACAACACAGCATTAACAGCCACCATGATTACCACATTCAGGGAAGTTTTTAGGCATGCAACATCTAAAAATTCATCACATTACCCTGATAATCCTCTGCTTTGTTTTTGTTGGCTCCAAATATCTTGATAGTTGGAAACCCTCTGACTCCATACTGTCCACCCAAGGACTGATGTTTATCTGCATCTACTGCACCCACTTTCACTACACCCTGCAGAAACAAAACAAAAAATGACACCCAAGACTTCGACAGCAATTTAACACGTTTTATACTCTCTGCCTGGGGCAAAAGGGAAGGGGGGAAGAGAGAAGGGCAGTTACTAGGACTGTAACAGAACAGAGGTATTTTACCCCCCAAGCATTAAACTACAGAACACTATAAAAGTCCACTTCTTTTTTCAGCATGACAAAATAAATTTCAAATTGTTTGGGTTATTCTTTAGATGGGTTATTTTGTTTGGTTTTCTAAGAAGGAGAATATATATGTATTTCATATAGGCAAGAGTTCAGCTAATGACAACATGACTAATTTTTTTGTAATTAAAAAAATATTTAACGCCAATGGCTTAAAAAGGTGTTTTCAGTCCTATAGAATAGTAATGGGAATTCACAGAGACAGAACTGACTTTATTCCTCTACAAGTCAATGGCTTCTTTTAAAAAGGCTACAACAAACCAAACCAAACAAAAATCCTCAGCTTTCAAGTACCTGAATAACACTTTTCTGGCTAGACAAGTACAATTAAAGTGATAATGGTTGTAAGGACCAAACTCCTCCATGTTCCCAATCCAGATGTCAAACAGCCAAACTCTCTTCAATCCACTTCCACAAGCTCATTTGAAAGGCCAAACTTACTTTTAAAGCTGTTGCTGCTTTCTTCCACTCAGGGGTCAGCCTTTGACAATGACCACACCTTTTAGAAAAAACAAACACAATCAAAAAATGGTAAATGTCATTCAGATCTGACAACTATTTCAGTCACTTATAGCAAACTGTAGGACAGTGAGAATTTACTCATGAAGAGAGAGGAAAAGAGCCTGTGCCACAAGATCATACCATCAGAGGCTTCTGAAGGAAAACCTCTACGTTATATAGACTGCACTACAAAAGGCACAGCAAGGCTTCCCCTAAACCTCTCAGTCCAGACACAGTCAAGCTGTTGCAACAAAAGGCCACTTTCTCCAGAACGTGGAGCTTTAGATGACAGTATCACAGAGGATTTGTAGAAAGATGGAATATATATATCACCAGAATTTAAATGGAATAGACTCTATACTCTGGACCTGAGTAGAACAGGAGTCAAAGAGGGATGCTAATTAATTATGCACAAAGCCAGTATTTTTAAATGGAAATTGGAAATTTTAAGTGTGAATTCAGATCTGTGCCTTCACATCAGAATTACACAGAAGTGAGGGACTTTCTCACTTACCTACTGCACTTTAATCAGTCATTTTTAATATTCATTTAACCAGAAAAAAATCAAGTAAAAAAATGGTATAAGTTTTGCTACCAGACCCTATTTGCCAACTTGAAATGCCAATTCCTGCCTTTTTCCCCTCATGAAAATATTTAAAGCAGGAACCCCAAGTACAGCTATTTTGCTAGTCAGGAGGCCATCAAACTGACAACTGTGCTGCCACCAACTGAATAAAACCTTGAGCTGATCAGCAGCAGATTCCTGTGCTACTGCTCTGTCATAAGAGCAAGAACACAGCTGCAGTTCTTACCATGGGGCATAGAACTCCACCAGCCACAGGCTCTCGCTCTGAATGACCTCCTTGTTGAAGTTAGTTGGTGTGAGCTCTATCACATCATCACTGGCTGAATACAAACCGTTAACTGCCAGGAACAACGTGCAGCTCACTGTACCTAAAACGAAAAGCAAAGACATCAGCAGTCCTGTTGAACATTTACGACTTTTCTGTTGCCATGGCTAAATCATCTCCCCACTCTTTGCAAATCAGCAGCGGTGGGAAGGGATTCCAATTAGACCAGATAAAAAAGGAAGTTAAGGGAAGGCTCTCCCTCCTTGCTTAAAATACGATTCCATAGGTTCATGTAAAATAGGGTCTGTGCCTAAAGCTAGCTGGAGTTGTGCCACTCCTGCTATGGCTCTCCACGGAGACTTGTGTCAAAGCTCCTACCCTAACTCCTGCTGGTACTAGACCACCAGAACTTCTGCAGGGATCCCCACCATCAGCTATGTTTTCTTTCAGTTCTTGTAGAAACTCCTAAGCAAATTGTTCAAACCTCTTGCACAGCAGGCACTCAAACACATCTTTTATAGGATCACATCACACAGGACTGTCCCAACTAGGCTTGGCACAGTTACACTGATTTTAGGACCAGCACTTGATGCACTGGTAGTGCATCATTCTTGCTTATGAGTATCTTAGTCTACCATTGATTTATGTCTTTAGGAACAGACTGGAGAATAACAGCTAAATCTCTCTGGTTAACAACTTAAGCACCTTGAGAATGCTAAAAAAATAACTATAAAATGCTAAATAAATAAATACAAAAAGATAGAAGGAAATTGCTTTCTCTTATGGCTTTGTACTTCTGTTTATTTCTGGAACTCATTATTACTTGAGACTTTGTGCATAAAACCTCACAATTCTTCCTTCTACCTAGTCAATCAGGGAGATTGAGAGATGACTAGCATCTCTGTAACAAAGTCCACCCAGCAAAAGACTTTTCTTAATCCACTAAAGACTGGAGGGAGTAGAGAGCTCAGACATCCAAGTTAGAACCAGACATAAAAAAGCTTTGCTGTAAGTGGTTAACAAATTGAATGGGAAGCTGCACATTCTCTCTCAAGACTCAACATGAGAGAAAAACAGGTCAATGATGCAGAAACTCTACAGCACATGGTATACAGACTGCACAGCATCACCTGCACTTTATCAGTCCCATGCAATAAAAGCCAGTTTCATTACCCCTATTCTGCAGGAGAGTGAAGCTGACAGAAGTAACATCTTCTAGGTTACTCTAAGCAGAGATCAGGACTGAATTGCCACACTATAAACCAGTGCCCTCTCCACTGTACCACTGCCCCATCCTATTGGTTTCTTCCAACAGGATGCAACTGATTTCTTCTGGGTTGACCAAGATCGGTTTCCACCACCAGATGTATGTGTTAGATTGGCTCTGTCTCTTCAGTACGCCCATATGCAAGCGGCATTTGGTCAGCATTGATCAACTGACTTCCAAGGTGATCTGCGGCTGTCACAGCATGTTACAGTGACCCACAGTAGCAGCTGCTGCTGGGGTAGAGTAAGAAAATAAGGATGGAAAAAGCTCCTTGAATCTTACAGTCACGCTCAAGAGGAAAAACCTACTCTTAGACAGAATGAGACCATTAAATTGAAATCAGCATATTCTCGCTTCACCTTTTAGGTGATCTCTGGCAGAATACATTCAGAAGACAGAACTCATTCAGCCACTTCTGTCCCCTGAAAGAGAGAAGTTCTGTCTTATGTAAATAAACCTGCTAAAGACAACTCACAAAAGAAAGTACGTGGTGAAATTCACCTGGTCCCCCATCACTGCATTTTTTTAAAAAGTATGAGTCATGAACTGGTGGCATAACTTTCCTTTCTACAGTGAAACAGGTTTTCAGGTTCAAGGTTTAATTCAACTTCAGCAAAGAAAAAGATCATTTTCCTACAACCATAAAGCCAGATAAATGCAAATCTGTCCTTGTTATTAAGGAAAAAAGAAATAGATAATCTTGAAACATGAGATTGGAAACTAGAGGATAGACTTCAAAAGTTGTTTTCTAATGTAAGCAAATCACAGGGACAGAAGCATCAATAAACCAACTAAGGCAGCTCCATGCTGGTATTACTAGTCCCAATTGAACTGCAAAGTTGCAACTCGGGATATCTATGTTAAAAAAAGCTTTTGTCACGGGATGATGATAATGATTCTGTGAACTTCTTCGCACAATTACCCCCTCCTGCAGCAGTGCTCGGTGTGCCGAGGCCCACAAATCCCTGCACACGTGCGCTCGGCGAGCCACAGCCTGGGCCAGAGCTCCCGGCACCATGGGCGTTTCCATCCAAGGGATTCCCGAGTGGGAATCGTTTACGATGCCTCCAGCACACAGGAGGCGGCAGCAAGGGCAGGGGACGGGGAACACCAGCCCTCCTCGGACTCCTCCATTTGACCTCGGTCATTGCTCTCGTGCTGCCCTCAAAGCACCAGATCGCAAGGCAGGGCAGCCAGGCACGCACAACACCGCCGCTTACTCAAATCACTCTCATCAAAGAGGGTCTTTGATTAGGGTGAGAGATAACCTTTTTTTTTTTTTTTTNTTTCTTTTTTTGTTTGTTTGTTGCGGGGGGTGGGGGGGGGTGGGGCGTGGGTTTTTTTTCTGTTTTCTACTCGGAACTTTAGGATCTCTGTACGTGTGCTTCGCCAACCCACCGAGCAACCTCCGAGGCACAGACCGGCCACAGCCGGACCGCGACTGAGAGCGCTGCCCCCACAGAATCATTGGGGTTGGGAAAGCCCCCTAAGATCAAGTCCAGCCCATGACCGATCACCCCTATGTCAGACCATGGCACTGAGCGTGGCGTCCAGTCTTTCCTTAAACACTTTCAGGCATGGTGACCGCACCAGCGCCCCGGGCAGGCCGTTCTAATAGCTAATCACGCTGTGTGTGAGGAAATTCGCCCTAATATCCAATCTAAACCTCCCCTGGCGCATCTTAAGACTATATCCTCTAGTCCTGCTGCAAGCTACCTGGGAGAAGAGGCCGATCCCCACCCGGCTACAACCTCCTTTCAAGAGCCTCTCCGCTCCGCCCGCCGCCCCGCAGAGCGGCCGCACGGCCCCGGGCTCCTCTCCCTCCCGCCGCGACGGGGCCCGCAAAGCCAGGGAAAGGAAAGTCGCATCCCGCCGTGTCCCACTGCCCCCTCAGACCGCCCCCGAGGCCCTCACGGCTCCTACCCCACCACAGCCGGCCCGCGCCTCGCACCCCCATGGTCGCCCCGCTGCCTCGGCTACCGCCGCCGCCGCCACGGCCTGCGCGCCCCGCCCCGCCACGCCCCGCCCGCGGCACGCGCCCCGCCGTG
>WAAE01005989.1:235398-284653 GCA_013400495.1 Nicator chloris
TTTTTTTTTTTTTTTTTTTTTTGTGGAATATGTGGAAGCAGATGAAAGACAATTGGGAAGAAATTAAGGACGAGTTCATGAAAGCTGTTTGTTGGAAGAGCTATTGAGAATGGCCAAACCTGGGGGCTGCCCCTTGTGCTGTGTTTCTCTGCAGGAGAGAGGGAGGCAGAAAGACAGACCTCCAGATTTCCCCTGTCCTTTAGCTTCTGTATTTTATAGTTTAGCTTTTATAGCCCTACAGTTTTTATATTCCCCAGTCTCAACACTGGTGCAGGGCATGCCCCGAATGAATCAAGAATTATTGTTGCTTGGTATCAGCTAAGGCAGTGATAACCACTAGATGCCACTGTGCCATTTCTCTGTGTAAGACTACGTGCCCTTTGCAGACCTGAGCACAGTATGTTCCTTTCAGCTCTGACACCTTTAGCTCATGGGGATCTCAGCAGAACACTTGGAGATCTGTGTGTGTGGCTTTGTGTGCATATAATCCAACAGAGATTTATGACAGCACTGACAGAGAAAGTCAGCAGGCAAAGTTACTTGTCACTGAGGTTATGCTAGCAGGTCTAGTTCTTATACAACAGAAAACAGCAGTGGCCATTAGTCTTTAAGGAGTTTGCAGTATTTTTCTATAAGCTCCTCTTGATCAGTACTCAGCCCGAGTTGCCACTTGCCTGTGACTGTGAGCTTTGGGACAGTTAGTAAAGCCTTCATTCAGGGCTGTAGAATAGGGACACAAACACGCAAGAGCTTTGTAATGCACCTAAACATTAAAACAAAAACCCCTATGGGTGACACCCTCTACTTTGTTGTAACAAATTGTCACCTAATAAATATTGCTTCACGTTGCTTCCTTTGTGATATTTCCTAGTGATGTTACCGGTGCTGTAGCATGTGACCCCTTTAATCACTATTAAATCAAAAATTGTTAGTGAGGTTTAGAAACTTTTGGTGAGAATAAACCACACTACCCCTAAGATAAGAGCTTCCTCTAGGCTGAATATTCCTTAGAGAAGATTTAGGGCATTAGCCCTTAGTTTGCTTTGGAATATACTTTTCTGTGTCCCTACAGCTATTGTTTTGTGCTGGGATTTTCTCTTAACCTGACCCTAAACCTAATCCTAGAGTGTCCCTTAGACAGGGTTGCCTAAATCTTCTCCCAGTTACACCATGTCCAAAGAAGATACTTTTTGCAGTCCTTTCCAGCCCTGCTCCTACTGTGGTCTGTGGCTCTCAGATCTAGTCCTATCCCAAGCAATAAGCTAAGCCATAGGCCAGTGATCCTTCCCAATCAGAATTCTTTGGATACGAGCTCTGGTAATGCCACTGCTTTACTTCAGTGTTGGATTGAGAGAAAGCCCAGAGCTCCAGGGGCAGGGCTGGTAGCACTCTTCCAAAGTGGCTTCTGGCATCAGTCTTTAGTTTACTTGGAAAGACAACTTCCAGCTTTTTAACAGGTGTAGCTTTGAGTTTATCTTTTGGCTGTGTACTGAACTGTAATCCTTGGCTGGACCTTAGACAAAGTGCCCAAGCCTTTCCTCCAGCTACACAGTCCCCATGGGATAGATCTTTCTGCAGCTCCAAGCTTTCTTTGGCAGCTGCTTTCCAACTCCACCCCAGAGGAATCTCTGGGATGACTCAATATCTCAGCACCCAACACTAGGCTGAGCCACTAGCCAGAGATCACTTAAATATGGGGATGAAATCAGCATCTCTAATTCACTTTAGTTGGTGGATCTCTGACAAGAAGAATTTGCAATAGACTCGTGTGTGTGCACGTGTGTTGAGTTCCAGAGAATTTGCAAAACATGGTGAACTTGCAAAATAAATAAAATAATCCCAGAAGCAAATAGTGTGGGTTACTCATTATCAAGCTAATGAGTAGCAAGAAGTTGAGAATATGTACGTTATACATTGGAAAACAGGAAAAAAATGCTTTTCTCATGTAAAGAGTCTTGTGACTTTCTCATATGCACATTCCATTTTGCATTTAGCCTTATTTGCTACATGCTCATCTTTGTAAGCATAGGGATGGTGAGGGTTACGCTGCAGGCACATGTCTATATGGCAGCCCTGTGCATGTGAAAAAGATGTGAAAGACACAGAACTTATCAGGAAAGATGCTAAAATGTAACAACAGCCAGTTTCACTTGAGTCCTTCTAGTACAAAAACATTTAAACTTAGTAAATTGTGTGTTAATAACATTGCAAATTGCAGAATTCCCGTGGAAAGAGAGGTTGAGCATGAACAAGGTTGCAAAGGAACACAGAACCACCACTGAAAGCCACAGGGGATCACTTCTGTCTTGCCACTGGCTAGCCTGGCCAGGCACGTTGTGTGATGAGCCAGAAGCTGGTCATCCCAGATGCATATTTTTTGCTACTCTGTTTTATTTAGTATTTCACAAGCTTGATTTATACTATATGAGTAGAACCAGCTACCAACTCAGTGCTGATCCTCTGCCTACACTTGTTGGTTTAACATGTGGAATACTGGCTTTCTCTGGAGTGATGCCCTTTATTTTTCAAATATTGGTTTAGTCATCTTGTGAGTTCAGCAGTTTTTCATTTGAGTGACAAAGGAGTGATAAGCTAGAAGTCAAAACACCTTATCTCCAGACACCAGCTGGTACTATGTCTGGACTCAACTGATGGCTTTTAGAAGTATGTGAAGTCTGTATTAAGCACCTGAAAAGGCATGTGTTTGCCTTGTGTTAGTATTTGGATCCTCTTGGATTTTAGTTCTTGCTGTGCCACGTTTTCTGTGCCAGAATTTGCAAATCTGCAGACTAACTTATCTTCCTTTCCCCTCACTCAATCTGCTATTGTCACTAATAGAAACATGTCATCCATCAGAAAGCTAATTCCCACTACTGTACAGAAGAGCAGTCTGAGAAGAGGGTATTTCTAGGAGTTTCAGAGCTGTGGCATGTGTTTATTCTTTGGAAACCAGAGGTCTGGAGAAATACCTTGTTCTTACCTTTTTTAATCTTTTCTTTTATCAGGGAGAATGGCTTGAATGAACTCTTCCTCAGAGGAGGCTGTTATCACAGCTAACCTGCCTGTATACTACCAGAAAAAGCTTTATTTTCTAAAAGTTTCTTCAAAAAGAATATTTGGAAAATCTCTAGCCAGTTGCCCCTGTGCAGGGAGACATATTCATTCAGATACTCACACATCTGGAAAGGGGATGGAGAGCAAATGGAGGGAGTGAAAGAAGAGAAATGAGTGGACTAAAGACAGCCCCTACACTCTATTTTAGAGATTCTCTGGGGGAGAAATTAGAGAATCATCTGAGACAAGAGAATATTGGTTAGATATGAATGCCTGCTGTCAGGTCTCTCTTGCCAGATATCCGTCTTGGACCTTAGGAAACTTTTTCCCCAAAGCCTTTAAATTAAACTAGTATATTACTTTGAATGCTTTTTTATTGCAACAAATCAAAATGTTCAGAAAAATATGTTGTAGTTTGATATATTTAAAAAAATCTTGATTAATTTGAGTCATGAACTGACTCAATGGCACATAACAGATGTCTTTACTCTAGAATTTTATAGAGAATTGGGGAGTATGTGAGAAATATCATCTTTCCTTTTCTCACCCACTTCTACCGCAGGATTGTCCAAGTTCAGTGTAAGCCTGCTGCTCCTTGCAGTGCTCTGAAAGAGCTGGCAGGTGGTGCTGCTTGCCTTTGACATGCAGCATATTTCATCATTGTATTGTTGGTACTGTCAGTACTGTCAAAACAGTCTGTTCATAAAAGTGTTGTGTGCTCAAGATTGGAGATCAAGGGAGGAGAAGAGAAAAAAGAGTTGAACAGGACTAAGTCTTACAGTCCTTAAGATTTTGATGGGAGCTAACAGAAATAAGATTAGTTTGAGCTACTGCATTAACATGACAATTTACACTGTTTGCTAGCATTAAAATGGAGAATCATATGTGCAAAATTAAGATATAATGTGTTGTATTTTTTAACTAAGTACTCAATGTAGCTGTCAACTCTAGGGCAAGCAGGGTTCATTCTGATAGTCTGGGCTGACCTGGGTTAAAACAAAGGTCCCTGGGCTTCCCGTATCTGAACGAGCCCAAATCTTTTAGACAAGCAGACAATTACAGTTTAAAAATGAACAAAGGTCAAGAGTTGGGTCACTATTAATTTATCTCATGTGAGGAAATGTTACATTAAATGTTGTGCACTGAATTTGACAGTGCTTCTGTGGAAGAAAAAGCTCACATTGCCACATATTGCATCACATTATTGTACGAAATAATGCCTCACCATTGTAGAAACAATATTATAAAGCTCAAAGGCAGATTTATATGAAAGGAAAGGTTATCTCATTTTCTCCCATCCTCACACATGAATGATCTCAAGCACTAAGACACGTGTCCAAGTCACATGTCTACCATTCAGGCATCTGAGATGATCAAGTTGATGAGGTAGACAAGGTAGTCTGGTTTTGTGGAGGAAAAATGTACAAAGGACTCTGATTACTTAGTACTCATCAAATTTCCTGGGTTCTCCATAGTTTGATGACTAGTTGGTAGTTTTGGATAAGCATTTTTGCACCCACAGAAGCTGATGGTGACCTTGGTCTTGTCTCACTATCCCGTTGCATCTCACTCAGAGAATTTGCTCATAGTTACTTGTCTCCGTAAGAAGAGGTTTTAAGGATCCAGCCCTGTTAGAGTCACAGAATGGTGGTGGTTGGAAGGGACGTCTGAAGATTATCCTGTCCAATACACCTGCTCAGAGCAGGGTTAACCAAAGCAGTGGTTAAGGTGTGATTTTGAATATTTCCAACAGCAAGGACTACACAACTACCATTTCGGAAGGCCCCTTCAGGTAAAAAGTTTTTTATGTTTAAATGAAATTTCCTGTTCCTCATCTTCTTACCATCATCTTGTAATGTTTTGAATCTTTGTTTTAGTCTTGATGTAGGATGTTCTTTATTTTAGGCTCTCCTTTTTTAACCCAGCCTGGGTGTGAGACATGCAGAAACTGTTGGTAGATATTCTATGAACTTGATGATGAGCTGATCTAGGTGCCAACACATGCAATTCTTACACTCCACTTCTTCCATGCATTATGGTGCATCCGGATCCAGACATTTATCTTCTTTCTGTACTGGGACTGATCCTAAAGTTTCTGTTCCAAATCTTAACATCATCAGTGTCACATAGGGACATTCAATTTAATGAGGTAAATGCTAGTGCTGAATCACCAGGTATAACAGAAATGGATGTAGCAGAGTAAGACATTTTTCTTCTCATCCAACTTAGAGAAACAAACTTAATTGCAGGGAACAGGGCAATATTTCAAATTAAACCCCATAAATTCTCCTGTCACCTCTGTCTATGACATGGAAATAGGATCTTGAGTGTTAATTTGGGAGGCTGACAATGTGGTAATAAAGTGAAATACAAGAACACGTCCTTGCTACATTGCTAAAGTTAGAACAAGTGGCTTCTTGAATGTTGAAGGACATTTGTTTAATGAGCAGGGTCATGAATGGATGCTAAGAGGTTCAGGAGGAGGACCCAACACTGAGTGGTTGAAAATTCGTGTACATGGAATGATCAAAATTGGTCTGTGTTCCTATTGTGAAATGTGAAGTTTTAGGACCACAATATCCTTTGTTGCTTATGAGAGTTACTTGGGAATGATGTAAAGACTTTGCTGACTTTTCCTCATACTGATGGAAGCATGATCTTGAAGGAAACTTAGAGTTCACTTCTTGATACCTGTGTGCCACAGTTGCTCACAAAATGCTGATTTTGTGTTATTTGGCACATATTCACCTTTGGGCTTCATAGAACTTTGCAGTTACTACTTTGGGCTCTCAGGTGAGCAGCCACCAATACACTGTCTTTCAACAGAGCAGAGGAGAAAAGGCTGACTCTGATTTTAGGTGTCACAAAATCTACTGTGCTTGGATTGGGGTGGCTCAGATGTCAAGGCTCCAGTACACTGAGCAAAAGCCTGTTTTTCACAGCTCTTGCATTGCTAAAGCTTCTGAAATCACACTGAGAGAGCAGCAATATAATAGACAGATCGGATGGATTTAAAGGCCTGTCATACCATCTACATTTCAAATTTATGTCCTTAGCCTCTGGAGGTGCCTCATGAGAAGTAACCAGTATGATCATACCAGCTGGCCACACATGGCAGTGTGATTAGTGAGAGGTCAGTGTGCAAATACACATTATCAGGAGGCAAGGTATCATTTGGGCAAGTATCACTATTGCTAGAACCTGTGATTGAACCTCTGAGCCTGTGCAGCTCTGGTGTTACACCCCAACTCTTTGCTATCACAGTAACCTGTCCAGATTATTTCAGTTAAACCCCGCAAAAGCCCCAAAGACCTTCCTTACACTGCTGCATGTGAAAACAGTTACACCAACAGTGAGCACAAAATCCAGAGTCAAGATTTCACCAAGGGGATTAATTTACAGTTAGTTTTATGTTATATTTTTAGCCTTAAACGTGTAATGCCAATTTTCCTCCTTTTACCACCAAATGGATTAAGTTCAATGCAATTTCAGCAGAATGGTTAAGGGGACAATATGGATCTTTTGGTTTCATTACTTTGGGCTATTGATATCCTGCACTTATAGTGCCAGTGGTAAACTCAGCAAAACCTGGAGCCCTTTTTGGCCTTGATGCCAACTGGCCTTATCTGGCCATTACCACACTATGGAGTTCTTTTTGCTTCTGAAAAATATTGTGTGTTTGTTGGTTGATCCCTGTCTTGCATTAGCTCCAAAAATCCCTGGTTTACATTAACTCCAAAACTACCTGAGGCTTGTGTAGGAAAGTGCTAGTTGGTCTGAGACAAAATTATGCCATGGATTATTCTAGTGATGTAGTCACTCTAGAAAATCCAGTGGTCAGACCTATGCCTCTAGCTTAATTTATTAATACAAATAGACTCCTACAGGTTTAAGCATAGTGGTTTTTTTGCAGGGGGTATAGTACATCTATGATTTCTAGAGCCAGGAGACAAAATGAAAAGCTAAATTTCTATGTGACTTTTCCTACCACAAAACCCAATATCTTCTTTGTAAGAAGACTTAATCTGTATTTTTAAAGCCATTTGTCAGAGTAATGAGAAAAGCCCAGGGGACAAATGTGCAAAAGAAAACATCTAGAATGGTAGCTGTCTACTTGACTTCTATGTCAAACAGTTATTTAATGGGATCAGTTACAGTTACAGGATTTCAGGTTGCCTTTGTAGTTAAGAGAGATAACTGCTTATCTCACTTATGTCTTTTCTATCTGAAACTGTACGAAGAACCTGGTTGAATGCCATATTGAGCCTTCAGGCAGATGATATGTAAGCAAATGGGTTCCTGCCCATTATGGCTAATATCAGCTCCTCCAGATTCTTTGGCACATATGGGAAAGTCACGTTTGTTTTTTTTTTTTTNTAGAAAAAAAAAAAGAAAAAAAAAGAAGAAGTAAAAAAAAAAAAAAAGACACCAGAACAGGTTGCCCAGAGGCTTTTTGGATGTCCCATCCCTGGAAGTGCTCAAGGCCAGGATGGATAGGGCTTTGAGCAACCTGGTCTAGTGAAAGGTTCCCTGCCCATGGCAGAGGCATTGAAACTAGATGATCTTTAAGGTCCCTTCCAACCCAAATCATTCTATGATTTTGGTGGATGTGAAATATACTTGTAGAAACATCTACCCCTACTTACTTCCTCAAGGGTGTTATATACATCACCAGAGCTTTGTGTAGCTGTCACTTTTCCCTTTGTTTTACATAAGCCATGCAAAGAGAGACCTCAAAGTTGCTTTAGTAATCAGTGATTCATATCCCCCAATTTGTGTCAGAAAATAATTAACTTTGGTTTGCTAATCTGCATATCTCATTAATGCAGACTCTGAAGACAAGGAAATAAAGAGATATCATTCAAAACCTCTTCTTCCTGTTTGTGCTGTGAGGAACCAAGGAAGAGAGCTCTCCAGCGGGGCTGGGTGGGCAAAGGGAGCTGGGTGTGGGATTCTGCATGGCAGCTGGGCTGCAACCACTCTCTCCATCCCCCTGCCCACGTCTTACTTTCTGTTCCTCCAAAGACAGGTCAGTGCAAGGCTTGTAAGCTGCTATAGACTGAAGCTGCACCTGAAATAGACCACAAAGATGGGAGAATGAGTAGTTTCTAGCGGGACAGAGGCTAAATCCTGGCTATTCACTGCTAAATTCCCTGGGGCCAACTAGGAGGACAGCACAAGAGAACTTCTTATGGATAGATGGGTCTCAAAATAACAAAGGCTATGACCTTGATGCTCTGTCCTGTCAGAAAGGGAATGATTCCCCAATCTGAGCTTTTCCCAACAGGGAAAAAAATTTTCTAGAGTTTGTGCCAGGTAGACATACAGAGGTCACATTCATGTGGATGAATTTTAAGATGATTTGTATTTGAAGAAGTGGTATAAAAATGCATGCAGCTTTGTGCTGCAGATGATGATAAGAAATCCCTAAAGTTGAGACTAAAATCCATGATAGAGAAATTTAAATTGTTCCCTAGCAATAGTTGGGGGAATATTTTTCTAAAAATATGATACAGATGATTTTACAGTCCCCTGAAATGCTACTGCAGGGGTTATGGAGAGAAAATTTAATCATAAAGTATGAACTAAAAGTGTTTTAGCTCTGCATTAATTACAAATTCCAGTGAAACATCTGCTATGATGTTGCTACTAGGCTGCATCAAGATATTTGGTATGTTTGCATTGCCTTTCTTGAAAACATCAAATTATACAAATTGAAAAATCATTATAAAAACTATTTTAGGGATTCCGTAATCAGTGGCCCAAGATCACCTCCACCCTCAAAGCATAGCCAAGTAACTTGCTGGAAGGCAGAGAACCCACAGTTATGAATATATCATCAAGATTTAGGGTATCCCTGTCAGCCTTTTACACCACCATTAGGAAATGACACTTTCTCTATTGGGCAAATGACAGAGACCTTTGAGCATAAACCCAACTTAATCTGTGTCTTGGGTATCAAAGACTTCAAAACTCCTGTGGGGTTGTTGCCAGAGATGCTTGAGCTTCACAGGCAGCTCAGTTCTCTGTAACAGCTCCAGTAAGAGCTGGGACTCCAGTGCATGCCAGAATAACCTTGTTTTCTACAGGGCTGTGCAGAGTTATTTATCTCATACCATATCCTGACAAGACCCAGTAATTCTGCAGATTTAATAGATGCCAAATAGAGCTCAGTCTAACCAAAGCAATAAAACAGGATATGGGAGATGATTTATTCTGTTATCCTCTTTGAGCAGCTTTAGACCTATGCTGCATGTATGGAAACAGCACTGACCTGTGTTGTTCTGGATGAAAGAGAGAGGGTGGTGAACGCCTCCTATTGAAGCTGGTCCTACTTGTACACGGGGTTGGAAGTTTTGTCTGTAAGAGGGCAGGTTAAGCAGACAGCAGGTTAGTGGGGGCAGGGAAGCTCTGGTTCCCATCCTGGAGAACAGGTTGTAGAACTGCTGTGGATGGGGGATCAGTAAATTTTTTGGTCTTGTATGGAAACAGCATCACAGAGTAATGCCTTTTGCCTCTGTGTGTGTGTCTTTGGGCACCTCATTCCATCCAGGCTTAAGTAAACAATAACTGATGGAGATATGTGCAGTTGTTGAAGTTACCAGGTAATGGCATGTGATACTAAACTGTGATTTGTCTAACAGTAAAGAAGTTCAGCAAAGCAATACAGTCTGTGAGAAGGTGTTGATCCTGAAAATTTCTAGGTGTCCTGAGAAAAGAGAGAAATAATACAGGTACCAAGATTTCCTGGTCCTAGGTCTGTTTTAGCACCTAAAGCCGAGAGAGAAACTTAGTATCAGGATTCTGTTAAAAAGTAGCTATGACGCTCTGGGAAATACATTAAATTTAGAGTGACAAGCCATGGACCAGGGACTTGGGAACTTGATTGTCCCTGCTGTAAACTTGCTAGAAAAGTTGCTGACATAGCTTTGGTCTCATTCAACTAGAGCTATTTCAAAGAGCTCATGAGAAGAACTGAAGAGGGATCCCAGGCTAGGGCTTTTTCCCATGGGCAGGTCACAGATCACCATCCTTTCTTGGAGATGGAGAGAGCATTTGTCTGGCCTGATCTTGCCACCTGGCCCTGATACTCTTTACAACATTACTATGGATGTTACTTCTAGGTGTTTGTATCTATATACATTTCAATCACTGTCACTCTCAGCTCTGTGGTGAGAGAGGTGGTTTTAAGATGTGATTCATGTCATCATAATGCAGACATCTAAATAAATGAGATGAATTACAGCCTAAAATTTCTACATGCCATTGATGATGGCAGCACAGCCGACTGATTGAGATGGAGAACCACCTGCATTAGTCCAGACAAATTCTTCCCTGTGTGTGCACGTACCCAATGGCCATAGTGTTCAACTGCAAGCAGGGCCTCTGAGGCCAAGGAGAGAGACAAGACCATGGTGTGAGTGGAGCTGGAATCTTGTCCCTACTGCACAGAGGCACTGGCAGCCATGAAGACATTCCTGCTCACTTCAAAAGGTAAATGTCCTACAATTTAATACCCAGGTTTTTTGTATAATACTACTATTCAATTTTCTTATCATTGACATCTTCTATTAATTTCTTTTTCCAGACCTAATACATAAACACTGCTACTCACAGATGTGCCCAGACTGGAAGTGAACAGTGTTATTCCAAAGTAGTTATAGCCGAAAAACTGTGATAGTCTTTTATGAAAAACACAATCAAGTATCCCACTGTCTTGGACTCTGGAGACAATAAGCTACTTTCCAAGGCATTGGGCAGCATGGTAAAGTCAATTGCAAACTAACATGATCAATCTGTGATGAGATCAGCAGTGACAAAAGTGGTTACAGGTTAAACTATGCCAGGTGAAAGCAGCAGGCAACAGGGGGTGCAAATTTGAGTGGTTGGCAGAGGGAGATGGAGGACAAAAGCTGCAGGTGAGATTCTGGTGGGCATTGGGTTGCACTGTTTTGCAGTGTGTTGCAGGAAAATATTAAAATATTGAAACAGATTGTGAGACTATGACAGTCTTTCTTGTTAGAGGAAAGGAGTAGGAATAGCTTAATTTAGGAATGCAACATTCACAGCAAATCTTTATGTAATAGGTAATTGAAGACAAATTCTTTCATTTTTAGTCCTTTAACTGTCCTGACAAGATGAATGTTACGTTTTGGACAAGTTTATACTAAATCGCTAACACTGACAGTCACAAAATCTAACAGAAATTAAGGTGTTGCAATAGTAATACATTTTGAATTTTTCTCATAATAAAGGAGAAGGGCAAAACCAGGGAAAATGGTGACAGTTCACAGAAGTTTTCAAAATCTTCCTTGTACTGAGGTCTATGAGGGTGATAGAAAGAACTAAAGAACCAGTCCCTTGACGTATTTGCAAGATCAAGAAATAGGAAGGTTTGGTTCTGAAGGCCAAGGGCAGGTTAAGAGATGAGGAATTAGCAAAAAGAGCAATGCAGATTTAGCAAACACAGGAAACCAGAAGGTTAATTAACAATCTCTTTCAGAAAAGACCATCTTCAAGTGCTCTTTCAGCCATTTTGGATGTGTCTTAAAATGAACTTCTGGAGCAAAGAAAAATTATAACCATTAGCTGTAGGGAGTGTTGAATTGCTGTGTGCTCACAATTGCAAAACAAAGCAGTGTAGGATAGCAGCTTTCTCAAGCTACCTGTTAAACCCCCAAATATTGTGAAACCCATATTCAAATATTGATGCATTTCACTGGAGCTGAAAAGTAAAGGAGAATCAAGGGGCATTTATTCCTGTCAAAGGGCAGAAATACTGGAGGCAGCCTGAAAAGTAATCAAGGAGGCAGCCTAGAAAATAGTTGTGCAGTCTGGAAACCCAGAATTCTTACATATTGAAAACTATATTGATATGTAATATTATCTTTATGAATGGTAGAGGTTAGGTGGCACATAAGGTGGCATACATCTCCACGTAACCATCTGTCTAAAAGGTGGCTGAGTCAAAGGTAATTACCAGACACACTCTTGTAGTTAGTGGATAAAACCAGGCTTTTCCAGAAGGCAGTTTCTCTCAGGCTGAGATGAGTCAAATGAATTGCTCTTTGCAGTTGCCTTTTGACTGTGAAGTGACCATGGCTGAGCAGTTGACGCATAGGCAACTAACTTTCCAACATCTACAATTACATAATTTAAATCCTACTGCTTTTACTCTCACATGGATTGTCACAGCTGGGATCACCTGTAATTGATTTCCTATATGGTAGGAGATGGGAATGGGTTTGAGAGGAAGGCAGTTACCATTTGTGTATTTTTAGAAGCAAGCTCAAATTTGAATATGCTTTCCTAGGAATCCTTTGAGTTAGGCCAAGGCAAGAGCAGAATTTCACATAGATCACAAAGTTTCTCTTTTCCCCAGTACCCACTTCAGATTTGCAAAGTTAGATAGAAAAACTGAAAAAGCCACAGAAAAGATCTTATCCATTTGATTCAGCTTGATTCAAGACTGAGAGAAAAAAAAAAAAGAGCCATTATAATCTGCATTTTCTTGGGAAGAGTGACAACCACAAACATTGCCTTCAGCTATTATCCTGAGTTCCACACAGGCAGCATTTACCTTAGCAATTTCATCATTTGCAGTGAGAAACACTGGCCCCAACACAAGCATGAATAGGTGATTTCTAAATGACTAACTTGCTACCTGGACAGAGCATTTGGATATTGATCTGCCTTTCAGAGTTGTTGAGTATGGCAGTTGAGTTGTGCAATTTTGCTTTGGAACCCACCAAATAGAGCAGTAAATCATGTAATATCTACACAAAGCAACTCCTTTGACCATGAGAAGAGTAAACCTGAGTCACATGGGGAGATTGTGTCCTGTAAAGATAATTGTCCCTTATCAAATAAAGCAGTACAAAGATAGCAATTGAGGCTACATCCTGTGGCAGTGTTTCTTGTTCAGGTTTGAAGTACGCTCTTGTCCTTATTTGTGACAGTAACAAATGCGATATGGAAATAATGCACACTATTTCCAAGCAATGAGGCCTCAGTTAATTAACAACAGCAAGATAAAGCCATCAGTTGATTTTTTGAGAAAATGACCACTTGCTTGTTCAATTGGATATCATGAGATTTCAATTTGATTAGTAGATTATATTTTATCCTTTTTGTTCATACTGTATGTTAGAATGATAGGCAAGTACTTAATGAGAGACTGTGGTTAATAATTAGCAGTAGCATCTCTGCTAAATTTAATGTTTAGTTTCTACTTCCTACTGTTAATGAATTAGGCAATGAGCAATTTTTTACACTGGAACAAGCTTGATGTATATATGCAAGTTTCCTTTCTGCAAGTCCTTTGACAGTACTTGCTTTGATTAGCAAGGTAATGACAGGCCCTGCTGTGTGGAGGAGATTGTAATTTCTTGTGGGGTTCTTTTCCAAGAGAATGAGCAAGTGTGCTAGCACCTTGGGTTTGAATGTCTGCAGAAATTTGTGGGAAACCAGGAAGGTATGACTACAGCAAACACCAGAGATAGTTTCCAAACCAAGAACAAAATGGGTTTTGGAGCTGCAAAACTCCTGTGAACTACTGCCCACTGAGGAATATCAGTAGAGAATTTTGTGGGGACTGTGTTCCTTCTAGTGGATAAAACAACGCTATGGCACAGATACAAGCACTACAGCCTAGCCATCTCTTCAGTTAAATTGTTAACAAGTCTCCTGATCTAGTTTAGCACTGGGGACATTGCAGTGCCATTCCAATTGTTAAAGTTGCCAGGAATTGGTCTCCAGCATTATGTAATTTATTAATGCAGCCACAAAGTCCGTCATGCTCAGTTCAGGGTTGCAGAGGGCAGCTGTTTCTACCAGGGCTTCATCACGGTGGACAGCGGGAGAAAGAACTTGTTCATATCTCTTACAAGACTCATTCCCATTCTGGGCTTTTTGCTTGTTCTGAGGAATTCTGCTTTAAAAAACCTCTTAGCCATATCTCTGAAGTCTGGTCACTGTTGCATCCCTGCCTGGCTGTGCTCCGGGTGCATTTGCTGCCTCTGTTCACAGGCAGAACTGTGGGTGTAGCTGCAGCCATTCCTGCTGTTTGCATGACTCCTGCAGTGCGTGGTGTCCCTGGAGAAGGAGAAGCTGAACAGGATGTTTGTCCACCTCCAAAGGCCAGGAGTCACAGGCTGAAGTACCAGCTGTGTGCACTTCATGCCATGCTGATACACAGGATGATGCTCCATGCTGCTCTGCACGAGGGGGAAGACAAGTGCTACCTCGCTGCTCTGCTCTGTGGGCAGCAGCCCCTGGGAGCAGCAGGGCAGGGGCTCTTTCAGCCATCCTGGCTAAATCCCCCTGCAAATATGAGTTGGTCTCAAGCTTTGCTCAGGCCTTACTGCTGAGAGAGCTGTCAATGATCTCACTGGGGCAAAACTCCCATGCAGTGGAAGAAAACCCAAAACATCCTCAGTAAATATCTCCCAGTGTCTTTTAGAGGAGAAAAGTCTGTTTTATCAGTAGTCAGAAAGTCTAGAGTCAGCCTAACACCAGTGGACTTCTGCTATTTCTGCCTGATATTTGAAGTTATGTCAATGCTTCGCCATCACTTTCAGTGTTCAGGCTGGAAGCTCATGACAGGAACAAGTTCTCACCTCTAGCAGTACTTTGGAAGGTGGGTCAGCTAGAGTACTGGCACAATAATTACTTTAAATTGAATGCCTGAAAAATCAGTTCTGAGCCAAAGTTTTCCGCAGCAAGGGGCAAGACTTTAACAAGCATTTCAGTGCCTAACAAGACACATGGATTCTGTGCAGGTTGTGTAGGAGGACTGAACTGACAATTACATATGCTTAGATGCTTTCAGAAGTCCCAATGAATGTCTAAATACCTTCGTATTTACAGAGTGCACACTCTTAAAAGTATTAAAACTAACTTTCATACTGCAGGATAATTAAATCATGATCTGGGTGTACAGTCCATAGTCAAAGGTATAGCTGAAACCCATTTATTCAGAGACTGCAGTGATCCTCTGTTATGGAGGAGACATAGGTAATAAGCAATGCTTTATCACTGTTGAGCTGAAATTCTGGGTACAAATAAGAGGAAATATTGCAAAATATTATTTATCTGAATTTCTTTTAATATGTATTTCTATGCAAGCATCTGGAATAACAATTGCCCAATTACTTTCCAGTCATTAAGACTGTGACTATTATTGTGTGCTTTGAATATTCTGTAAAATCTGGTCATTTTAAACATGGAAGTGGAGTTAAGTCACTACAGAAAGTGCTTTGTAGAGAGGACGATGTCCAGAGGAAGCCTGTATGTCTAACTAAATTCAGGGGAAACAATTTCCTCAGATATCTTGTCTTTTTGTTAGTTCAGCAATTTATTTAGATCTAGTCAAATGAGATGTACATTAAAAGATTTAATGAAATTAGCTAAAATGTTCTGAAACTGAAGTTTTTTGATCAAAAAGCTGAAGTGAGTAATAGCTAAAAAAAAGGGAAAAGTTAATGAAAACCGAAAATTTTCAATTTGTTTGCTGGAAGAAGCCATATTAATTTCTGAACAAAAGCAGCCATTTTGCTTTTCCATATAAATATTTGTATAATGTTATTTGGAATTAGAGTGATATAATTAATTAAAATGAGATAAAAAATTTTAGAATGCTCAGGTTCAGAGGAATCAGGTAGTATTGTGGAAAAGGAGTGTCTCGGTTTGAAAAAGACGGTATCTGCTGGGGAGGGCAGGGCCTCCCTTGAAACCCTCCAAACTATTATAATTTAGAAAAATTAAAGGGTTCTCAGGCAGAGGTAGGAGGGGTAGGAATAGCAATCCTTTACTAGTATGTATAACTAAACAAAACGAAACAACAACTACAGCATTAATGACAAAACAGAACCAGGAACCTCGAGGGCTCTGCTTCACAGAGCCCAGGGAAGTCTGATCTCGGTGTTTTCTGGAGAGCAGCGCTGGAACAGTGGAAAATCCCAGCTAGTGGATGAGATGAAATCAGCAATTCTGCAGTGGTAGCTGGAATGGCGAGGTGTCCCAGCAGGGCAGGGGTTGTGAGGCCACACTGTAGCAAGAGGGAGCGACGCCAAAGAAAGCAGCGGCAGCGAGGCAGGGCTGGCCCGGCCTCAGCACAGGGGTGGGAGGAGACGAGCGCAGAATTCCCGAGCACACGGCAGGTGATGGTAGCTTTCCCAGAGTTGGGTGTTGACAGTGAACTCCTCTTGTAGCCAAAACCGACAGCCTCGCCATCCTCCTTCCTTGCCCAGAGCAAACGAGACCCCGCTTGTCCCCCGCCCTCCTTTCCCTGCCCCCAAACACGCGTTATCTTCCCCCTCCCAACTTTTGGCCATCTCTTTTGTTTCGGCCAAGTGCCCTTAAGTACTCAGTAGTTAGTCTCCTAGCAACTTAAAAACATAAAAGGGAACAAATCTAACCCCCAACAAGGAGAAAGATGTATATTACAGCACTTCACCTCTGAGCAAAATGAAACCTGCCTCTTCATTGTCAACCTCAGAAAATAAAACAAAAACTCATACAATTCACCTGAACACTTCTGCAAATGGAATCCTGTATGTTAAGCAAATCCTAGTTTTAGTCCCTTTATATTTAACTGTGTGCTCAAAATTGCCTTCTAAAGCCGTAACATAGATCAATTAACAAACATCATTCTTTGATCTTATTAATATTCCTAATACTTTTGCATACAAGATAGAAAAAAATTACCTGTGATCATCAAGATACCAATGTAGTTAAATTTAAATTCCTGTGGGTTGAATTAGGTACATTCTTCTGTAAGAAACACACATGAAAAATATAGTTTATTTACATGCCTGGGTATGAGCTATGACCTGTTGACTATTAATTTCCTTCCCCAGAAGTGCCCAAGCACTGAACACTAATGGCAAGAAAGTCCATTGCCACCACAAGCTGGAAAATTAAATGCTTTTTTTATAGGCTGTGAAGGTGCACTCTTATGGGTTTGCTACAGCATATGAGCATACACATAAAGTGTGCACATGGATATAGAGGGTTAAATATATTTTATTGAGTATGTTTTTTGTCCCAGTGCCTGTGCACTATTAAATATCTGGTTGATTGATCTGTTTTCTTATTATTTCACAGAGGCTTTAATAATTAAATAGAACCTCACTTCCACACGTAGAGCCTCTACTTTCTAAAGCCACCTTAAAAATTTAGTGCCATTATAGCTGCCAGAGCTTGTAGTTCCTGGGATTTATGGTTGCTCACGGAAACATTTTCTATTTTTCCTTTCTGCTTCTGCTATGTATAGCATTATATTTTTGGGTGTCAATTTTAAAAATAATTAACTAACACACAAACAAAAATTCCCCTGGCTATTTTTCTTCCTAGGGTGGCTCAAAAATGCAACCTTTTTAAAAAATTTATTTCAATTCTTTGAAAGCAAACGGTTTTGCTCAGCTCCTAGGGCGCCTGCAGTCTACCCTTGGCAGGATGTCCCTTCATGAGCCATTTCCAGGTCACAGATATGAAAGTCACAGCAACCAAACCACTGTTTGCTGTTTGTAGTATCAGCCAGAGGCTCTGTGGAGCTGGTGCTCTCTCTCTTGGATATAGAGGTTTCCTTCTGAAGTCTCTAGCTTCTTGAGCAAATATGAACTTCCTGAATGCTCTCTGTCTTGAGATTAATATAAAATTTAATCACTACTTAAGTCTCTCTTAAGGTCGTTGTTGAGAACCTGGGAAGTATTTGAACACTGGTCCTTTGCAGGGTGGGAAATTTAATCTCTGGTAAGATATAGGGATTTTTAAATTGTGCTGCCAAGCAGACAGCTGAACAGTAGATCCTTTAGAGATGAGGTGCTGTAAAGCACTGTGCTTTCGTCCTACTATATTGTCTAATTTTCACCCTTCAGCAGACAAAGTTGGTTTGTTTTGAGTTTAAATTTTTGAATTGGTGTTTAGAGTTCATCTTGCAGTGAGAATTTCATTATGCTGGCTGACCTGGTAAGAAAATGACAGGTGAAATTCTATCAGTGACTACAAGTAATGCACAAGGCAGGGAATGGCCCTAGCTAAACACAAACACATGGCTTCGCTACCAGCACTCAAAGAAGAGCTGATATTCAAATTCAAAGGGAAAGGGAACATTAGGAATTACTAAGAAAAAAGCCCTGAGAACAAAATACTTAGTTATTTAGGTGCTATAGGAATCGGTCTTCACAACTCCAATACTAGCTGCACCCAATGCTACCCAGTGGACTCAAGTATTTCCTTAACCTCAGAAGGTAAAGCAGAAGGAGAGAAAAGAAAGCTGTGAGGGAAGGCAGGTGAGAGGTATGCTACAAAAAATAGTGGTCACTCCTGTGACTTTGTCAGATGCATTCTGCAGAGATATCTTCCTAAAGCAGTCAGAGTTGTGGAACTCATTGCTGCAGGACATCAGGGTCACAGCAGGTGAAAATGGGTTCAGAAAGGCATTGTATCTATTAGTAGAGGCCAGGTCCATCAGAAACTATTAAATGTACTTGTCTGGATGTAGCCTCTGACTCAGGAAGTCCATAAACACCTGTCTGACAGATTTTGTGAGAATAGCAAATGTATACACATCTAAATCCTGTCCAATCTCTCCTTTCTTTAGACATGTTCCTGGATGACAGGGACATCTAACCCAGGCAGTTCTCTCATTTCTGAGTATTTAAATGGAATTAGCCTTCTTTCTTGCTAAATAAGCTTTAGGTCAGGGAATTCCACGTAATTCCCTGGTTTTATACAGTTTGTGGGCACAGAGCATGCTTTGCAAGCTTTGCACAAGCTTTTTGTATCTGAAGGCAAATGGCTACTTAAATGCATGTAGCTGTCACTGAGCCATGTCTTTTTCCAGACACACAATAAAAACAGATATTTAAAAATCTGTGGGGCAGAAAACAGACTTCAGAAATGGAGCATTAAAATTCAGGTGGTGACTGGATGCACTTTATATGATGAGTTTGTTTGGTGTTTTATTTAGAAATTATTAAAAATACAAAACTTCAAAGGAATGCACAGATTGGGCAGGGATTATTAAATAAAGCAAGCTGTCCCACTTCCCAGTAGGGTGCCAAGGGGGAGACAGTTAAATGTAAAAGCTTTATTGGAAAATAAATGCCTTTTCTTTCTGCAGTATTTTTGATGTTGCTGCCATAGAAAAAAACCTTTATTTTGGGGGATAAGATATAAATCAAGACTAATGGAGAAATACAAGTATTTTCTCTCAAATTTCAGCTTCCTAGCACCAAAAAAACCCCCAAAAAACACCAAAAAAATGCAAAGCCTATAATTATATCTTATCTGCAAAATTCAAGTTTTGAATTTTCCCAGTCACAAGGTTCCCCATGGCAGACCCAGTGGATCTGCATCAGGGTTATTAATGTAAGGAGAATGCAGAAAGTCACTCTTTTTCCATACTACTTTTAGAGATTGTTGGATGTATTGACTGCTGTCACCACTTTTGGCAACCTTTACTTGTCATTGCTATTGGGGCTACAGCAGCTCTGCAATGGTGGGGACTGGAAGGGACATGTGAGAAGTTAGGAAGCAAAATGGATATCAATTGAAGCAGAGGGTCTGACTACATTGTCAGTAAAAGGTAAATATTTATTTGTGTGTTGGAAGGCAGCCTGTGTTTAATGAAATAATGTTTTTGTCCTTAGAAAAATAAAGAGAATCTTGAAAATAATAAGGAGAGGCATTTATGCCCCTACTGGAACTGCAGCATATTGTCTGTTCTTAGGGAAAAAAAATTTAGTAATTACAGGCAGAAATGTCACAGTTCCCTTTAATTCTCCATATCTTGTGCAAACCTAGTCTCTAGGTAGGTAAGCCTCTCCACTCTGACCCTCACCAAGCACAGCCTACAAAACTCTGAAATAGGTTTCTAGTCTTCCCTCAGCCCTCCATGCCATGCATGAGGGTTTTGAGCAGCATTTGGGGGTGATCCCAGCAGCCCCCCTTGACCAGACCAGTGCCGAGTTGCATTTCAGCATATTGGTCCCATAGAAATGCTGCCTTTCTTGTGGGACCATTCAAGGAAACATAACCCTGGCATTTCTCAAATGTAAAATAAGGCAAGTTCTTATCTGCCACATGGTTACATACATTAAACATTACTGGAAAAGGAAGATTTGTTGGGTCATAGGAGAGCCCATCTTTTTAAAGTGCTGCTCAAGGCAGCAGTACTATGCCATGTAACACATCTTTAGCTCACTGACTGTCAGACAAATGCTTTAGAAAATAGTGCAGTTAGAGATCTAAACAATAAAATCAGAGTAAATAATGAAGGGTAGGACTGGGGAGAGAGGGGGGGGAAAATAACATTATATCACCAGACACTGATGACACTGGGTTTGTGCACTGGTGTTTGTCTCTGTCTCTATATTTGGTCTCCCTGCAACACTGTGGGATATGGCCATTCTTTATGTTATAGCTTGTCCAGGGTTGTCCATGGGCTCCCAGTCCCTGGAGAGAGGAAGTGTCAGGGAGATGCAAAGTGCCCGCCCTGGTTGGCAGCAGATTTTAAGAGAGAAGAGCTGGTGCCAGCAGGACAGGTGGTATGGAGAGGCCCTTCTCATGGAAGGGCCCCCACTCTTGCTCCTCCCTGACAACAATCCCCTCTCTCTTCCCTCCCAGACCCCTCTGGCCATCCTGGGATCCTGCCTCTTGCCTGCAGTTCTGGTTTGCTTGTCATTGTTGGGAAAATGTCCTCTGAGAGAAAGTGACTCGCAGCAGACCATGATAATTCCAAGCATTTTTACTGAAATAATTCCTACTTATTTGTCCAAAGATACAAAACAGGAAAAGAGGTTAAATGCCTAAAAGGCTGCTCATTTAAGTCTTCATTGAAGTATGTAGTTTTTCTCATGAAATTTTTACGTATCTGACAGCCTCAGACCGACCCCACAATCTCAAGATCTCACAGGCTTGGCTGTGAGAGCAGCTCCTTGGCAACTTAATTAAAAACCAAAACCTTTTTCTGTGGAGGAAGCTTGTGATCTTCTTCTGCCTTAGGAAAATGAGCTGTTTAATTATAGCTGGCAGCTGAAAATAGTGTCTTTCTAACCAATGGTTAGAATGGATTGCTGTTCCCTGCTTCAGAAAGTCTTAGAGATGTCTTATGTTTGTCTGTTTTTTTCCACTTCTATTTCTGGACAGGCCTTAGAGCCAGCTATGTGGCAGGATGACACACAAAGCAGGTAAACCACACAGTTTATAGGTCTCCTCTGTTTTCACACATACATAGAATCAGAGGACCAGATTTTTTTCTTTGGATTTAAGTAACTGTTTTTGTTCAGGGCAAATCTCTCTTTGTGAGAACAAGAAGTTTGCTCCAAGACATGAAGCCAGATGTACTAATCCCTGCACAGCTGTGCAAGTAGAGAAATTACAGAGGTACTTCTCCCCCATCCTTGCATGAAAACTTGGTAGTGATGCCTTGAGAAGGCTGACCTGGAACAAAGACTTGACAGAGCTGAGAGAATAAAGTAGGTATTTATTTAAATGCCTTAAAAGATACACCTTGGGCAGTACAAGATGGACCCAAAATAGTCACAAAATGGATGACCAGTCACAAGGTTTCACTTTTGTAGGTTTTGTTCTATTTGCATATTTGGGTTAATTGTCCAATTATAGCTTCAGGTTATGAAGTTCCATCCTCCTTGTTGCTCTCTTCAGTTCTCTGTTGTTTATACCTTTTGGGTCTGAAGCTTATAACTGTTGTCCTTGGTTTCAAGCTGGAAAGGGCTTGTTTTTTCTACCTGCTCTGTGAAGAGAACTTACTGACACTTAATGTGAAGCTCAAAGCTATACACCTAAGCAGCAAAGAATCTGAAAAATTTGAAAGCTAAAACTTAAGGGATCATTTCCCCCCTTTAGAGGCTGCTCCCTCTGGCAGCACTCGGCTGCCAGACCTTTCTCTGGCCACCCCTTCAGTTACACCAAATTTCTTGTGGGAGCTGCTGTGGCTGAGGTGAGACTGATGGCAAAAACTCCTTTAAGAGCTGATAGTGGTTTCTGTGAAGGGTTTTACAGCATATTACAGAGTTTTATCAGATTTTCCGTGAATGGGATGTCTCCAAAATGCATGTAAGAACATTAGCTGCACCCCAAGTGATCTAGGAACATATATACCTCATGCCACTTAAATGAAACACGCGTTTCCTAAGGAAGGTAGAAAAGGGTCTTTCCTATATTGTAAGACATTATGTTCTGGCTGTAGTGACTCTCAGGGATAGCTTCTTCTGCTTCAAAGCAAGTGTGAGAAGGGATGAACCCCAACTTTGCTCTCCATACCTAATTGCCACTGTGCAGGGCTTTAGACAGCTGCCAGCACTTGGTGTGCAATTTCCAACGGCAATCTGCTGTATGGATCATGCACACTGTGCAATCTGCCTGCATATCACCACAGCCAGTGCCATTTACTCTCAGCCTGCAAGTGTTTTGTCTAATCTAGTGGGAGGTTTGAGCACTCTTGGTTAAGCTCATGTGCAATAACCTCTTATAGTGCCTCAGGAGCAAATTATTTTGGTAGTAACCTCTTGTTGGACAGCCAAGGTGCCTGCAGCAGTTTACAGAACTTGTTTAAAGTTGCTGTGCTTGAGCTGCTGAGATGCCTGGGGTTTCAGGCCAGCACAAAGTCATTAGAGCACATAGGCAATAAAATGGTTTTAATGTCCCAGATATTGTTATTATTCAGCTCTCTTAGGGATTTGTATAATAAAATCATAAAATGTTAAGGGGTTGGAATGGACCTTAAAGATTACCTAGTCCCAGCCTCCTCTGACATGGGCAGGGACAACTCCTTCTAGAATAGGTGGCCTTGTCCAGCCTGGCTTTTAACACTTCCAGAGTTGGAATACTACCAGTCTACCTGGACAACCTTCTCCAGCTAACCATCCTCACAGTAAAGAATTTCTTCCAATATAGTTACTTAACTGCATTAAGAAATCCTGTAAGTGCTGAAAACTTTCAAATGAAATTGATGTCAAATGTTTTAAAAGTGGGTCCACTCTGAATAAAGTTCAACACTAAACATTTATATGTGGTACATTTTGTTTTGTATTATGTTTTGTTGTCTCCTTTCCTGCTTTACTATTATTCCAGAATATCTGTCAAAGAATTCACTGAGCACTTAACACCATATGCTTTCCCAGTTCTCTGAGTTGTAGAAGGTGAAGGTCTGTAAGTTATTTGTATTTAACTGATCCATTTATTTCATTGATTAAAAAAACTATTTTGATTTGGCACACAAATGCTAAGGGAAGATTTCATTTAAGAGACTGAGATCTTTGCCCTCAGTTTCCACAGCAAAGTAATGTTATTAGGACACTAAATTAAATACAGACTTTGAATCTCAGCTTTACTTATTACATTGCTTTCTGTAATGGCTCCATTGAAGATAGTGGAAATATTCCTATTAAAGCAGAGAGACTTGGGTTAGGACATGAGTTGTGGGCATCATCATAGAAGTTAAGAAGAGCAATATTGTCCTTGCAGCTGAGAAAGCCAGCTGTGTCCTGGGCTGCACTAAAAGCATTGTGGGCAGCAGGGCAAGGGAGAGGATTCTGTCCCTTTGCTCTGGTGAGACCCCACTTGGAGTGCTCCATCCAGCTCTGGGGCCACCAACATAAGGAGGACATGGACCTGTTCAAGTGGGTCCAAAGGAGGCCATGAAGATGATCAAAGGACTGGAGCACCTCTCCTACAGAGACAGGCTGAGAGAGTTGAGGTTGTTCAATCTAGAGAAGAGTAGGTTCTGGGGACACTTTAGAGCACTTTCCAGTACCTGTAAGGCCTAAAAAAAAAGCTGGAGACGGACTTTACAAGGGCTTGTAGTGATAGTATAAAGGAGAATATCTTTAAACTGACAGATCTAGATTATAAATTAAGAAGAAATTATTTGCTGTGAGGGTGGTGAAGCACTGGAACAGGTTGCCCAGAGAAGGTGTGGATGCCCAATACCTGAAAGTGTTCAAGGGCAAGTTGGACAGAGCTTTACGCAGGCTGATCTAGTAGAAGGTGTCTCTGCCCATGGCAGAGGGCTTGGAACCAAATGATCTTTAAGGTCCCGTCCAACCCACACTATTCTGTGGTTCTGTGATCACAGAAGTCACAGCATTTCATGATACAAAATGGATGAGAGCAGAATCCAGTCCTTGCAGGGTAACTTAATAAAAGTGCATGAATGTTGTGGTAGGATTTTTTCTCTATCCCTATACTCCTTTGCAAAATATTTTCCTTTTGTAACTTTTGTGTGTGAAAGTAGTCCTGGAAATCAGAGGGTTGAGAGAACACTTTGAGTCAAGATTTCTGCAGACCTTGGCTCCCAGGCTGCCACTTCCATTCCTGACGAAAAGGCCCTCATTCACACCCCAGGGAAATGTCTTTTGAATATTCAGACTTTTTGCTCAGAAAAGTAAATATAGCTTTCCTAAGGACAAATAGGCTCTGTAAATCAAGCCTGTCTGGATCTGAAACAATGATTATGTGGTAAATCTAAATGCTCCCAACAAAACTGCATTGATCATTAGCTGGAGCTAATGTAGTGGAGTTGAGTCAAGCCCCTTATAAACTCTTGTTAAAATCAGCTGGCTCTAATGCCAGTTGCATGGACAAAACCTGAAACCTCATTTAGTATCTGTTCATATTAAGAATACTTATTTTGGGGGGATCCAATGCAGCATAAAGTGAAGGAGAAGTGAGGAATACTCAAAATATTTCCACTAGTCTCTCTGGTAACAGTAATGGCAAAGCTGACTCATGAAGTAAGAGACAAGAAACTCGAATCACAAATGTGGTTGCCCTTTATTGCACAGTCTGAGTAAGAGCCTTTTCCTGCTGTTTAGTCCCAATGCCTACATTCACTTTTTAAATATGGATAATTGCATGAGGCAGATTGTCCCCCACCCCCCAACTGGTAGTCTAGACTCAATTCATCAGGAGTACAAAGATGAATGAGATACATTCAAGTTGCTGCAGCTTAGAGAAATGTCTTGTATGGTTAAAATGAGGATGTCTGCTCTGCGGGAGATTGTTCTGAGGTAGCGCAGATGCAGTTGTGACACTGATTAGGTATGTTGTTCATAGCTCACCCCTAACCATTTATTAAATACAAAAATTCTAAAAACTGGAGCTGTACTGGGAAGTATATCTGCCCTGAAGATTTTTAATTATCCTATAGGTTTATGGAAAGATGTATAATGTTATCCCTGTAGCAAGAATGTCATGGTTACAATACTTATGTTAGCAAAGATATCACAGCGGAACAACAGACCTTTCCATCTGCCACAGCCTCAAATTCATTTTCCTTATCTCAGCTTCTATGCCACAGACGTCACCACGGTGATTTAGTACCTATGCAGAGAATATTATGCATTAACCAGTGACTACTAGAATTTCAACAAAAGCCTAAATCAAGAAAAAAAATTCGACAGTATCCCTTCCTTAAATTTGCTATATTTAAAAATTTCCTTGAGAATGCACAAAAATATTTAAAATCTGCTCTTCCTTTTCATTTTTCCCTACCCTAGAGGAATGCTGCCACATGAGAGTTTTGTCCTTAGAATGAAAAAAAAAACCTCAGTCGCTAATTTTGATCATTTGTGCAGAATCCCTGTGTTGAGTGGCTTCTCACAATATAGAAAGATGACTTCAAGACCATTACTTCACTGTAAACTCATTTCAGAGTAAAGGATAGGATAACTGCTACAAATTTGATGAGGCTCACACTGAAAATATGAAGTGAACATGATGATCTTGCATTCTATATTTTGGAATTTTTGCAATCTTCTAAACCAGTAAGTGATCCCTTACCAGAGTAGTTCTTAGTAATTTTGTACCAAAACCTCTGCTGAACATGAAAATTTCACAGATGCACAATTGATATTGACTATCTGCATTACAGAAGGCTACCTTTAGACTATTCAATTAACTAGGCACAGGCCATTAAGATTGAACATTTATGGGTTTGCAGAGAAAAACATGGTATGATTTAATCCCAGACCAACTAGAACTCTCGCAAAGGATTCCTAGGCATGGTCTAAAAAGTGCCATGAGCCAGTGACTTCTCCCAGTAGACAGCTGTGATGTGGGCAAACACATTTGTTTTTGACAATAAGGATGCCAGCCAACTGTATCTGTTGCCCTTATGAGTAGAAGAGGTGCTCTGGCATTGTTTAGTTCATCAGTATAGAAGACAGTAATGAAACAGCACTCAGTTGTGTGTCACAGTTGGCAGGCTGTCCTGTTTAAAAGGATCTTAATGTTTTTGGCCTGTCACCCAAGAGCATCTCACTTAGGGGATGTGACTCTATAGTGTGGGCTCAAGGGCTAGCAACAGTTGTGACCTATGGTAGACACCAAGTGTCTGTTCCCACTAAGAGAACTCAGTACTCTCATCTGCAGAAAGCCATGATGAAGGGGGTTCCTTACTTCAGGTGTTCTGTTGGAATCAAGAGGCACTGGAAAATGTGGTGTTTGTGACCCTGAAGACCAGGGATTCACAGGGGTGGGGCTGGACAGTGCTGCACAGCACTGGCTCAACCCATTTCCCCTGGGATAAACAAGAACAGCAGGAAACTTTCCTTTTCCCAGGTCCTTCTGTAAGTCACTCAAAGCAAAAAAGTTTCCTTGGTCCCTCTGAAGTCAATCTCTTCTCATCTTAACAGGTCCCAGCTGTCCATTTTTTGCATGGTTTCAGCCTCCAGTTCATCTGTGCACCTCTGAAGGCTATTAACGAAATGTTAAATACTTCTCTGCTTGCCTCTGAGTTAGTCCTAGCTGGATCTGTGTGAACTATGTGGGGACATGGCTGACAATGTTCACTCTTGTCTCCAGCCTGATGAGATGGCAGCCAGCAGTGCTGGAGCTGGTGCGGTGGGCAGGCTCATGTTTTTATCCTGTCAATATAGCAGCCAGTGCTGGCTATGCTTGATTGATTTTAAGAGCAGCAAATTACTGTGCATTTTTAATGATGCTGCTTCTCTTTCTGAGACGGTAATAAATCAGCTTTTGAAAAGGGTAGAATAGTTTGCTTTCTGATACTGCTGAGATTCAGAAACCCATGGTAGTACAAATGTACAGGGGGAAATTGCATCTTACCCACCTGTGGTGCTTATGTCCTTAAATTGAATAGTTGGGTAGAAGCAGCTGAGGATTTATAATGTATAAGAGCAAACTTCCTATTTTAAGACACAATAATGAGAAAAGATAGTAATAATTATCAGAGTCCCATGTCTCATTAATTACTATCTCTGGTAACTTCTGTGGAATTAAAGAAAAACCCAAAATACTAGGAACTTTTTTTTTCTACAATACTAAATTTCCTCCTGGAAAAAAAAAGCCTAGAAATTAGGAAAATTATTTATAGATGAGTATATGAGTTTGGACATATCATGCCCAAAGAGTCTGGATGTGGGGAATTTAGAGGGAAAAAACCCCAAGTCCTCATACAGTTTCATTAATGTTAACTGTCTTTCCCTGGTTTTCCTACATCCTGGCATTGCAGACCCCCTGGATAGCTGCTGCCCTCCGTTTCTCTGCCTGCACACAGCGCATTTCTTTCCCCCTGCCAGAGCAGGGCCAAGGAAGGAAGACAGGGTTGCTTGGAACTGTTTGCTCATTCCCTGCTCTTCCTTTGCAGAGGAGAACTCGGTCCTTAGCACCACCAGCAGAACGTGGTTTCAATTAGCAGATCTGTAACCCTGACACTGGGATGAGTGATGCCTCATGAGGGCTGAGGAAAGAGGAAGGTGACTGGGTAAAAGGGCAAAGTAATTATTTGCTGCTTCATCATGAGAAGTCAAGTTTGTTCAGTTCAAGAAGAAGTTATGTTCTCCTCAAGCAAGCAAACAAAGGTTCTTGTCTCTAACTCATTGAATCCTCTGTTAAAACATTATATTTTATCTTAACCATATCTCCATAGTCAATGTTTGTAGATATTTCAGGTTTTGGTAGCTGCCTGTTTTGGTTTCTTATCACTCATTGCCATATGATTTCTCTCTTCTACAGCTCTCCACACACAGATGCTTTCTGAAGGCCATGTCTCTTGAGATACTCATTGGAAGTTTGCTTACAGATCATTTCATGCCCAGGAGAGGACAAATGAGTAGATGCTGTGTGAGGGCAGCATTGTGGCTCCTCTTTCTACTGTGCATTCTCTGTTCAGTCATCAGCCCTCACAAGGGCGGCCCTCCTGAGGACAGGGGTCCTTCAGCTTTTGACCATGTTTAAGAACCTCTGGCTCAGCTCTCCAGGGTGTGAAGTGGGGTGGTGGGTAACTGCCTGCATGCAGCCACTTTCTGAGGAATAAATAATGCTGTGGGAATGAGAGAGATGCCCCTGCCTTGTGCATTAGTGGATTGTTTGCATCTTTTACATCTGGGAATGAGCAGCTTCTCCTGATTTTGTCATCCTCATGCTTTTTCCCTGCCTTTCTCTGGGATACTTGTCATCATGTGCTTGTTCACTAGCCCGTGCTGCAGATGCTGTGCTTAGTTCTCAGCTTAAAGGTTTTCATACCTAGGCTTCCCAGATCCTAGAGGAACAGCTTGAAAGGAGCCTCCTGATGGAAGGAGCACTATAGCCGGCCAGTCTGGAGCTCCAGGGGTCAGTCCGATCCCGGTTGCCGTAGGTAATCCTGGGCAGAGGGTACCGCTCAAGCACCTAATGTCCAAGGGCCTCAGGCAAGCTCCCAGCTGCTGGCTAACCTTAGCAAGCTAAGCTCTAGTGATTTCAGCTCTTAGTGATTTCAGCTCTTAGTGATTTCAGCTATTATTAGCTTGCTAAGTGCCTTCAGCAGACGCAGGGAGAGAGAGGAGAAGACTGTATGAAGTTCCACAGATGAGTCCTTTATTGGCTTCTCTGCGAAGGGTTTCAGTGACAGCTCTTCTGCTGAATAGGGCAGAAGTGGGGCTTTATATAGGGTATCAGGGTTTTGAGAAATGGTCCAATGATAAGGGTCAGGGTAAAAGTGACCAATTGTCTTACAGGGAGATATGAAAGGGTCCGAGGGCTAGAGACGGGTAACTTTGTCCAGTCACTGTGACTAGGCATTTCTTTATCTAGGCAACTGATCTCCAAAGAGGCCTTTCAGACCTCATGGCTGCAACAGAGCACCTCATGGTGATCAGTGACAAAAGCTACCAGGAGGTCTCTGCAGCTAAAACTGATGAAGCTCAGTAGAAGAGTAGACAAAGGAGACTTGAGGAAAGAGGTCCTTCTTTGAGGAGGCTTAAATGACATGCTTTAAGATGGTATGCATTAGAAGAGGATGAATTTTGTCAGTGGGGAGTGGCTTGCCTTAGAGATGATGACATTCTCTCTTGGTCCAAAACAACTGAATTGGGAACTGTCAGCAGCTGTTTAGCTTAAGCATCACTTTCTTTGAAAAATTCTGTAGCTTTACATAGGAGGAGTCCTAAGACCTAAGAAAGTTGTAAGCTTTGTGTCAAACCTAGAATTTAAAACTTAAATCTTTAAGTGTCCGAACTTGGGTGAGGGTGACTCCATCCCAGTGCCTCAGCACGATGGAGAGTCACTGATCTCACCTGTGCACAAACCGTGAGTGGCTGCAACAGGCAGCTGGTCTGTGGGCTGCTGCAAGGCTTCAGTTCTGCTGTTATCTACACCAGAAGCACTTCAGTGGGGATAACCCACTAAAGCAAACACACTCATCCACCAGTCTAGCCAAGACCATGAGCCCATGTCCAAAGGAGATGCAATAAAGAGACCCTAAACCTCCTCATCAGGGAGGGCCCTGAGCATCTCTGTTCTGCTCACTGCTTAGTAATCCCTTCAGATTTTGTCTCTTAATGAACTAATCTCAATATCTCATCACAAATCACCAAACCATGTCCCAAGAAAAATGACACCAGTAGTTTGTGATGCATTTTACCATTTCTTTAACAATTACAGCTCTATTTAGAATGGAGAGGATTATATTGCTATGCAGTTTTAGAATTATAAATTGCAGGATATTAAAAGATTCTACATGGAATGCAAACAATAGAGAACTTAATTACTGCTCAGAGTGTCACTGTAATATTATGAAACCATTTGAAATTCAACTTGCCTGGCTAGATTTATTTTAAGTCTGACATTTTCAGCCTTAGCTTTCACTTTCTGGGTCTCTTTTTCACTCTGACAGCACATCAATCTATTTTCTAACAGTTCTAAGATTAAAATAATATCTCTTAATCTGAATTTTTTCTCCCTTATTTTATATTGAGAAAAAAGATTTATCTGCACATCCAGCATGGTGCAGGAAACATGATTATATAGGAGACATATTCAGACCAGAAGCATCTGTAACCTATGCACCTTTCTTGTCATAACTAAAACTACCTCAAAATTCTCAAAGAACAATCTTGCAATGAAAAATGCTGTTTAATTGAAACAGTGTTTTATAGGAACAAATTAATTTCTCTAAAACTTTACTTGAGGAGAAGCCAAAACATTTCATTGCAACTTTATTAGTGCATTAAGATACTAGACTGAAATCTCAACTACTAGAGAGAAATGCTCACTGTGATAACAGAAATATATTTCCTGTGAAGTATGTAACATTTTCCCTGCCATGTAAAATTCAAAGGGATATATTTAGAATAGATTTTTTCCACTGATCCCAGATATGTTTTGTTCTTTTTTTTTCCTTGGGAAATTTCAAAATGTTGTCCCTTGTGGACATCCGTGATGTGGAACACTTTGTGAGTATCGGGACATTCTCTGCTGAAAAGACACTCCTATTGCTGTGTCCCTTCATCTGAAGGAGAGGCACCCAGAGGCAGCAGACAGACACACGCCTGCTGCGTTGGATTGGTGCCAGAGACCCCTTTCCTAGGCACAGGCCCCTGTCTGCTGCAGTCAGCATATTTTATGGCTGTAGAGCTCCAGTTGTGCCATCAAAGCTGAGTGTGACAGGACAACACTTGAGAAAGGAAGGACTTTCTGAAGTCTGAATGGCTCATGTCTGTTACTGGATACAGCTCCATCCTCTACACCCTGTCCAAAAACATCTGAGTGGACTTTACCTCACCCAGCCTTGTTCTAGTATCAGTGTGCAACAGTCATTCTGGATATGTTGGTGGAGAGAAGTAAGCAGCTGCAGAGACTGATCATCCAAAGACACAGGGCTGGATCTCTCCTTGGATCTGTTTCTTGCCCCGACTAAAGACAATGAGCTGAAGTTTCAGCACAGACAAAATCCCTGGGATTTGGGTGGCTGCATTAAGGGATGTCAGGTTTTTGCACGGCCCACATCTGTGATGTCTTGGGAATGTTTCAAGGTGCCTGTTTCGCAGCATGGCCTGAGCCCGGCAACCCCCTCTCCCTTCCTGCCCCCCACCCCATTCCCGCTGAACAGCGGGGTGCGGGGGCGGGGGGGAGGGAAAAGGGGCCATCTGCCCCCCTGGGCCCCCCAGGCCACCCCTCACCAGGGTGGCCTGGAGCATTGCCTCCTGCCAACAGGAAGGGAAAAGAGCAATTTCCTGCCAAGTCCCCCTTTTAACTCCTTTAGCCAGTAGAGGGTGTTCACCAGACGTAATATCCTGGGTTTTTTTCCAAACCATTACATACCCCCAAAAGCACTTGTGAAGAACTAGAAAATTTCATAAATCTGAGTTACAGCATGATCACACGAATGTTGGGTCACTGTAAGCAAAGAGGCAACCTCTCAAAGAGGCATCTCAAAGGGGTGGGCACGACTCCACGGCAGAGGTTTGAACAGGACTTTCCAGAACTGGCTTTTTCACTGAAGGGCTCATCATATGCCACTGTGTCCTCGAGGGAGAGGTTCTGATACAGAAAATCTTTAAGCATCTGTGCAACTTTAGGCATTTAATTCAGATATGTAACACTTCTCTGCATCAAATACAGCTGGTGCCAGTCAGTAGTGCTGGCAGTGGTCAGGTACATAAATGACACTGGAGGGTTGTGCCCTGTGGGAGAACACCATGGATGGAGATACAGTTGAGTGTTCTCTGCCTGATCTGCCAACAAAGCACTTCACTTCTCCCTGCTGCATGTGGTCTTCCAGAGACTCCTGCAACCTCCCATCAGGCTTGAGGAAAAATTAGGAGGACAAAAAGCTACAAGTGTGGCTGATAAAACATCTTGTTCTGAGGGGATGACACAGGAACATAAAGATCACAGTGCCTAAATATCTGTAGCCAGAAACTTTGCAAAGTTGTTTGAGGAGATTTCAATACCACTTTATTAAAGGGAAATAGCTGCTGAGATTTAAATCACCTCTGAGAGAGGAACACAAAGTACAAAATACACACATTAAAAATAAAGAAATAGATGACCTTCAAGGCTCCATAACAGGAACAAAATGTCATTGTCATATTTGCAAGTTATTAACTGTTGTATCCTCGGTTCTGTATTTTGGCTCATCAGGTTTCATTCTTTTTCCCTTGTAATAAATGTCCAAGGGAGCTCCCCAGTGCCCTGTGACTGCAGCAAGCATAGCCCTGGAGAGGCAACGGACCTGAGGAGTATGGGAGGGGTGGTCCATGATGGTCAGTCTTGCAGATGGAGCAGATCATGTGTACAAGGCTGTTTTGGGACAAAGCCATGCCCCATGTACCCATGCTGGAGGAGAATGGGATACCCTACACCAGCACTGCTGCCAGCCCCACGCTGAGGGCTTGTGCCAATGATGCAGTGGGGGTGGCTCAGGGCAATTGTGTGACCCAGCTCTTCTCTGGCCCTGGGAGTCATCTCCTGCCTTTAATTGCTAGTGAGAGTTTCCAGAAGTACCTGGAGACATGAACTGCATTTCCTCCTATGGGTAATGAACTCCCTCTGGATTTAACTGCTTCTAGTAAAGTAGCTACAGCAGGAGTTTTTGGGGAGTTTGACTCCCTACAAAATCCAGGGTTTATTGATCGTTTCCAACCTTACCAATGCTGTCATGCTTCTATGTCACAGTGGCAAGAAAATTTATGCCTTCTCTAACAATGAACACAGTATCTTCATAATAAAAGCAAATGGGATCTCTCTCTCCTAGCCATCCACTTCTCTGCTGCACCAGATCCAGCTTCTCCCTTGATTTTTGTAGCCCCAACTTCTGGTTTCCTCCCCTAGATGTAGAGAGACAGGATCTATTGCCTCTGTCCTCCTACTCTTCCTCCTGGTTGCAGGCATGGCTATGCTGGTTTCTGCTGGGATAGAATTTTCTTTGCAGTGGCTGGTATGGAGCTGTGTTTTGGATTTGTGCTGAACACAGAATTGACACTATAGAGATGGTTTTGGTTTTGCTCAGTGGAGCTTGCATGGAGCCAAGGCTTTTTCTGCTTTTGTTACTGCCACACTGGTGAGGAAGTTGAGGATGCATGGGTGACATAATCAGGACAGATGACCCAAACTGACGGAAGGGAGAGTCCATACCATGTGACATCATGCTCAGTATATAAAGTAGGTAGAAGAAGGATGAGGCGGGATGCTTGGAGTGATGGAGTTTGTCTTCCCAAGTCACCGTTATGTGTGATGGGACCCTGCTCTCCTGGAGACAGCTGAACACCTGCCAGACCTTGGGAAACTGTTTTAATTCTCTGTGGGTTTTTTTGTTTGTATATGTGGCTTTTGCTTTCCTTATTAAACTGCCATTATCTGAGCCCATGAGTTCTCCAGCTTTTACCCTTCTGATTCTCTCCCCAACCCTGCTGCTGAGGGAGTGACTTAGTGAGCAGCTGTGTGGGGCTTGGCTGCTGGCTGGGGTTAAAGCATGACATGGCTCATTTCTTTTGCATGCACCCTCTGAGTCACCAATGATCAGATGCTCTTCACAGTGGGAAGCAATCAGAGTTAGCTGGCTTGAGGCTCTGGCAGCCCTTCCTCTTCTGACTCCAGCAAATTGCACTATTAGCAACATCTTTTTTTCCCTAAGCTCCAGGCTGAGTTTGAGGAGGCCATGGCTAAGCTCTTGATTTTATTCTGCTGTTCAATAAACTATTTTCTTTAAACAAGTTAAAAGAGGATGTTTTTCCCAACATCTCACGGAAAATTTATTTACTGTTTGGAACTCTTCAGTAAGTAAAAAAGGTCTCAATTTGGGAAAACACAAAAGTTTCTGTAAAACCAATCTGAGCTTGCTAGCTGAATATTAAAATGCAGGATAGGTGAATTAGTAACTAATTAATGCATGAGAAAACTCATATGCATCTAGAAGTAATTAGCCAATTGTTTTGATTCAGGGAACGTTTATTAATAGCCTCACTAGCTGCTCACTTTCCCAACTACATCAAAATTAACAATTAATAAATGGAAGTGACATTAAGATAACATTGATAATTTAAATAATGAGAAATTCAGATTTTGTGGATGTTTTCATAGATGGCCTGAAATCACTAAATTTTAGTTTTCTGTGCCTGGAAAATCTGCAGTTATTTGATTAGGGCTAGCTAAGCTCCTTACCTTAAGTAAAAAAGATGATATTAAAAACATTTGGCAGTGGCAAGAAGTAAATACTGAAGACAGCACATTATAGTAAGACAAAACTTTGTTCAAATGTTTCACTGGCTGAAAATTCTGAGGGAGAGATGAGGGGTGAACTATCAGCCCAGAGTGCACCACCTCTGCCCCGTGTGTCAGGCAGAGCCTGTGCCAAGGCCTGGCTTGTCCTGTCCATGCACACATCCATTGGATTGAGGAGAAGTGGGCTGGTCCAGATTTGAGCAAGAGCCCATTTGGGCTATGTGGGACATGGTGGACCTTGTCTAACACTGTTAAGTGTGACAAAGCCACATGTTGGGTCGACAAGCTGGCTGCTGGCCCCAGCATTGTGTGCTGAGCAGCATCAGGAATTCCCAGGGAATCAAAGCTTTCATAGAACCCAAACTACATTATTACCAGGCTCTCCTTCTTAGCATTTCTGCAATGAAAGCTGAGACCTCATACTTCCTTCTCTCAAAAAATGCACACAAATAGTATCTCTATTTCTGCTCAATAATTGTCACCATATCAGTGGCTACAGAGTTCCTCATGTCCCTCAGACAGGGCAGGCCACGGACCCTGTGCTTTAGTTCTTCACTAAACAGTGGCATATGCCATGGTGCTTCCCAGCAGACAGTAGGATTAGAATCCTGTAAACATCAAATCATAGAATGACCTGTGTTGGAATGAACCTTAAAAGATTGTTCAATTCCAACTCCCCTGCCGTGGACAGGCACACCTTCCATTAGACCAGGATGCTCAAAGCCCTGTACAATCTAGCCTTGAACGCTTCCAGGAACAGGGCATCCACAACTTCTCTGGGCAATCTGCTTCAATGCCTCCCAATAAAGAATATTTTTCCCAATATCCAATCTAAACATACACTCTTTCAGTCTGAAGCCACTCTCTCCCTTGTCCTGTCACTACATGCCCTTGTAAACAGCCTCTCTCCATCTTTCCAGTAGGCTCCCTTCAGGAGCTAGAAGATTGCAATTAGGTCACCCTGAAGCCTTTTCTTTTCCAGGCTGAGCAAACTTAATTCACTCAGCCTTTCCTTGTAGGGAAAGTGCTCCATCTCCCTAATCAACTAGGTGACCATCCTCTGGAGTTGGTCCAACAGGTCCACATAATTCCCTGTAATGTAGCATGACAGGGAATAACACACTCATCTGCAATGGTTTTGCCATTACTGTCTAGATCCAATAACAAACTTGATGTTGAATTGCCTGGCCCAGGGAATGCTCTACAGAAGCCAGAATGGGTCTGTGTAGCAGTGGGGACTTCAGCCAATTTCACCTACTGTAATTAGTAACATGTGCCAGGGATCACCTAAGCTAACAACTACCTTAGTTATAGACCAGTCTACTCTAATCTTGCGTCTAGAAAACATACCATCACAAATTATTTGTTTCTGAACTTTTCTGAAGTTCCTTGTTCAATAATAAGCAAACATAAAAGAACTGAAGCTCTAAATTTGTCTTTCCTTTAAAAACTGTCAACAGTAGCTTTTTATTTTTATGCCACTGCTAGAATGTGCACTCAGGTGCAGAGTACTCAATAATAATGATAATGATAATGATGATGATGATGGTGATAAAAATAATAACAATTTACTTAGAAGTAAACAGAGATGGAATTGGATTCAGTTCAAGACTGAGATTAACACATTTATGTGCCTGTGTATTGGTAGCTACAGGAATCTGAAGTTCCTAAGCAGCCTTTGTAGTCAAAATAGCCCAGAGTGAGTTCAATTGTCTGAACCCACAGGTATTTGCAACTCCATAGGACAACTATGAGTTCTGCACTGTAACAGCCATGGACTTACAATACAGGATAAAAGTTTCACTCATTTCCATAGATAAAGGTATCTGATGATCAGTTTGTTCCCTGTGGATCCATAATTCCCAGCAGACACTAGGAATATGTCCCATTCATAATAAAAAATCCATTACAAGCATTGTGGTTCCAGGAGTTTTGGAAGCAGAAGTTGTCCTTTGACCACAGGACCAATATTTTCTTCTCCAGAACGAGCTAGCCAACACTGCTGCGAGGGTGACCCAGCCATGGCACAAGATGCACAAGGAAAGCCATTTTATCATGGTGTTTTTTTACAGACCTATAGCAAGGGTGCTGGAAAAGTGGTGGGGTGTATCAAAAAAAGAACAGAAAAAATAAAAGAGAGTTAACTGGCAAGACGGTGAATTTTTGCATCTTTTTAAAGGCTTTTAAGTGCTGCTGTATGCTGGAGAAGATAGGACAAGAACTGTACAAATATGAACTTGCCACAAAACGCCCACTTCATCCCTAACCTGCAGCCAAAATTTATGTTCTGAAGTATCTGCTTGGTATATTCTCAGCCTATAAAGATAATGTAGCGGGATAATCTGATAGAATGCTGAAAAGTACTTAGTCTCACAGCTATTCCTATGGAAAAACAAGATGTTCTTTGACATTAAGATAGTTATGTTAACATGCAGCCTTTGCAGATACAAGGCACTGTGGTTTTTTTATCTCACTGTAACTAGTGAGGTAAAGACATAAAGGTTGCCTTGACTGCTGTGCCGGAGACCTATGCCTTGCCTTTGGTAGGATTTTGAGCTTTGACAGCTCCTTTGAAATGCCTCAGTCACAAACCCCTTTTTTCTCTTGCAGCAAAGACATAGAAAGTTTGCTTGTCATTCAAACAAGAGATCACAGTTCCCTTTCCCCTTTTCCCTTATATTGTTGCATTCTTCTCTTGTTTTCCATTGTCTAACTTTTTTTTCAAAACTTTTGGAACACACTACTTATCAGGGACAAATATATTTGGACACTGTGCCAAATTGCACTGGAAACATTGCTGAAATGACAGTAGCCTGTTAGAAATATGGCATTGCTATATTCTTTGCTCCTGAGTGAAGATGATGTTTCTGTCATAGAATCCAAGTGTAAATGCCTTTTCCCACTGATATCCATTTGTAAATTCACTTTAAGCCCCCTTTGCATATTGCAGGGACTTCCATGGAAGAAGAGAAAGCTTTGGGAGAGCAGGCTTGACAGACCCCTCCCAAAAAATCAAAGTCATCCAAACCATGTGTGAAGCCTTATTCTGGGGTCAGTCACATGTGAGCAATTCCTTCAGCTTTGGTGGAATGAATCCTTCATTAAACCAGGGAGAAAGGATCACAGTTAAGCTCACAAATATTAATTTAATCATGGCAGATTTGTGTGTGGAAAGCCACTAGTACACTCTTTGAAGTGGTCCTGACACTGATTATTTCTTATTTCCCATGGGCTCTCTTCACTGCTCTGTGATTTCATGCTTTGCTTAATATCAAGGTGATAGCTTGCCTTTGGTTTGCCTTTGTTTGGAGGATATACTTTGTTTCCAACATCAGAGATAGAAAAATAATTACATTTTGTCTAAAAGTCAGAGTGAGTTTTTCTTCTTTCATGCTGACACAATCTGCTAGATTTAAAAATTTATAGACTTGAAAAATGCTGAACACTCTCATTACAGCTGCAGATCAGCATTAAAAACAAGAAGTTATTTTTAGCAGCAAGGCACTCTTGTCTTTATTCATATGTCTCTTCACAGGAATATTAAACAGTAATTCACAATTCATATGTTTTGACATCTTGTTACTTTTATCTTCATTTTCTTTTAAAAAATAACTCAAAAATTCAACATTAACGCTGTGCTAGGTCCTTGGAAGTCACCCCTGTTCTTATTGGGTCTTATTGGGTCAGATCGGCTAAATGATAACTGGCAGTATATTATTTTCCATTTCTCACAAACCCCAAATGCATGTTGACTGGAGCGAGGCTTTTGAATATGGGAAGTTGAGTGTTTTGCATGTAAAACAGACAGTTTGAGAAGGAACCCAATTGGTGCTGACCATCTATTGTGGTTTGAATTTTGCTCATCTGTGAGATCATGATCTGGAGGGAATAAAAGCAAAAGCAGGCCTAAACTTGTGAGTTACAAAGATAGTTTATTCACACGCACACAAGAAAAGAAAGAAAAAAACCCTGAAACCTCAAATCACCTCCCCTCCTCCCCACAATCCACTCATTTTCCCACAAACACAATCCATACTTCGCTTTGGGAGAGGAGTCTCTCTCTTTTGAGCATCTCATAGAGACCCACCACCAGAAAAACCCAGTCCTCCTGGTGGCTTTCATGTCACAACCTACAGCTGCCCGCAAACGCTCCAGATTGTGCAACTCTCAGCTGGTTTGGGGTACCATTTTAAGAATGCTTCCTCTAGTATTCCACAAAGACTCTCTCAGTCCACACTTTGACCAGAATTAGCATTCCCCAAAACTACCAAGAAACAGTCCATTCTCTCCATGAAGTCTTCAAGAGAAAGTCCAACCAAATTGGCCATTCCTCCATCCCTCCTTCCAACAGCTTTCCATGTCTTCCGTTCATGCCATCTCTCTCTCCATGGCATCCACCAGGGAGGAAGGAAGGGGTTAAGTTCTTGCCCTGGCTTTCTCTCAGCTTTGCAGCCCATGGTGTCACATTTCAAGGCTGCGCTGATGGGGAACCAAGGCCCAGGGCCACCCCCCCCACCCCCCCCAGTCACCACAGGGCCGGGACACCGCCCAGCCTGCATTCCTGCTGGCCACAGGGACTGGGAGCACCCCAGCCCCCGCCTCCCTGGACACCATGCGGCTCCCCCTGGGACACAGCCCAGGCCTGAGCCCTTCCCGGCTGCCGCCGCATCCCTGCTGCAGCTGAGCCACCACCTCCCTTCCCCCCCTCACCTCTGCCAGCAGCGGGGAGGGAGGGAGAAAGGGAGGGCCCTCCGCCGTCCCGGCCAGGCCTCGCTGCCTCCTCCCCAACAGTGGGGAGGGTGGCAAGGGGCCGAATCCACCCAGGGCTGCCCCTGGGCTCCTGCAGTCCATGGGATCGCGGCCAGGCCAAGCCAGCCTCTCCCCTCCCCTCACGGGAGAGAGAGGCTGCGAGGCCTAGCCCTCCCCAGGCCACCCACGGCCGCGGCACGGCCCCCGCTGTTACCTTGTAGCCAGCCAGGAGGCAAAAAGGGCCAGCTTCCTGAAAACTCCAATATTTAACCCTACCTGTGAGTTTCACGCAGACGTATTCAGAACTTCCTGGAAAAAACTTCCCAGTCAAACCACTACACCACCTCAAAATGCAGGGGTGTTGGGCAGCAAGAAAAAAGATTTAGAAGCCATAGCAGACATCACTTATGCTGCTGTCTTTTAGAACTCATGCTATTTCCACATCAGAAGAAAAGATGTTTGTTAACAAAATATGCCTGGTATGTTAAATTCTGACCTTGGATAGATACTTGAGAAATACTGTCAAGGTGTCATTTTCACACAGTTTTCAAAGTTTCTGTTCTAGCTGAATGCATTGCTGCACTCTTCAACCAAATTGCTGCTCTGTGAAATTTTTCAGAAAAAGGAGGATACAACATGGGATTAGTCTTCTATATTTTCACAAACTAGATGTTGATGTAATGTAAAAATCTACTTTCTCAGAAAGGTTTTAACATTTGTGTGAACCTTACCCTATGTCAGACAACACTGCAGGGCAATTAAGATTTTTGTGGGTTTTCTAACTCCAAGTATATATAAGAGTTAATGAAGCTGAAAGCTGTTATTAAACCTCTTCATAATTTAGAAATAAATTATTCCAGAAAGAGGTTTAAATGAGATAATTAGACATTTGAAAACATTCTCTGGTGCTTGACCTTACCAGTAGATTTCAAGCAGTGCTTTGCACGGCTTGTGGTATAAGCAAGCCTGCAAACAGGCCTGAGGTGCTGGCTCTAAATTTTGACGGCCTAGTCTTAGTCTGCAGGTTAGTCTGGGGCCCAAGCAATGCCCCTAATGAGGAAGGAAAGGGAGAGTTGTTTCTCTGGGTGTAGCTTTGCAGGAGGACTATGGTGAAATTTCGCAGTGTCATGGTGTGTGCTGGAGAGGGTCTGACAATTCGCTCTCTCATCTGGTTGAAGAGCTATGACATCAAAAAGCTTAGCAGGAAGAACATAAAAATGGCTGTACCAAGGTGTCAGCTTCAAAGGGAATAGGCTTTGTTGCCCAGGACTTCCTATCCAGTCAGCTGTTCTATCACAACCAAGTCCAGCTCTTAACAGAAACCTTTGGATTGCTACTTTTAGCACATTTGCTAGCAGGAACACATGCAGATATAAGTGGATGACAAAAAGCTGGTGTTACTGACAAGAATGCCATGACTATTATATTTACATAACAATGATTTACAAGCTTCAAAAATCACACCTGCACCTCCGAATTCCAGAGATGTTATTTAAAAATATATATTAAGATTATTTTAGATAGTTTGTTGCTGCTTTTTAAATTTAGATTTTATTTGTATGTTAAAGGATTCTTTTCCCAAACTTTTCTGTGGAAGTGCAAGCTGACACTCTTCTGCCATCTCTGTATTTCATCATCTGGGTCCTTCCAAAGAGACACTAAATAAGAGGTACATGACATGACAGATTCATAAGAGTTGTCACAGAAGAATGACTTTATTTTTTTATGATCTAACAGTTTATCTGGAAAGAAAACATCATGCTTCTTTTAGCAAGATTAAGCTTCACAGGTGAAGCTGATTTCCTAGGAAAAAGAGCATGAGATAACCAGAAAATGCACTGTACATCTTCCTGTCTTGCAATTTGAAAGACGTGTGTATCCCAGATCTGCTGGTAAGAGGAGTCCTTTACATATCATCCCCTTGGTACCCAACTTGGAGCTGACCTTGTGCCCACCCTCCTGTGGCTTGGATGTGTCACTTTTAGCTTATTGGGATTTCTGTGGTGGTGATCAGGCAACCCGTCACAAAAGATTTTGGAAGGCAGACCCTACACAGATGGCATCTGCAAAGATCATTATTATTTTTTGCAAATGACAGCAAAGTAAGAAATTCAGCTCTACATCAGGAGCAGCATTTCCCTTTGAATGCAATGGTTCTGTCATTCACAGAGCTACTTTTAGCTTTAGGGCTCAGTACTATGCCAATAAAAATAATGGGAATTTTGTTGTTGCCAGAAGAGATAGCAGTATTTGGCCTTTCAGAACAACACACTTAATTTTAGTGTGCAGCCTGGTTTCAATTTTTAATGAGAAAATGGGAATAAACAGAACAAAAAGTGTTCTACAAGTCTCAGGTCCTCAATAAATGCAGCATAATGATAGAACTAAAATTAATACTATTTTTTATAATCTGAATGTATTGATGAGACAATCTGAGGAGCGTTTACTATATCATGCACAATAATCAAGCTATTTTCTTCTTCATAGGGATTTGGACTTGCTGGGTGTCTGAGTTCTCAACTCAAAACAGTGTTACTCCAAGACCAAGACAGACAGATAGTGGAGAATCATGCTGGGCTGATGTTGGTTAGCTAGAAACGCTGAAGAGCCTAGAAAAGAGGAGCAAAGGCTGCCAGTGTCTGGGTCTTTGGTTTAATTTTTTATGCAGGAGTAAAAAGGGGAATTGGCAAAGCTCAGGGCATTTCAGGTGTAATTCACAGCAGCAGCAAAAATGCTCAGCAACCTATTTGTTGCCTCTTGAGCTTCTTGTCCCATATCCTTTAAAAGTGGTAATTGTCTCAGTCCTTGAGTCGACCTTCCTGGAGCCAACAGGGACTTCCAGGGGAAGAGTCAGCTGAATTTATTAACTTCCCATGGGAGTGCTGTCTGTGGGGTTGCTACACCAAAGCAGTCAGTGCTGCCATTGCCAAATGCCTTCACACGTGGGCATGGGGAGACATAAAAGAGAAGGCTCTGAATCTTTAGGACCAGTCAGGAATTCACATCTTGGGCCTGGTTTGCACACCTCTGACTCCCTCTTTGCTGTCAGCTTGGCAGGAGTTTATTTGACTTTCCTGAGCTCCTTCATTGGGGAGCCATGGGGTCCTGTTTCCTGGATCACCCTGGAGCCATGTGTCTGTGCTAAGACACCAAAATGGGTCATCCCAAAGCAGTCAGCCTGATTCAAGGCTTTACTAACAAGGGAATTTGTTTCTGATTTTTGCCTGGTGATTTGTTTTTAATCAGGTTAGGTATCTGCTCGTTTCCTCACTGTGGTAATTGTACTGAAAGCTACAGCTGGATCCCATTGAAAAACTTTGATGGTGGCATCTTGCAGGGTTGTTTGGAGACGAGAAGAGGCATTCACAGCATGCAAACATGGGGGCAGCAGGGAGATGTCTCTTGCAGAGACCAGCTGAAATTCTCCTGCCAAGGGCTTCCCCAGCACCACCAGCTTCTGCACTGCTGAGGGTGAGGGAGGCCAGAGAAAGGACTGAAAAGGGCAGTGTCAGGGGAGGCAGAAAAAAATCCAAGCGCAGCATGATAGAAGAGCAGCAGACAGCCCGTGTCACCAGGTCATGTGAGTAGGTCCTGGGCTGTAGCATGGAGTCATAGCAGTGAGAAACCACAGGGAGAGCAGGTGCAGCCGCCTGTTCCACTCTCTTTTTTCGTTCTTTTTTTGAATGACCTCTGTGTTTGCTGGGCACAGTGGCCTTAAATACCTCCCCGGCTGAGCCCAGGAGCCCTGCTTACTCCCATACTCCCACTGGGCTCCAATGGGCTCCTCTTGATTCCTAGAGGTTCCTCAGGAGTGCAGCAAGCAGCAGCGTTACAGCACTTCAAGAGCCAGGAACGCCGGCTGTGTGAAACAGGAGTGGTTCTTGTATATTAAACTAGGTTGGGATCATGTATATGTAATGGAGAAGCCATAAAAGTGCTTCAAATTATTTATTGCTATCTCCTCTAGAGGATAAAATATGAGATGCTTTTCATTTGCTTATAATTCTTCTTAACAGGCTTAAACTGCAGTAAGGGAGATGTATGCTAAGCACTAGGAAAAACTTCTCACAGATAAGAGCAAAACAAGATAACAGTTTGGCTAGGGATACTGGAGCTTAAGCAGCATCTTGGACTAGTTTGTGTCAGAAGGGATTTCAGGGTACATGCTCCTCCTGCATGCAGGGACTTGGATTTGACATTCTCAAGAGCTTTCCCAGCTCTGTTTTGTACAGTCACCAGCTATTTTAGGTGCTCTAAGATTTTGTGTTCTCAGTACGTGGCTCCAGGAGAGAGAAGGCTGTGGATGATTGGAATATCCAAATGACTGGAGCAAGGATGCCAGGAAAGGGGGACAGAATCTATGCAAAGGCTAAACCAAGTGAAATTCGCCTTATTTGAAGGTCCTCCAAACAGAACAAACACACTTTCCAGACCACTGCTGGGTTTTTTTCGGTTCCAGTAAATTTGCTTTAAGTGTTCCAAACTTAAGGCATCCCCACAAAAATGTAGTGGAAAATATTTAGATTTTAAAGCAGTATCCTCCAGACTTATCCATCAACAGGCATCCTGATGGACAAAGTCAGGCAAATGTTTATGTGACTTTAAACTGGGCTTTCAGATTAATACATCCTGTTTCATAGCTGCTCTAAAAAATGACAGTTATTAATCAATAAACATAGGAAATCTGTTTTTGGAAACCAGCAATCTCCTGGAATTTAGATGAAACCCAAGTAAATAATCATAGTTTTAAAGTATTTTATCCCAAGATTTTGATTCACTTTCTGAAGGGTGCACTTTCTTGTTTACCATTTTTATTGTGCATCCATGACTGGGTAGTGACATCTAGAACTGTGTAATGTGCAAGGGGGAGACATAAAAATGGTGTGGTAAAAGTTTTGTCTGGCTTTGAGGCACCTTCCAGGGCCATTTCTCAGCACCAGCTGTAACACTCTGATGCTGATGTTGGGCTGTTCATGGTGCCCACAAATGGTGGACTTCCTGACCCTCCACTCTGTCAGGCAGAAATGTCAGGTTGGTGAAAGTGAATGATCCCCATATTTGCTAGAAATATTTTCTCAGTTATTTGCTAAACCCATCCAGTTATAATTGCAGCTGACTTGTCTAATCTCTGAGAAAAAAATGTCCTTTTTATCTGTAGATTCAATGTTTTTCAAGGAACATCAATATTACCTCAGATCATTGGCTTAGATACTCAAAAAGACAACTTTGTAAGAAGGGGGATGCACAAGAGGATGCTATGGTTTGTGTTGTCAGTACTAATTCCACAGGATTAAGAGAAAAACTTAGCATAAGACAAGTTGGTAGAAACACAGAATTTATTGCCAGAGCAAAGCAAGGTTTATATAGCCCATTTCCTGTTTTATGACAAAATCACATGATGGGTCTGAACCCGTTATTTTAATTGCAAAGTGCATTGATGGTAACACACACCTGAATCCAAACCATGAATCTTGTCAGCAGGGAAAATTGTGCATGTTCTGCATGGTCTGGAGGAGAGAGGATAAATGAAATCTCCAAAGAGTCTCTTTCTTCCACCTACAGAAGCTTTGCAGATTATATTACATGTGCAACATCCTTCTGGTCCTCTTGTGACATGATGTATGCTTTGTTGCCTACTGTCCTCTGTTTTAGAGGGTTGCAAGGAGCAGTTAAACTCTGGCAGGTAGGTCCTGCCACAACCCTGGGGGTCCAGCACTGCTGGCACAAATCCATGGGTGGTCAGGGAGCTGGTGTGATGTGCAGAGGCACAGAGAACAGACCAGAGAAGACAGCACAGATGTCCCAGTCCTGAGCAGAGAAACCCCTGGCGGAGAAAACCCCTTGAGAAGAATCCTGGTGTGCTTTTCAGAGAGAGCACTGGCTGAAGGACACTTGAGGAGGAGCAGACAATCCCTGCTGCACCTTGGAAAGAGGAGCCCACATATTCCATAAAAGCAAACAGGAAGCAAAGAAGCATTAGATATCATCATCACAGCCACACATTTTTGATGAATTGCTTGTCTTAAAAGCAAGAACCTGCATGTAGAAAGCAATTTTGATGGAGACTGTCCCCCCTCCCTTTCCTGAAGATCTGCTCCCTATGGTTATTCCTTTGAGATATTTCCCTTCTGCAGCCTGTAATCAGCACCCAGATCATGAAACACAAAAATCAAGATCCTCTTCCCAGATGGGAAAGGTCCTGATTTTTACTATGATGTTTTCAGGTCATCAAAGTGACAAAGCCTGGTTTGTGGTTTTTAAAGCTTTCCATATTTTTTACTTCGTAACCCCCCAGCTGGATGAATTATTGCAGCTGCACTGCTCCCCAGCCCCTGTCTATCCCTGTTCTCCCAGGTGTCACAAATTTGGTGTAGTGGCTGTTCTCCTCTCCCTCCCTCCACGTCTTCCAGATGGGAACACGTGCCATCAGCTCTCACGGATGAGAGCACATGCTAGAGCTCTTGTTGCCTCCAGGTTATACAAGAAAAATGTTGTGCCTTGCTCTCCAGAGGGCTTCATCTTAGGCTGTTTCCAATGGGACGGCCTACGTTCCTGCTCTGTTCATCCTTCCCTTTTGGATGTTTCCTGTGGTACATTCTTGACTGATTCAAAGCATTTGAAAATACCTTTCATTTGCTACCTAACCACAGAAGGGTGACTATTTCAGCCTTCACAGCAAAGAAAAAACAACCGTCACATATCCTGAAGGGTGTCAAACTATCTCTGTGACCACACATATTAATAAAGTAATGCTTATTTAAGCATGAAATGCAGCATCAAGCTGTAAGGGCTAATCAGTTTAGTGCAGAAGTGCACAGCTTTAGCAGGAGACGTGGAGGCTGTGCGTGAGGGAAGATATGTCTTCAAAAAGGGTTGGAAACTCTAATTTTATGATGGAATAGCACTTGCATGGTGTAGCTTCAGTGCCTCGGCACCACAGAAAATGAAAATCAAACTTATCCACATAGAAATATGTCAAAATCTGACACCTTAATTTGAAGACAAAACTACAATCCAGAAAAAGGTAGATGCAAAACCACAGCAATAGAAAAGCACTAACATAGAATATACAGTTCAGAAAAGCATATTTAATCAATCTCTGTAGGGAAAGGAGACAGTCAGAAGAAAAATAGAGTTATTACCCGACTAAGAGAATTAGGAAAAAATTGTACTTACCAATGTACTGAAAATAAAATTATACATGGACGGTCCTCCCCAACACTGACGCAGAGGCCTCAGAACTGTTAATACTACTGTTGGTTTAAAACAAGAGAGAATCCCTGGTAAGTTATGAAGGTAAAGCTAGCAATTCCATTTGTTGGCATTAATAGAATATTTGCTAATGAGGTTGCTGGCCACTGATAAGTAGTTTTGAATGTCAGAAGAGAAAAAGAGAAATCCAAAAGATTAGATGTAAAATTGACCTGGAATTTTCACAGAGAGATGAGAAGCATAACTGTAATTTAGTGCTCTAAGCTGCATAAAACCTCCAAACTATTTTAATCAAACTGATTATTATTATTATGCTGTAAGTGCATAAAGCACAGACATATGTCATTAGCCGTTCACGAGACGCCCTTTAAGATGCATTCAGAAATGTCACTAGAAAGTATAACCCATATTGGCACATATTGCCCTGGGGCAAAGCTATGAATACTAAACCACTGCACTCAGCATGGGCAGCTTTGCTCTGAATATATTCTGCGGCTTGTGCTCTGCTCTACATCTCCATGTCACCATGCCTTTCTACACTTTTAAAAGATCATATAATAGTTAATCATGCTGATTTTGTACCTTTTTTACAGAAACATTAACTTTGCTGTGATTTTTTGTAATCCTGGAGACTTCCTTTTTCCTCAGCTCATGATTTTTTAATGTCTCCAGCCTTGAGAGAAGGTTTTCAAGGCAGCTCTGCCATTTTACTGTACAACTCAGGCACCAAACTACCTGCCAAATGCAAAGTGATGACAAACTCCTCCAAACTTCATCTCTAGCTTTTGAACTATTCAGGCTGTTTCAAAATGCCTTTCCTTTTATTAGGAAGGCTGTAATTACTATCTGAGGGCAACCTTTGTTATGACATGAAAAGAAGCACTCCAACTACTGTGCTAAACATTAGATGTTCGCCTGAGTGCTAAAACACTATAATCAAGCCCCACATGTGAATACCTCCTTCAACCAACCTTTGCACGGTTGTGCAAAGTGCTAAAGTTTCAAATCATAGTACTTATTAGGGCACAGCATAAGCTTGTGAAATGAATGTCTTATTTTCCACATGTATAGAAAAAGCTGAATAACCACTGTTGTGTGCTGTGTTCCTCCCAGACTGGCACATGCTCCCAGGAAAAGCAATAGTGGTGGTAATGGCACTCCAGAGACTAAATGTTTCTCTGTGTGTGGCAGTCAAGTGCAGACGTTTAGGCAATATTTTTGCTTTTAAGTGAAAGTCAAAAAATCACAGGCTAATATTGCACAAAGTTGTAGCATTTACCTGCTCTAGCTGTTTGTATAAACTCTGAGGTTTTTTTCATATTTTCTAGTGAAATCCTTCAATCTGACCCAGTAGTTTCTGTTACATTACTTTATATTCCCTGGCCATATTTCACAATGCCACCAGTAAAAGTTTCTTTCATACCTTTAGAGGGATCATTCCCATTGAGATTGCTTTGAGCAAAACTCTGTTTTGGGAATTCTCCTTCAGCAGGGTGGATGGATGAGTGCATTGAGGAGCAGAGGGCAGGACAGTGTGGTGCTGTTGGGAGAGATCCTCAGCAGGTCACAGCTGCTCAGCTTTATCACTGTTGGAGAGCAGTGGTGCTGGGAACTCCAAAACATGGAGAAGAAACACAGACAAGAGAGTTCCCCTCTGGGCTGGGAGAGGTGGTCAGTCATTTTATCCCTGTCTCTGTAAAGTTCTTTCATGGTAGCCACCTCATCAGCTCCCTCCTTTTCCCAACAGGACAGAAGAGAAGACTGCTATGCAGAGCCACACTCTGCTGGTCCCATAGGCTAAGATCAGGAGGGGTTTGATTATTGTTGTACTGTTTTATCCCAACAAGTGATTTAGTGAAAGACAATGTTTTCCTCCTTTGTTAATTCCTGGAGAACGTCTTGCCCGTTTGCTATTAGTTGTTACATGTGTTCTGGAGCAGAACTGAGTCTTTGTTGTAGCTTGTGCAGTTGAAACACATCCTCAGAGATAGTAAAATAGATCATAATAATAATAATATTGTAGCTATGGGAAGCTGCACTGTTGCTATTTGACTCATTAAAAATGAGTTCAGGCTCACAGAACCACAGTTCCACATACTTTATTCAGATTTTCAGATGAACTATTTTTGTATCCTAAAGATCAGTTTATAGTCTTTTGTGCTGAACTTTTTGTTATGATTCAAAATATATAGTTCTCTGTATTTATTTGTTAATGAAATGCATAGATTAGATTGATTCACATCTAAGTATAGAAATATTGATTGTGATGAGGTAGGTCATTTTGATAGTCATAGTTTGCTTGCAGAAGCCTTTCCTAGCATCCCTGCTAAGAAGACAGTTTTTCCTCCTGGTCATGATATCGTGTGTCCCTGTCTGTTTAACATGTATGACTGATGCATCCAAAACATGGCAGTCACTGCTAAGATCTGTGTTAGCAGTGGGTTAATGCTTATGTGAGATCTATTTTATAATACAGAAGAAGGCAATGAAAACAAGCCAAGGATTTTTTTTAACTTTTTTTTTTTATTTATTTCTTGATTTATTTCTTAGTATATATTCATGTATTTTAGTAAACTGATGGCTGACTTTTTCTTTGCTATCAATCAACATTGTTTTATTCAGAATGTGATAGTAGGTACAAATCTAGATTTTAACATTGCTTATTAATTACAAATATGTCACTGTTGCAGCATTAACAAACAACACAGGACTGAGATTCTAGAAGACTGAACTGAGCTTTAATAAACAAAATCACTTCTTTTATAGACAA
>WAAE01005990.1:9157-48269 GCA_013400495.1 Nicator chloris
AAACACACTAACACCCCCAAATCCACATCCCCAGCCAAACACACACACTGACCCCCCCAAAACAAACACATACACACACTAACCTCCCCAAACCCACCCACACACAAACACACTAACCCCCCAAACCCAAACACACATCCCCAGCTCCCCAAACCCAGCCAAACACACCGACCCTGGACCCTCCCCAAACCCACAGCCAAGGCCACCCCAAACCCAGGCAGGTCCCCCCGAGCCCGGCAGGACACAGAGTTCACTGTCCCTGCTCCTCCCAACCCCTCTCTGCCTCCACACTCCCCACCTCAGGGAAGAAGGGCTGGAGCGCTGGCTAACTCACAGCTGATTTGGACTACTCTGTATTATTGAAATATTTGTAAAGGTTTTACCTTGAAAATGTCTCACAACAGAGTTCTCTGTGACAAAGAAACCCAAACTGGAAATTTTTACCAGTTCCAAGTTCAGCAGTGTTACAGAAACGTGTGCAGCTCCCACGAAATGAGCCCAAGGCTCCTGCTTGCTCTACAGCTGGGACTGATGAAATGAGAAGGATGGACAGAGCTAACAAAGAGCCTGTGCCTTTCAGCAAGGCTGCTTTGTGCTCCTTTCTGTGATGACCAGTGCAATGACCAGAAAAATGAAATAAAGACTTTTTATTTTGCTTTTATCCAAATCAATTTCTTACTAGAGTTGGACAGATTATTTAGGATACCTTGGGAGAGCAGGTGAAAGGTACAGAGAAAGCCTTGCTGCAGATGTGTTCCTCTCTTTCCTTACACACTCTGCTGTCATAAGTTCAGTTTTAAAAATAAACTGTAATTGCATAGTTAGTTCCATTACTTTTTTTCGGGTTTTTTTGTGAAAGAAACCTTATTTCAAGATCTGGTTTCTGCTCCTCTGTTTGTGGCTGCGTTATCCAGAATTCAATTCCCATAAGATATTGACGTGCTGGATTTCCAAGTCTCAGTCATGCCAGAGTTACTTTCCTTCACGTCAAACAGCGTGAAGGTTCAGGTTGGTAATTCTGCAGTGCTGAGAGGACAGGGCAATCAGGGACCAGTTTGTCAAGCTTCACTTGGAGAATATACCCAGACTACAGTGGGCCAGCTCAGCAGGGCCAAGGAGCAAGAGGGTTTTTTCCCCTCAGGCTCGTGGAAATGATACTATAAAGGAGCAGTGTTTTGGCAGCTGTGATGCCATGCTCAAGAATTTTTAGACTTTGTCAATTCTGTAGCAAAATAAAATATCTTTAGAGAGGCCTAAGGATCCATCATCTTCATCACACAGGGGTCTGTGTCCAGGCAAGCACATACCTACACACCTTGAACCTACCTCAGAACAAGATAGCCTAGGTCAGAACCTCTCAGAAGTATTACAAAACACTGAAAGAAGTTCTGAAGATTAAACACTCCTATGCATACCCAAATACCTCCTCTGTAGTGCTACCCCACGTGTTCTGGATTACAGCTCACACACAGTGAACAGAGGAAGCATCTTCAAAAAGAAAGTTAACAGCAGCTTATGGTTAGATTTTTCCTCTGGTCTCTTTACTCTCCAAACAGGCTATTTTCAGCACACATGAAAAGGCATAGTATAAATAGGGTAATGTAATTTGGTAGCATAAAAGAATCACCTTATTGCATATATGATCTCAAGGTAGCTATTTCAGTATGCAAAATAGATCTAATAATCGTGTTATGTAGCTGAATAACCAGCTAAATGTTAAACTTTAGGTCAAAATAAACTTTTTAGGTGTTAAAGAGAACAGATATCTGCAGTGACAGCAAAGCAAAAATCCCCAAACTCCTACACAATAGACCCTACTAGAAAAATTAATAACAGTGCAAATCTTTTTCTAGCCACCATGTATAACTCATTGAAACAACATGTTAAGTTTAAAAGGGTAGTAAAATTTAAGGAAGAGATGGGTATTCATACAATAACAAACTCATCTGCAATTACAGTGCCAATACAAAATCATTCTACTGCACACCTCTCTTCTTGTAAACTAAATTCAAGCCAAAGTTTTACACTAGAAGTTATATCCTCTGAAGAAGTCCCTTACACAAATGCTACTGGCAAATCACACCTTCTTGAACTCCTGGTTTTGCCAAGAAACCAGGAATTTTTGTCACGATATTTGACTAATAACAACTCATGCTTGCTTGCCATAAAGCCCTTAGCAACATGGGAAAGAACAGTTGTATTACAGACTACATTTCATCCATACTATTTTACACAGAAGTAGATAATTTTGGGGGATGTTTCTGATTGGTTTCATTGAGTCTTATTTTTTTTCAAAGTTGTCTTGGCTTCACTAGCAACTTGTTCTTCATGAGCCATCATATTAAACTAGGAATTGTAGTTAGTTCTGATAATAAAGGATAATCTTTTATGATAGGTTAACATATATTTAATGCTTAGAATTTGCTCAGTAATTTATCTAATCCTACTACTGTAATATATCTATCTACTGCTGCCCTGAGGCACTTGAAAGACTAAATAAGCATAAATAAGAACTTGGAAAACTTTCCGCACAAAATATTGCACAAGAGTCTCAAATCCATTTCCAAGTTTTCAAAGTCCATTCCCATTGAGTTCCCTCTCCCATGGATCCGGGGCTTTGTACCTTTGCTTAGGATGAGCTGTTTCCTTGCTTGGCATGATGACGTTGGCACTGTCACCCGAGGGAGATGCCTTTGACATTTTGGGAGAGGAAAGAGTGTCTAAGTGACATCCTCAGACCTAAGCAGAGGCAATAGGCTGCAGGCAAGTTGCCCAACTTGAGCATGACGCACTTCATGATGGCTCCAAGAGGCTGAGTCTTCCTTGAGAAAAGACAAAGGACAGCAGTAGCTGGTAAGAGTGCTTCATTAGCTTTCCTTGGAGGATGCTTAGGGTGAATATTGATAATACCATTGTCATTGATAGTTCACTGAAGGAGAAGCATTTGTACAGAGCATCCAGCACCAACAGTGAGATCATGCATCAAATCAGACCTAATTACTGTCTGCAGTTTTGGAACCAAGAGCTGCATGACTCAGATGAGGAGAGAGAATTCCTCTCTTGCTACTTCTCTCTCTCATAGGGAAGCACAGGGAAAGGGGAATAAAACATATTAGGTTAATTCTGTAGAGAAATTCTTTTGCCATAAACATTTAGTTCAGCAAAGAGAAGTCCAGAGAAACAGGATTTGTTGTTCAGATACCTGAAGCATACCTTCAGTAGTCAAGGCAAGTCAAATCCCAGCCCTCTCTGTGCACACAGGGAAGTTTAGAGAAGTTTAGGCTGGCAGGACCTCTGCAGGTCCTTTTCCACCTCTCCCACACCCCACCTGTGCACTCAGATCAGAGCGTTTGAACTCAACAGGGATGCCAAGGGCCTTATCAAGCTTAGTTTTGAAATTCTGTCCCATTCCATCCTTGGATCTATTCAGACCTGACTAGACACACTCCTGGACCAACTGCTCTGGCTGACCCTGCTTGGAGCAGGGGCATTAGAGTATGAGATTCCCAGAGGTGCTTTCCAATCTCAATCTCTTTCAGAGCCCACTGTGTTTCTGGGCACCCTGTTAGCCCACCCAAGGGGGGCCTGCTCCCCTTGAGTTAGACCTGCAGCAGAAATACTTCTGTTCTACATGACTGATGTAGCCAATTTGAAATTAGTCTTAGGAGCCACAGGAAGTACAATATACAAAATTAATCTTCAATAGGAAATGCTAATAAAGGAAAAAGATGAGAATCAAGTAAGTTCACACCTTTTGCAACTTACCACAAAATTCAGCACAAGGAGATGACTTTAGTAACATTAGTTGGATATCCGAGTATTTTGCAGAGCATTTGAAGACAAAAACATTTGAGTAGAGAGGCAGAAAAGTAACAAACCTCAATTTGTTACAAACAGGCATTATCTCCTCATCATTAAAAGGAAAGAACATTGCCATAAAGTTACTTTTTTGTTGTTATTTTCAAGGCTCTATACAGTTGGATATGACATTGCATGGATAATGGAAGTGAGGGACCAGTCCAGTCAGTCCTTGCTCTGTGATATGACAAATCAAATTGTAAGTAAAGAAGACAAAATACACTAGATGGAGGGAAACAAGGACTAAAGTGATGAGATTACACAAGGCAACTCCTGTGTTAGCATTAGGCAAAAGCAAAAGGCAAACAGGGGAAAAACCTTGTTAACATACTCAGAATTAAGTAGTTAGTTCCAACTGAAAGAGAAGATAAGTGAAATGGAAAAGTCTTCCAGTCTACTGAGGGGCCTGTGTTTAATATCAACCAAAGTAGTTTATATGTACCAAGAAGTCTCCAGATGGAAGCTGTGTTTTCCCTGCCAAGACAATTCTCTAGAGCACCATTGGATGAGGTCTTCCCAAATATATAGATGTGAAATTCTGCAAGGGGGAGCAAAACAAATAAAAAAAATTGAATTCTCCTAATACTATCTTTGTAAGTTAACAAGCTTTTTGAACTCCCTCTCTTTTTTACTTTTTCTGGCACAACAAATACAACACAACACATTCATCCATCTCACAAAAGAGAGAGGAAAAAAAAGGTGCATTTCATATCAGATGCTTTGCGTCAAGACTGCTAAGGCTCATAAATCAGCTGTCTATTGCCCTGGTCATTTCAACCAACGTCTGACCCTTTTGTTAACTCATGATTTATAACTGAAAGATACTTTTTTTTTAAATGCCAGATTTATAAACTTTACTGTGCTTGGTTTGATATAATATCCATTTTGTACACCAAGCTATAAGACAGTAAATTTATTGTCTATGAACTGTTACCTTGAAAAATTACATCAATGCAAAGTGGTTTCCATTTAGAATCAATGGGCAATAAATTCATTGGATTTTTTTTTTGAAGGGGGGAGAGAACATGATGATATTTATGAGGTCATGAGTGGCTATATAATGGGTGAAACTGGGAGCTGAGGCTACAGTTAGACAGGAGTTCTGAATTACAGGGTTAGACACAACAAAACATCCAACACAGAAACGATGCATAAACTGATACTTTGCTGTCTCATTATCGTCAGCTTCTCCTGTCCTCTCTTGTCTCTGCCCATCATCAACGACAGTGAGATGTCTTATCAACACTCAGGTAAGAGTCTTTTGATTTTAATGGTTATCACACAGGGGCTGGAGCAGTAAAACCAGAAAAGCAGCAGGTGTGCTTTCCAAGGGGCCTGTATCTGTGCTGCTCAGCTGTAGGAAAAGCAGGAATGCCTTCAGGACACCAGCAGCACAAGGGACATATCAGTGGGTGCTGGCCTTGTACAATGGGGAGGTTGGGTGCCCTAAATAGTTACCCCTGCTGCTTTGAGATCCAGGAAACAAAAGTATGCATTGAGGAGAAGGTGGTACCTGAGCCTTACAGCACTGAATCTGAGCTGGTACTCAGTGTCTGGGCATTCATAGGCATTGGGTAACTTAAAGAAACTTGGCTGTACAGTCTCTCCTGTTTCTACCCTTTGAAATGAGCTATTTTGTGTTTAAAAGGGGGGAACCTATTGCAAACATCAAGAACAGGCAAATCTCTCTTACACTCCTATGTACTGAGAATGCTATTTGTTTGCACTAATTCAGATTCCATTTAGCCCAAGGAAAGAATCCATCTTTGCTTGAGAAAGTGATGCTTAAAGTTTGAAATGGCTCAGCAAAAATGCACAGCAGAATCTGGACAGTTACTGTCATCAGACCTGATTGGTACTGGAAGACTTTCTGAAATGAATTCTGAAAGAACAGGCAAACCAACCCAGAAGTTATTGCATAAAGCTGACTATTAAAAAGTGGCTGTCCTTACCTGCTTTGCACAGCTCTTATGCTGGTTTATAGGTATCAGCAGTCATCAGTCTGCTTTGAAAATCTTGGACTCACTAAGCTAGCATCTTCTCAAGCCTTCCACAATGTAATTTGTATTTACAGGTGTCCCTGACTCAATATGAGTAATATCTGTCACATCATAGCTGGCTCTAACCATTATTACATTAGGTTCAAGATCTTCCTTCCTAATATAGAGCCTCTAGGAGTGAGAAGACAGTAAGAAGAGGAACTCTGTTAAAGAGGGTTGGTTTTGGTTTGGGTTTGTTTTTTTAAATCTCAAAGCAAATTTACCTGCTATCACTACTCTGATTTAAAGAATAATCCATGGCCAGAGATAGAGATTGTCCCCATGTAGCACTGGGAATTTTTTTTTGATTCTTATTCTGAGTCCTATAATGAAATACCTGCTGTCCTTTGAAAATGTCCTTTTATGCAGTGAATAAACTAATAACACACATCCAAGGTCTTCAAGTTCCTGATATTTGTGCAAATTTTTGAAATGTTGGGAGATTATTTTCAGTTTATTTTCTTACATATCCATGTGAGGAGCTACACAGTCAGTCACACCCATCCCTGAAGGACAGAGCAACTGAAACTCCATAGGGTCACCTACAAGTACAATTACAGAATTATATTCATCTACACAAATAGTGTTTGATAATGACACCCTTTGCCTGCAATTTTGGATGTCTGCTATATATTAGCAAAGATGAAATTGACTGCTCAGACTACAAAAAACCCAAGTTACCTGGAATATAGCACTGCTAAGGGCTTCTGTTGGCAACCTGCCTCAGGACACAGGCTAGCCACAGAATTCTAAATTCTCTATGCACAGACAAATGAATTTTATCAGCTACCAGCAAGCTGTTGTGTTGGAAAAAGTAGTAACATCTGTATTGCTACACATATTAAATGAGAGATGGCTGAAATGCACCAAGAAGCACAGTTGCCAAAATAACTTGTAAGTTTTCCTACCTTTATTCCTGCCCTTCCACACCTTCTATTGGATTTAGTAATTGCAGAACTGAGCAGGCTGAACAGGAAGTTTTGTCTTTATTCACAGGAAAGTTGCAGCATAGAAACTAGTTGATAAAGAAATGAACTAAAATAAAATTAAAAAAATTACATACAAGTCTGGGCTGTGTACTGGAAGGATGAGGTTGAGCACCTCAAGTGGCAGGAGGGGCTGCTGTTGGTCAAAACTTTTTTAACAAAACATCCACCAGAGAAATGAGAATCTGAGATGAACATCAGGAAGGTCTTTTTTCTCAAAGCTTTGCAAGGAAAGGAATACAAAACCAACTATCCCCTATTACAGTAAATAAGCATGGATGGTTGGTGCTTTCATCAAAATCTTCAACAGGCCAAAAGACCTGATCAGAAATCACCCAAGACAGACTGAAACAGGGATGCAAAGCAAGAGACTCACCCTGTGCCTGTTTCTGTCATTTTCTGTTGGCAGCTGATGAAGATTCGAGGTTAAACCTGGAGAGGCTGGGCAGCCTTGGCAGCACCTCCCTGCTCCAGTTCCTGCCAGAGCTCCTGGGCACACTGACTGAGGACAACAAAGCAGGTGAGGATTTACCACAGCAATGGGAGGGTGCCCATGGTTTGCATCTCCAGCTTGCACAGATGTCATACCCCAGCTCCCAGGTGTTTGCTAAAATACAACGTTATGGACAAGCAACAAAGAACTGTCATTCAGTTAACTGGGACTTTGGGGAAACCTGCTGAGCAGCCATGCCTGCAGCTCAACACCAGCTCATAAAGTCTCCAAATGAGGGTTGCAAAACTTCCAGATAGCAAAACCAGGGCAAGGAGAAACTTGGCCTACGAGGAGCTGGCAGACAGAACAAACTAGCAGTCTTGCAAAACATCAATACTTGCAGAAAGTGCATAATCAATAGCAATGGATGGTTTGGGAAGCAACAGACATTGTTGCTTGTACATTCCAGCCCAAGAGCTCTGTCAGCTATGGCATTATGGCACATGAGAATTACTTGCCTAATTCAAGATTTCTAAATGGTAAAACATTTCATTGTGTCTCTCCTCTAACAGGTCTCACCCCCAGCAACTACAACCCAGAGGAAAATATCAAAGAGGTAAGTAAATTACCATCTGTCACTGAAACAAGAAAAGTAAGACTTTAAACTACACAGAATTGTTACCAAGACATCATTTCAGGCTTCATGAACACTATAGACTAAAGTAGTATGCCACAGTATTCTTGAAGCCAGAATCACTTAGCAGTTAAATAGGCAGGGGAGGGGAGTTTCTAGGGGGGGAAAAGGGAAAAAAAAAAAGAGAGCAAGTAATCCAGACCATTTAATTCTAAACTCTCCACTTTCCCCCCCCCCTAGAAAAGCAGCTAAGGCCAATTTCTAGCTTCATCAGCCCAGTTACCAGTATTTCCACCACCACCACAGGCTACACAGTATTATCAGATTTGTTATGAACCATTACGTACATGGAGAACATCATCCCCGTTCACTTCCTGCTGAATTAAACGTAAATGCAGAAGACAGGGATGAGTTTTAGTGCAACATCTAAAGCAGAGGTCACACTGGGCAGTCCCCTCCTTCCCCCAGTCAGAACACAGGGCTGGGTGATCAGGAAGGGTGGGGGGCAGTGGAGAGTGTACTTTCCCCCTGGGAACCACCCACCAGTAACCTCCCTCATGCTGTTTGATTTCAGACTTTCTATGGGAATCCTCCTCGAATTGCTTTGCTGGGACGCTTCTTGACCAAGGACAGGAAACAGTACAAGAAACGTGGGAATCTTTCTGAGTGCTTCTGGAAATATTGTGTGTAAACAGGAAACTCCCTGACCGATTGCATAATTTATACAGATGTCTGAAAACATGTATATAGATTCGCTTGATTGAAAATGAGAATGAAGAAACATGAAGGCAGCGCCTAACTTTAGACTCTATGCTACTTGGAAATGAATAAATTCTTGATGTTTTGCAATTATGTTGTGATCAATGTAGTAATTTCTTAGAGCTCAGCACAACAGGAAGGAAGTAATGGGAGAAAGAGACAAGTACACAACACAAAGAGAACTTGGGCAGGGGAAGCAAAATTCCCGTGGGGTTCTATGAAAACTCCCAGAAGAGCTCAACTGTGTCAAAGTCCAGAGGCAAGGGGACTTTCTCCTTTGTCACTTGATGTAGATTGGGGTGCCAGGAAGAAGGGTCATTGCTGCATTCCCTGAAGATGTTGAGCAGGTAAGGGATGGTAGCTTACCAATGCCCAGTCCCCTCCTGCCACCCCCAAGGCACCACAAAAACAATCAGCACATGTCAGGACCAAGCATCTGCTCCCACTGCTGCTGGAGATGACTGTTTCTCTCAGTCACTTGTAAAAAGACACAAATCTATTTCTCTGCCCAGCCCCCAGCTACCCATGACAGGGCTGCCTGTGCATACCATGGGTTTTAAGAATTGTGTGTGATTATCATCACGCACAGTATGGAAGGTAAGCATGGTTGTCAAGACTTTACACACAGATTTGGACAGTCAGCAGAGGCAGGAATGACACCATGTGAAAGATTCTGTGGCTGTGACCTGCACTTACGTGCCTGCACACACAAGGATACATGGACATAGATAATCTGTGTTACCAGAGCAAGCCACCTCCTGCTTGGACACTCAAGGGCAGTGAGATTTGTTCCCCTGAGCTACCACTCACTGATAATGTTGCTGTATCTTGGCATGTAACGTAAATAAAGGAGAGGACAAAACAGTAGCTACAAAAAGCTCCTAGCCTGACTCCTCCGTATGCAGAGTACCTCCAGACTCTCACTCCTGGGTACCTTCTGATAGTAACTGCAAGAAATAGAGCTAAACAGTCAGGAATTGTCTCTGGGGGATGCCATTTTTGATAATATGCACAAACTGTCTGAGCTGTGAATCCCTGCTCAAGACACACTTTGTATAAGCCTCACTCAAATCAAGGCTCACTGAAAGCTTGAAATAAACAGCTAACAGTGATACACAGGCTACATTGATCTCAATAGTACACATCATAAATCTCTGACTGTGCTGTTTAAACAAAGCCTACGGGTTTAAAACAGCTTGTTCACTTCACATAAGTTATAAGACAAATGATGCCAGCTGTAGCAGAGAAAAATGTCCTCAAAGTCAGAGCAGCAGGATGCACTGTGCAGCTATTTGAAATCTCCTAAACATTCATCCTTCTCCTATACAGTGGAGCAAGTCAGTGGCCCTCTGGAAACTACTCCTTTTCTGCTACTTCATCAGCCAATAAAAACTTGTCAGAAAAACCTTCAAATTTATCTAAATGAATAATCAGCTAAGACAGACATTTAGACAGGGAGAAGTGTAGAGTCTAAAAAGACTGGGGGGAAAAGTATTTTCAAAAACTGCAAGCACAAAGTTAAATAAACTCAGAGTGAATGATAATAGAAAAAATATTACAAGTATTAAAAAGTTTACTAGCCATCTACCTGTGAGAGGAAAGAAATGAAGAGCTGTCAGGTGTTGAGGATGGGGTCAAGACAAGGTAATTGAGCTATAAATAGTGAAACTGTAGCTTTTAAAACTACAAAATACTTGCTAGCACTTTTGGCATCTAAAGAAGCAATACCAAATCAATTTATTATTCTAGCTAGGCCAGCTCACAGCAGCAGGAGCTGAGGGTGAATTCAGCTAATTCTAATATACCAGAATTTCATCAGAGCCTGAAACTTTTGTCAGTCACAGTCCTTGCCTCTGGAAAGGAAGGAGTTCAGACTGTCTTTGGACATCACTGGTAGTTTTCAAAGAGACAACTGTTTGAGACACTGTTGAGCACCCAAGTGCTTCCTTCCTGAAGGACATTCCTGGCAGATGCCAGATAAACTCAGGTCCAGGGCCCAAGAGCGAGAGCCTGGCCAGTTCATGACACAGCAGGGCAAACTCCACTTCTCCCCCATCCTGCTGTGACATACAGCTCGTGCCAGCTTTCAGCTCAGAGCTTTTCCTCACTCCTGCTGGTCACAGACAGGGCTGGAACTGTCACAGAGAACCAACCAGACTGTAGAGAGTATGGAAGCCAGGCAGGTTTGCCTTTCCATCAGCGGGTGTAGCTGGGGAAGTCAGCCAGCAGAATGCTGAGCCCAGGTGGCAGAGGGCAAACTGGAGCTGCAGCAGGTCTAGCAGGCAGACCTTGGGCAGAGCTGCAAGGAGCAGTGTGTGATGGATACCCTGACAGGGATCACACTGCTGTGAAGCAAATCTACTACAGAAAACACAGGCCCATTACTTCTGAGAATGGCATGATTAAGCATCACAGGTCCAATACTTATTTCTCACCATCTGCCAAAAATCCAGCAGTACATCATACAGCTCACCTCTGACATCCACACAAATGTGTAACTGCAGGTTTTCAGCTGCGAGCCAGAACTTGAGCTGGCAGGAGGATGACTGCTGTTGACAAAGCAGAAACGTGGAGAGGCTGACACAGCCTAGATCTCTGAATAAAAACAGATCCACCCTGAACATTTTTCATTTCACAAGCCTATTCATTTATCCTCGTCTTTTGGAATAGATACATAATTTGACTCACATTTTTAGGAATGCTTAAAATGACCAATTAACCCTTAAAAAAAAAAAATCAATAAACCCTCAGCAATGATATATCCAATGTTACCTTCAAGATGGCTGTATTTCAAGGCACTGCATCACTTACCTTATCAGAAGCAGTTCAGTTATGTACTCATCTAAGATTACTTCTTTCTTTTCCAATTTCAGTATGATGCTACTTTTGCTCTGTACCTTGTACTCCCTGCAGTGATTCTGCCTTTCTCCTGCAGGCTTCTTTAAGTAATATCAATCACATTTCTCTGTTAAGTCCCTTAAAGCAGAAAAAGATGAACAAATTGTTGCTCTGCAATTAGTTAAGAACGTCCTTGCTCTATGAGACATTCCCATGAATTAAACCTATGAATTTTTTCTCTGTACTTCCTCTAGAACAAAAATTTTTTGTTCTGAGAACAAAATTTTAAAGAAAAGTCTTTACAGACACAAGCTTTAAGTCCTGCATGCCAAATCCCAGCAGTTTAGAAATACAGATGTAATATTTTACACACAAGAAGTGGGATACAGTTAGAAAAGAAAGAACATATCCTGGAGTTGGCAAGGTGGAGTGTGGCTGAAAAAACCAAACAACCACAAAACCCCTCAACAAACAACATAAATGGCCACTACATGGCCATTTTCACTGTACCCACAACCCCATGGACACTGTAACCCAATCCATGTGCAATCAAAAAAAGATATTTAGCGTTCTGTTAAAAGTCTGTTTTCCACACATTACCAAGAACAAAATAAACACACATTTGAACAGTTCTTTGCAGCATATTTTTCAGTTTTATTTATAAAATCAGATGCTCCTTTAAAGTGTACAGTTAAAATCACAACTGTAAATTCAACCACAGCTGAATATTGTTTCAATAAAATATTCCTACCAACTGATGTAAAAATTCATTCAATTGTGATTCAAAACTTGATTCAGCTGGAAGATAAACTTACCAGTACATTACTCATTCAGCAAGTATTTACCACACTGTAAAAATACATGAGGGTCCCTTCTGTTCATAGCAATGCCATGAAAATATCTGCACAACAACTCATCTTTTAAAAACAATTCTACATTTATGAATACAACAACAACAACAACAAAAAAGAATAAAAAAAATTGCCAGCGAAATCCTCCGAGGGTTTCCAAACTGCTGACACCCCCACAGGGGGTAGTAACTGCATCAGTGCTGTACCAGCATGTTTTCCCTCTGACCACTAAATAAGTGATTTTCCAAGCAGCTCTAAACTGTCTGCAACATTTTGCCAGGCAAAACAAAGCCACAGAAACAAAACAGCAGGTGCAAATCCAGCTGCAACACTCACTCCACTGGCCTTGCTGATCAGAACTGCATCTTGCTGTGATCACTCCAGCACTCTACAAGGACTGGAAGATTAGTACAAGCTGAAGTAAAAACTGCCAGTTCCTGAAAACTTATGGAAATGAGGTCAAAGGCTTGATAAGGCATTTCATTGCAAGATGAAGTTGTGGTTCTAGCAGGGTAAAGAGTACTTTGGGAAAGTTGGGGGGTTTTTTATCCTAAGGGGATAAAACCTGCTGACTATGCAGCCAAAACGGTTTGATTTTTGGGCAAATAATTGTGTCATCATCACACAGGACACTCATTCACCTGTTCATTCCTCTTACATTATTGCCCCATGCCACAATTTTTTACATAACCCAGGATGTGTGTAGCCCCAGAGAAGGGATCCTGCACCTAAGAGTTAGCCAGGATTACAAATTTGGAATTCAAACTCCTAGGCACATGAATTTTCATTATATATGGCCAGAGGGTCCATGGTATTCACAGCAATTCAAAAACTGTCTGGGCTTTCTGCTGCTCAGTGATTCTACTGGGCACAAATTCACAGCAGTAGGGGATACACAAGGGCTAACATCTCCAAACAAGAAACACAAGTAATACTATTGCATTTCTACATACAGAATCTTGATCATTTGTAGCCATGACAGCACAGGATACAGCAAGTGAAGACTCCCAAATGTTACTCCTGAATTTGGAATGAACTGCAGGTATGCACCTTTGTGTCTCTGTCTCTTTTTATACAGCTGGGATCATAGTCATCTTTTTGACCTATGGATCAAAAGCATTATTCAAGTGTTAGGGACATTCTGCCGTTCTCCTGAACTAAGTCTCACTGTTTTACAAAAGAGATGTCATGTCTGTCTGCTAAGACATTGCAAATCAGCTTACTTTCATACTTGGGAAATAAATGAACACTTTCAAACTCAGGAAATAAAAATTATGTACACAAAAGAGTCTACTCTTCTCATAACTTTCCTTCTGGTTTAGAGTTCCAAACTATTTTGAAGGAGACAGCTGTCCTTACCTGAAATATTCAATTTAATCTATTTCACTGTCTCAAAATGCATTGAAGCAATCATTTTAAGTTAATGATTAAGATCACAGCTAAGCAGAATGGATTCTAGTGCATAAGTCTAATTTGACAGGTAAGTTAATTAACAACCTTCCCAATCAAGAAAGAACCCTAACACAAAGTATCTGATTATATGTTTTAGAGCAAATATTTTAGGCAGTGTGGTTATAAAGCAGAATACCAAATTTGGAAAATGCTGTAAAAAGACTAGGAAAGGTATAAGATACTGCCCACATCTTCCTACTTGAATACATAACCTGCTACATGGAAACACCTACTGAAGTCTCTTATTTTAAGAGGTGTTTGAAGTTTGAACACAAGTAGTACTGATGATGTGTGGACCTCTACTGATTTACAACACAAGAAAAAAAGCTCAAGCTGAAAAAACTGAAAGACAAAGAAATGTAGCTTAAGAATAACTAGAAACCAATAACTAGAAACAAATAAACAGAGCAGGCAAAAACACTGGGAAAAAAACCCCAAACCCATAAAAAGAATGCTGTCTGAGTCAAATTAGTCTTGAAAACTCAAAATTCTGTAAAAATAACTTTCCTTAAAATAAACTTTTACACGAAAGATTGTCTCTGGATTGACTTTTACAAGTAAAGAAAACTTTAGATAAATCTAGTTTTCCTTCAATGACCTGCAGATCACAGTATCTTACTTGATGCTTACCAGTAACTGAAACGAAAGAAATGAAAATATTGCACACAGCAGCAAAATGATTACACAGAACAAAAGGGTAAATAACGTGTTACATTCTAAAACTCTTTGCTGAGAAAGCTAAGTTGGTTAATAACACCACAAGGAAAATCTGATTACATCCAGCTTTTGATAAACAGAGGGAAAATCAGACAAAATTTGCCAAGTTTTCAGCCAAGCATGTCCTGTTTGAAGAGCACTTTGAGACATGAATGAGAACAAGTCCTTTTACATACTGAAAGTGGTTATCATGTTCTGAGCTACAAAATTATTTCTCATCCATGGATTTCAACAGCCAGAGACTCCATTACAACGAAAGAGGTTAAATCTTATGCAGGAAGCCTACAGTGCAAAGAAATAATGAATATATGGTTTGATGTTCAAGTTTAGCTCCACAATATGCGAGTTTTGAAAGCAGAAGAAATGAAATTAATTTTTTTTTGGTTTTGGCATCACCACAACAAAAATCAGAGAAACTGCTTAAATAATTTCCTATTTGTTATGTCTGGATTCAACTCCTCGAACCACTCAACAAAGAAAAGATTGAGCCAAACCCACCTTCCCAAGCACTACCAACGTAAGATAAAAGATTGCATGGAACTACTTGAATTGGTAACTACTTGCCTTGATAGAGAAAATTTTCCATGGGTCTGTTTTTAAAAAGCAGAGCCTGTAGATCAGTACATTTGGATTGGTTGGGCTTTTTTAATTGCTGTATGTGATTTCATCTCTGGTGTATTTGCAAATCAGTTATTCTCAATTAATTTATGTATCTGTCTTGATAAACACAGCTTTAAAACTAGAAGCTGTAAAACAACTTGACTCCAAAACACACATCACAAAAAGCACAGGGAAAAATTTGCTTCTTTTTACTTCAGTTTACTTCTTTTTGATGGGCACAAACTGGCAAAAGGCATCTGATGCAGGATAACCTGGCCAGTACCAGTTGCTCTTTAAAAAGCCTACTAGATTCTCAAACCAGCTACAGCAATTCCAGAGCTTCAGAATATTTGGATCTTTAGTTTAGACCTTTAAATATTGAACAAAAATGAAGAGTACTGTAGCTTGGCTTCAATACATCCACCTTACTTGGAGAGTAAACATGTTCTGATCAGTAGGTTCATCACCACAGGTTCTTAAACACTGCATCTTTTCACACCCACTTGCCAACTTCAACAGAACAAACACCCAAACCAAAAAAATCTTTGTATTTTGCTCATCATTGAGCAGTTAAAGGTTACAAACATAACCCATTCTGTGTCAAGTCTGTGAGGTCAGAAAGTGAAACATCCTCCCACTGAAAGATTGTCATCAGAGTCATGCCAGGAGTGGAGGGGTAACGGAGGAAGATTGAGTTTCGTTTGTGACTGCTCATATTGGTAAGAGATGGCCATGGAGATTGACTGCTGGTATGGAGCAAAGCCAGAGGGAAAGGGTGGGAATTACAGCAAGCAGTTGCACTGACACAGGTGCTGATGTCCTCAGCGTGGCAGGACTGGAGGTGGCTCTCCCTTGTTTTCCATGCTGTCATCAGCCACTGCAGCCTCACAACTTGCCTCCCTGCTGTCACACGTAACACAGCCCTTTGAAAAGGAGCAAGAAATACTAGTTTAAATTCTTTTTAGGAGTATATTTCAAAGGGTCAAATCCTATGGAATGATACATTGCAATCTCTTGAAACCTCTCACCAATGAAGTGAGATCTCTCTAAAAGCAGGGATTATACAGGTATCTTGCAGATACTTGCACCTGCCACTTACCTTGCCTCAGAGATTAGTTAATTTGATTAGTGGAACATATAGTTCTACCTTTGAGATAAAAAGGCATGTGACTGTCTTGAATTTGAAGACCTTATCATTCAGCTTTATAAGCAAGCTCCTTATTGAAGATTTGGACTGCAGCCTGAACAAAAAAACACTAACCAACATAAACAGCTGAAATGCCTGAATGTATTGATATTTTTCTTGTTCTTGAGAAACAGTACAATATTGAAACAAAGTACCCAAAGAGAAGTCCTGTATTTCTTGCTACTGTCAGAAGCCTGGTTGTATTTGCAAAATCACAATCTGCACTGGAAACACGACTTTCTGCTTAGGAACAGTTTCAGGACCTTAGATAGAAAATAGTGATATTTACACACCAATACATTTCCTAACAACTGACATAATAAACATTCAACAGAATTTTCTACAAGATCACCAGACATAATTTTGCTATCTGAATCAAACACAGTGTTCTTAACCACAACAGGACACAAGTTATCAATGAGGTACTAGGAAAACAAAGACTAGTTTTCTGGTCTTGTTCCACAGCCAAGGACACACATGTCTTAGTTTTTCTTCTCTAAGAATAAATACCACATCTCAGAATGCCACATTTGACAACCCCAGCCCAACATGTAGTGCTAAAACAGACGAGATTTTTCTGGTGCACAAGTACATGAACACAGCCTTAAAATTTTCTATCCAACTCAACACTGACGCTCTAGGTCTTTGTGGGACTAGATCCATCTTGCCATTCCCCATAGCACCTGGGAGCACTGTAAACTGATTAGGACATTCTCTAACACACATCAATGCAAACCAGAAGCAGTTTAGGTGAGTGCCCAAGAGTTATATCAGCTAAAATAATGAAGATTGAATGAATACACCCACAAAAAGTGGCTGTTTTTGTGTTTCTTACAATACACCTGACCCTCCTCTGTGACTGAGCATTTTTCAGCTTCCTGAACACACCTAATTTTTACTGATATCCCAGCATTATATGCTATTCAATTATAGCAACAATTTTGTAAGAAGAAGAGCAAATGATTTAATACCACGACAAAAAAAACTACTCTAGATGCCTTACATGAGACCCATAATCCAGCACTGTAAGATGGCCCTGGTTAGAAATGCCTGGGCTGGCCAGGGCAGGGATGACCTACAGCTCCTTTCCCACTGCTCACCTGGGTGCTGATTTGCAGGGGGACAGTCTGGGTCCGGATCCACGAGTGCACCTCTGCAAGCTCCTTCTTCTGCCCATCTGTAAACCAAGGCTGCTGCCTTTGCATGACTGCTAGCTTCTCCAGATCCTGCTTTAGAACCTCCTCTTTGATTCTGCACGGAAGAGACACCTGTGAGCACAGCTGTACTACACAAGCAAGGCAGGCACTCACACTGTGAGAGTCTCTTCACCACAATCTATGGCTGAAGCCTAGACAGTATCAGCTGTTGAAAGGGAACTGTACTTTGTATCTTGTTTAATTGTAAGGCTGCTTTCAACACTGGGCTAAAAGTCAGAGGTTTGTTTGCTGTTGGTTTTTTTGGGAGTTTTTGGTTGTTTGGTGTGGGGTTTTTTTTTGTTTTCTGGCTTTATGTGGTGCTTTTTTAATGTGGAATCCAGTTACAAATTATATATATCTAAGCTAATTACAAGCAGTTTGCAAATAACCTGTAGTTTTACCCCTTTATGCATTCAAAGTACAGAACAATAACCAATCCCATTAATACTTCAGCAAAAAAGTTTACATGTTCCCTTATTTTAACAGATTGGGGGAACGGGAAAAAAGTAGACAAAAGAAAATAACCAGGCCTAAACTGCACGAAAATAATCTAAGACATCTTCTTGAAGTTTCATTGTTATCTGTGCTGTTTCCAGTGTCTCACTTTAATCCTATAGTTCCATACACAATTCCAAACTACATGTCAGAAATTGTTGATGTTTTCCAACCTGTTTGGCATTTGGTAATTCATTAGAACTCTCTCAGGTGTGTGATCCATCATCACCCAGGCTGACTCATGTTTTGATTTATAAGCTGTCCCTTTTTCTTCTGCTTCCTGATTCTTCTCTTCTTTGGAAGCTTCAGAAGAATAATTACTGGCAAAATACTTGCTGCTTTTCCCACTACCTGCTGAGAATGACCAGGGGAGCACAAAAAAAAAAAAAAAAAAAGCAGATGCAAGGAAAATCCCAGTAACTCAACATAAACAGTACACCACCCCCAGTGTATTCTTGCAAGTTACTGCTGTAATACAAACACAGGTATTCCCAGATGATCACTCTAGCAATTACTACCTATTGAGAATTCAAAGATAAAGTGCATTCTCTCAAATTATTCAAGATCTCCAAAGCTCCATTCACTTTTCTCAAAATTAATTGGTTCAACTTCTCTGCTTCAGAGAGGTCCTGCTCTAGGCAGATTCACCTTTAGTCAAGAAAGATGTAAAGTAGTATCTAATGCAGAGAAAAGTGATAATGAGAAAAATGAAGAGTGACTTCTAGGTTAAAGGAATAGCTTCTTAGACTCACATTTTCAACTACAGTGACTGAAACAAACTTGGGTTCAAACAGTGAAAGCTGGTGAAAAGTAAAGGCCATGGATCTTCTTACACAGCTTTCCCATCCCCACTACAGTATCCTGCTATTAATTATATGTTAGCAAGCCACCTAGCACCAAACACCTAAATCTTGGGACTTCCCTACCTGTGCCATGACCAGAAGTCTCGTTGAAGCTAGAGCCTAAAGAACCAGATAAAGCTGATCCACTGCCTGATGCTGCTGAACCTGAACCCAACTGAGAGTCCTCATACGAGTGGTCAGGAAATTCAAGAGCAGCACTGTTACCACTATCTTCTGGATCATTATCCTGGAGACAAAAAGCAGATCCAACACATCCACAGAAGTTACATTTAAGTATGCAAAAGGAAATTCATGCAGTTACTGAATTTGTCACACGTTGACCAAGTTCTCATATCAATTCAACAGGTTTGGAGTTTTTAGCTCTGAAAATGAGTGGTGGTTTAGAACTCAGGATAACATTCTTCATGGGTGAAAATCAACAAGCATCTGAACTGTAGTTTACTGGTTTCTGCTGTAGATCCTTCCCTAATTTGTCAGGATATTGTATGGTTGCATCAAGTTAACAATTTCTGCTGATAAGAGAGGAGTCAGTTCCCTCCACATCCTGTTAGATGGCATGAAGCAGCCATACACATCAAGCAAAGGTGCACTACAGGGAAAATGAGAGTCTTCCCCTGATTCACTATGCGAAGCAACTGCTTCAGCAGCTCCAGGTACACCAGCTCCCCTTTCAGGACCCTACCCTGCAGTTTCAGCTGATCCAGCCTTTCCAGCCCAATCTGGATTCAGGAGGCAACATTTTTTTCCTTGCCTTCAGAGCTCAGATTCCTGCCTCTGAGTTTACCGCGGAAGTTGGAGAGGCCTTTTCTATGCCCATGTATGGAAACCGACCCACACGGATCCCTGTTCTTCTTTCATTAGCTGCATCCCTGGGAGACAGAGGGAGTAATTAGAAGAGTATCTTCCCTTTGTTTTGGTTCTCCATAGAGACTGTGGGACTGCGTGAAAAAGGATGCAAATTGCGCAGCACTAACCAAGTTCTGCATGCATAAAAGCCCCAAAACCCAAATTCTAGCTGACAGTTCCATTGAAAAGGCTGCTGCCAGAATGCTGAGCAGAAGCAGCTTGTGGCAGCCTAGACCAGAAGATCTCACATTTCTGTCATTAACTAAGTGCCCACACTGTACTGGTACAAGTTCCCATAGGCACAAGTATAAACTGCTTTCTCCATCTCCTGTGCTATTCGTGACCTGCAGCCTACATAGCACAGCCAACAGAAAAAGCAGCTCACAAAACCTGTGTCCCTGACACACAGATCATCACCACCGGTGTTCATGACAACACTGTGAAAGTCAGTTTCTCCTCTACATGAAAAAGCTTTGTTACTCACACATTTATCCTCTGCATGTGGCTTAACATCAGCACTAATGGAAAGCTCCATAGGTTTTGGCAGCTCTTCTTGAAGCAAATTCAGCTGAAGTGGGGAACTGCTCCTTGAGCTGCTCAGCAGTAGGGCCTGGTCACACTGGCCCTCTTGCTGGTCCTCCACGGATGAGTGAGGAGAGGCTGGAAAGGGCTGATCCACAGAGTGTGGTGTAACTGGTGATGGAGCACAAGGAGGGGGTGCTGGAGGTAGTGTGGTGCATGGATATGAAGAGGGGGGATAAACACACTGAGGGCTAGTGAGAAAGACATGTTGAGGCATCTGAGCATACACGGGGAAACCCTGAAAAAATACAGCCATAAACGTGCCTATGTTTGGGGGATAAAAGACTGGGTATGACTGTGTTCCACAGCACAGCTGTGATGAGGACATGGACTGAGGTTGTAATGAGCGAAGGGCAAGCTGCTCTCCTCCAGAAAAGGCTGGAAAAGTAGACACTGGATTTGAATAGGCAGGAAATCCCACGGGAGGATGGACATTCAGACTGGAGGAGCTCAGATAGGACACTTCTGCAGGAGAGAACAATTGTTTCTGATTTGTTCTCTTCTCACATGGAAGACTGTTTCTATTTTTACTAGAAGAGTGGCTATCTGAGCATTGTCTCTGAGGTTTCTGGCGCTTGAATTTTCCATGTTTTCCTTTTTTACAGCTGGCTGGGCTCATCTGCTTTGAAGGGGAATCGCCTGAGGAAGAAAAATAAACATATTCGCTGAAATGACAGACCCAGGGAAAAAAAAGGAGGAAAAAAAAAAGAGAAACACCCAGATTGTGACTTATTCAGAGAGCTGACTTTCCTCTGGATAATGCTTCCATAAACCAGTGATGGATTTGCTGACATATCTACAATATTTTCCTTCATGTCATCAATTTTCTTATTGATCACTTTGGCTTATCCCAATCAGATCTTTTACATTCTTTCAAGGAGAGGCAATAAACTACCTGGGATTTGCAGACTTTATTGCAATAGCTATCTGCTTTGTGACAAGTCTAATATAGCAAGATCCAAGATGGAGCAGACCTTCTGTGTGGGCAATCCTGCTGTCAAATCTTGGCAATCCAAAGGAAGCATTCTGTAAGCAGCCACAATAAGACACTCACTAAATTATATGAAGGAAAACCAGACTTCATGGCTGGGCTGGTCTTTTAAATCATCTAACAAGTCTTTATTTCTCAAAGCTGCTGCCTACCTTGGCCACAGGAATGTCTGTTGTTACTTCTGCTTCCTTGCTGAAGGTAAGTCCTAAATGGAGAGAGCAAGACCCTCTGTCGGAACTTGTCAACATAGTTCTGCTCCTCCTTTTGAGTGTGGGCTGACAATGTCTCTTTTGTTAGCCCAACTGGCTTTAAGTCCTCAGGCAGCACTGCAAGACTCTGAGCATTCACAGGAGGCAGCTCAATTTGTTCAATTCCAACAGCAGCATCCTCCATTGTAGTCACTTCTTTGAAGAGGGAAGAAAATAAATCACTCTTTGCTCTGCCCTTCTGGTGTCAACTACCACAAAACCCAGAGTGTTACACAGAAAACAACCTCATCTGAGCTACTGAGCAGAGGCACGGGGAGAAAACACCCTTTCAACTCAAATACAGTAACACTAACATCAACTGAGCAAATTACTTTGCATGGTCTGGAAAACTTCAAATTCACTTTGAAGTCAGAGGCACTTCTTCATATTTTCTTAGTACAATAGCAGCTACATACTCCTTTTTTGGCTTCTTTTTGCATTAAAATGAAGCAACATTGGCCCCATAGTAATTTTTATTTGAATCCTCAATAGCCAAAAGCACATTGTTGTGTTTGAGGCATATGCAATGACGTTTAAGGGGAAAGGAAACAGTGTAGCCTGTTAAAACTACGTTACAAAAATACCCTAAAAACTTCGAGGCTCAAGTTTTTCTTCACAGCATCCTGAGAAGTACCTTAATATTTCAGAACTCACATTCACTGAGGATGTATCTTAAATGAACAAAACTTTCTCACCGTGTACTTCAGGCTGAAAACATTGTGTAAATTTAAATACCAGTCAGTGTTTTGTGAGTGTGAACAGTACCTGATTCAGGGTGTGGGACATGCACTATAGTGCTGCTGTAGCTGCACTGGCTGGTGACAGATATGACACTTGGAGCCTTGTTGGACAGGGTCAGGTCTGCCAGAGGAGCTCCCACCATGCCTGCAGTTGTCTGGTCTTTCAGCGTCTCTTCCAGACCAGCAGATATTGGCGTGTGGGACTCAACTGCTGACAGCATAGCAGTATCTATTGGCAAATGACAAAGTTTCTACATGGAATTCCATTCCAAGCACTATCCTCCCAATTCATCAAGTCTCACTGGTTCAGAAATAACCAGTAACTATGCAGACTATTAAATAAGACAGTCTTATATACTTAAAAAAAACCATTTACATGCCAGTGCAATGTCAGCACATACTAAATGTGGCGTAAAATGAGTGAGCAACAGTAGGCTCATTTAACAACAACAAACAAGAGTTCCTTTGATACATTCAAAGACTTAACATTTTAGCTTTCATTTAATTGGGAGATCTAGGCAATTTAGACAAATATTTACTAAAACACTGTTAGCAACACAGCAGTTTAACAAGTGGACAAACCTTGGAACACACAACAGTGACATACAAAAAAACTCAAACCAGCTTTTGTGGTGCTAATATGATTGTCAGTACACTTTGTGTTACCTTCCAATGCCCTGACTTCCTGCTGACTTTGCTGGACTTGTTTGTCATCTTCTGAAGATGACGACGATGTATTTGCAGAAGATTTACATTTCCTTTTCAATGCTGGAATACTGCAGCTCTCTAGATATCTGAAATGAAAGCATATCACAGGAAGCTCTCTCTACTTCGGGGGGGTTTTTTCTCCATTTGGAGATACAAAAATTTGAACAATCCAAACTTGAGATCCAGAGGTTGTTAACTAGTATTTTAAATTCACTGCAGGAAGTTCTGGACACTTATCTGCTTTCCAAGGAGTATTTTAAATAAAATCTATCACTCTTTGAGGGGGGGGGGGGGGAAAAAAAAAGATTACATTATCCACTAGCTTAAAAAATATGGAGATTTTGTAAATTATATCAACTTTCCATTTTATGTGGATGTTCTCAGAGTGTGTAATGAGAAGATACTGACATATTGTGACCATCAAAATTCACTTAAATTCCTATTGCACTAATGACAAATGTCAACAAATAGTTGCAAACAGAATCTTAGGTCCTAAACTTTTTGTTACTGTGTAATTCAGTAATCTATCCCAATGGACGGACTGGGCAATCCAACCCAATGCTCAGAGAGGCAGAAAACTTTACAAACAATCCCAAATTTATCTCACAACTCAGACCCCAAAGAATTTAAGGCCAATGCAAACTGCTTGGATATTTACTTTCTACCAATTAATCTTAAATTTGTATCACTAAAATTGTTTCATAGTTTATTACCTGATGATACTATCAACACAATTGATCTGCTGATAGGAAGGAACACGTGGAGTCTTCTTTGGATCATCATAAAATGTGTTGCCTGGTTCTTCTGTGCTATCCCCTCTCAGTGTCTGAAGAAAACAGGAAGCAGTGTGCCTCTTCCCTGGAACAGAGGAAACCTTTAAAGATTCCTCTCAAGGTCACCTAAACACTACCCTCACATAGGCACATATATACACACATAACTATATACTGGAATCCACAGAATGATACAAGGACGTATGGCCTATGACAGCACAGCTCTCATTACCAAATTATTCTGTATTTTCATCTCAATTTATATGTTTTGAGGCAATGGAAGGAGAGAGGGAAAGATGCCTGAAAAAAGCCAACCCCCCACACCACCTTAAACATCCATTTAAAAAAGCAAGCAAACACGAAGAGAACAGTATATAAATCCCTCTGCATTTAAGTTGCAAATAAAACTGCAATTAATATTACTCTTCTTTCAATTTATACATCACAGAATCCAATCCACTATTTAACAGTAATTCACAACATTGTATACCATGGATACATTGGCCAGAGTCCTATCAATTTTGACAATACAGTCCTCTAGGACAACACTAGTTAACTTTATAATAGAGAGTATCACAGAGCAAAATGTTTTAATACAGATTCCTGTGGTATTTGAGGGAGCATCCAGGTTTCTCCATATATTTGTGCTACATACAAACTGCAAATAATGTGCATTAATATAACATTAAGCACTCAGGAACTAAACTCCTACTTCAGAGGGAAGTGGGGCCATATTTTCCAGCCTATGATCATTTCTAGGAGTTCACATAAAGTAATCGAGGGGAGCTTCCACACTACTTGCTACAAGCACGCGTGCATTTTCACTAGAAAATGTTAAAGTATAAAAAAGGAGAAGTCTGTTAACCTAGAAAGAGATAGATATTTTCCTCCATATTTTAAGGAGGAGTTAAAAAGTTATTGCATCTGCTGAGGTTATTTTTAGGGGTGAATTGAGAAGAGGGTGGGGAACTTGTTTGTTTCGGTTTTAAACAAAACAAACCTCAGTCTAAGCCATGCTAAAAAATGCTATCTGAAATTCTTCAGCATAACACCATGGCTACAGATCTACAGGAGTTCACATTACCTTAAGGATCATAACTACATTAACTTACCTCCCAAAACTTCTGAGCTCACAGCCTGTTCATTTGCATTCTGTGGCTTGCTCCTCGATGCAATGTACAGCTGCTGCCCCAGGTTCTTTATTCGGTTGACATCTGCACAAACTTGTTGCAATGTCATCTTTGACAGGCAAAAAATGCAAAGTCAGAATAAAACGAGTACAAAGAGGCCATAGGAGCTGACTTGGGTTCTTGTATTCTTCAAATTCAAAGGAGCAGACCATCAGCCTAAGCCTGGTATCTACTGGTATTTGTAAACTTAATTAATCCAATTATCATGGTTAATTTAAGTAAATTAACTATCATAAAGCTCAAACAGCCTCAGCATTTAAATGTTTTAATACCCATGCCAAGCCTTGAGAGTGGACATAAGCTGATGACTTACTCAGGAGCCTCACAAGGAAATGAGGTAATTGCAATGCTTGTTTTAGGACAGCACTACTTTCACTCTCTTCTACAGCAGTCAGCAAAATTAAGAGCAAAACTCAAAAGCCAAACTCTGTAATTAACCAATTTAGTTTGTACATGGCTTTATTCTTCCCACTTCAGTAAAATTCATGATGAAAGCATATATGTACACAGTAAATGTATTCATTTTTACAGGTGTAATTTCACTACTCTGCAGGCAGTAACACATTTATAGACTTACTGGTTCCTGTGTTTCCTCTGCACAGTTCCCATTGGAGTCACTTGAAGATGCTATGCTGATGTAGTGCTCATAAGAGCCACTGCTTCCAAGGCTTCCATAACCACTGGAAACATTGCTGTGAACTGGCTGTATGAGAGAGAAAAAATAAATTAAAAATCATCCTCTGAGAGAAGAAAATGAAGGAAACAACATACTTTGCAACACAAAACTTCAAATAAACAAAGAATCAAGTGGAAAGTCAGTATTTATCTGGGCTCTACCACTTGCTTACAAAGAACTCTCTACCATGCTTCAAACTGTTTCAAGATACAGATTTACCTTTCAATATAAAGACTTGGCAAAAATGTCAAACTTTTTTTTTGTAATGAAGTGGGCCTGTATCCATGTAGAATTTTCCTTTCAGACCTCTTAAAAGACCATCCTCAAAACAGCCCACTAATCAGACTCATGTTTCTTTAGCCTCTCACTCAGAAGGCCAGCCTGTGTTCTGAAATTCTTTTGCCTTCTTTACCTGCAGAAGCAGTTTGTAAATTTGTCCTTGTAATTCTCTTATCTCTTTCTCCACGCTGCTTGTTTCTTTACTTCTTGGGGCAAAGACATCTTCATTCAGAGGGCTTCTGGAGAGAGCCAACAGTATTTCACTGTTCATTTTCATTTGATAAAGAAAAGATAGCTATAAACACTTAGAACAGATTCTTAATTGATTATGATCATTTTATTTTGCCTGTTCTGCCGAGTCAACACAGAGGAATGTCACCTGTCCCAACAGCTGCTCTGCTGGGGTAGTGGGGCAGTGCTACGAGAGCAGGGAAGCTCCAGGGAAGTCAACACACCAGCAGAGACACCAGCTAAGGCTGACAAGCATCTACCCCTCTGTCTCCTTCACTCAGAAGGCAAACTCATATCCCACAAAATCTTGTATAAAAGATCACTTTGAAAAGTCAGAAGGCCATTCCCAAAAGCCATTTAAGAGAAACCAGGTAAGAAGGCAGTCAGTCATATTTTCAAATTTCTTGAGAACTAAGGAGAAACATCTGAAAAATTAATTCGTACATTCAATACCAACTGCATTTTAAAAAGACATTGCCTTGATAAATATTTAAATGCTGTATCAAGTAAATATGCCTAAAGAAGGTCAGTTAATTGGGTTTTTCTGGTGAGACAACCATGAATGAATTTTAGGTATTTATTTATTAAAGTGATCTAATTTTATGCTGCTTTTTAGCTTTTGCTCATCTAAAACTGTACTTTGATTTGGACATCAACTATGCAAAAACCTGCTAAAATAAAAAGCTGGCTTTGCCTTTTACTTCAAAGTAATGCACTTATTTTCACACTTAATAAACAGGACAAATGCTTGTTCTGAAGGAATGGTCTGAAGACAGATGCTAGGCTGTTGTCATATATGCAAGGGCAAATTGTCTCTAGTTTAGTACTTGGACTGTTTTGTTTTGGAGAGCAATCAATGAAAAGCACTTTATTTGATCAATTCTACAACTGACTTACGTCCGGACTTTGTGTCGGCCAATGATGAACACAACTTTCCTGCTCCAAGGATTCACAAAACTGGACCAGCTGGTGTCCAGTATGACATAATCCCCATTTTGAGTACAAAATCTAATAGGTAAATGTTCAAAAGGAGGTTGGCCAGCAAATTTCAGTACTGAAAGAAAAACACAATCAAGAAACAAGGTTTAGCTTACATTATGACACAGTAGTGCAAGCACAAACACTAATGCCTGGGGTTCTTAGAACTCTGGGATTGAATTTACTTTGATCTCAAACTGACTGCATGAGTTAATTAGTTAATTTTTGTCTAGATTGCAGATCAGTCACATGCCAAGCAATATGATAAAGGTATGATAAAGAATCGTAAAACCAACAGAAATTCCTCTAAAAGCAGCTCTTACTTTTCCGGTGAATAGTGATCATCAAAGGACGATCTTCTGGGTGCAAATACATCAGTATGGATGTTCCAATTAGATCCTGAGGTAAGTAACCCAACAAAGGCACTGCTCTGAAACCCAAACACATTATCACAGGTTATAATATAGTTTTGACTACTTCCATCCTTAACCCTTTGCTGGTCAGTGAAGTGCCCATGCACAATCTACAGTGAAATGAACTACGGCTACAGACCATTTCCCAACCCATCTCGTAATCCTGCACTATAATATTGACACATAAATACCCATGACAAACATTTCTGTGCCTGGAGATTTAGCAGATATTCACATTTGCAGCCAGTTTTGTGCTTGTTTACGTGCAAAGGGAGATAAAACGGATCTTGAAGACAACGGGTCATAGGCAAAATGTCAGTAATTATGCTCATTTTCCACTGTTGATGCTACCACAGCTCCCCATTGCCCTGGATGAGGAAAACTGACTGCAGTTTGTTTAACATGTGTTTTAAACCAACCTAAGGAGATTACATCCTGGAGTGTGAGATGTTTTCCATGAGTGGACTAACACAAAACTGTTTCATTATATATTGCGAATCGCACAGTTCAGCTACTTTACTTTGGTTTCCAGCTGCATCATTAAATGATTTTTTTCTACCTCTCCATACATACCTCACAGGTATTAAAAACTCAAATCTCTCACCTGTCATCTATGTCCAGAAAAACACATCCAGGGGTGTGTGTGGTGGTGAATATTCTTTTATCCATAGGAATTCGAGGCGCTAATAGAAACAAAATACTCACTAAGACAGAAAACTTGGGCATTACTGTTGCTCATGATATTTACTGGTTCCTGAACTTCATAATTGTTTGCTGCTTTCTACCCAGTAACTCATAGAAACATTACAGATTTCCAGGTACTACAGACTTCTCTCAAAAATAAAAATAACAAGTAGCAGTCCAATGTTTTGGGGCCTGGCAAAGGCAGCACAGATATTCTGGATTGGCATGCATGCACACACGAGCTGCAACTTACACACGTGAGACTACCCAAGCACAGGTTCTAAACAAAGGAAGAAGACTTTCATAGACTGCATTTTTCTATTGGCTTGGATCTCTCTCCACCAGAGCTTCCTTACTTGCCTTCATATCCAGAGTGGATTTTCTCAGCCAAAGCTAAGCAGCAGGACTCTGCATCCACACGGACAGAAGTGCACACGTGGACCAAGTATGGGGTGATTCGGAAGGGGTAACAACGGGCTTCTTGTTCTTGATCTTTCCCACCCCTGAGGAAAAGCAAAAGGGATTAACACCCTGGTTTCAAGACTCACATACTGTGTGCCAGGGCCAAGAGCCCTGCCCAGAGAAGTTATGCTGAGCACAAACCCAAATAATCAGGTCCTATGCACACTCCTTTGAGATCCAAGGTCAACACACTCAGCAACACTGACCTCCCTCCTATTGAAGTCAAGTAGATGTTTTGTCTCCAACCCTTACATTCTGAGACTGTCTAGAAACACTTTTACTTTAATGGTTAAAGACTACATTCTAATTCTCAGTCCAAGCGTATTCACAAGAACCACTCATTTAGTTTTGTGCTCTCCTTCAAGCTAAACAGTTCTTCTTCTGCTTGTTGTTCACTCTGTACTGTTTTGAGGAAAATTAAAATACCTGTCTCCCTCAAAGTTAGTTTTCATAGATCTACGTAAGAAAAACTGCTCCAGACTTGGTGCATTGTTGTTCTTTGACTATCTTCCATAAGAATCTGTCTTCCTAGAATGTGTTTGAACTGTAGCAGCACACAACATTCTTGATGAGATCTTAACCACGGCTTTGCAACAGCTGCAGTAACGAATGGCACTTTCTATTGCAAGTGCTTTTCCACCTGTTATGATTTCAATATTATACCCAGCTCTTACAGAAAGAATTAAATTTTCAAAGATTAACATTTGCACTAAAAGTTACTTTCTTACTTCACACTTACTTTTGTAAAATGTTTCTAGAGAGAAGTGAGTGTCATAAAAACTACTTCTGACACTTCTGTCTTTGGAAAAACAAAAGATACAAACAGAAATTGGACATAGCAGAAGTCTACCTCATTAAAACCCATTTTCTTACTTAAGCCTAGAATGTGTGCTTGTGAAAAAATATTTTTACCCATAAAGCCAACATAATCAAAAGATCTGTTATATAAGGGACGTAGAGAAAGATGCTGTACAAAAACATGGACAAAAACTGTTGTAAAATGTTTATGAATCCAATGAACAGTTCCCCCAACCTAACAATGTCCTGCTGAATATAGCTGTCCTGCTATATTCATTTCATGTGCCCTTACACAATTCAAGAGACAAAGGTTTTTTAAGAGCTGAAGTTGTTTAAACGCATATGGATGAATCAATGATCAACTGAAAGATGAGTAAATGTCGTATATGCTCAGAAGCAAACAGTTCTTACTGAAATCCAGGGATCACCTGAGTCTGGGACAGAACTGCACTGAAGATTAAAGGCCAATCTCAATTTTTTTCCTCTTTTAGCTCTAAGATTAGTCTGGTACTAAGCAACAAACAGCATTCATAGCAGCAGCAAGTCAGGCTTCACACTGGAACTTAGGTGACCCGAGTTTCCGTTAATGCTTCTGCCCCAATCTCTCAAGCAAAATACTCTTTGCCTCCACTCTCAAACAGTAAAGGGGGGAGCAGCAATTTTTCACGAGATCACTCTTCTGCATGACAGTACTTAAGGAAACCAATAGGTCCAAGAGAAAAATGTATAAACAGTTTTCCTTCTGTCCCAGTGCAAGTTTATGCATCACTGTGGGAAAGATGTTCAAAATGTGCTACTGGATGACAATATTAAACACAGAAAGCCTATCTTGTAGTGGAGTTTCATGAGCTCACACTGGTCAGCTATAACAACAGAACAGTTTCTGCTAGTACTGTACCCCTTGTCAGCCTTCACAAAAATAAAACGATAATAATGCACTTACCTGATCCTACAGAAAAAGGATTTCACCTGGGCATACTCATATGGAGAAGCTAAAAAGATGAACACATTGAAAGTATCAGCTAATATCCTTAAAAAGGTCACACCTATCAGAATTATGTTCAACTCTGCATTTTCCAGATGTTCTGAGCAAGACTGAAGTCTCACAACCTACTCTTTATTGACTACTGAATTGTCTGTTCAACAGTCTGCTCCCACCCCAATCGTTATCCCTCCTATCTTACTCTTAGAGAAATGGCTGACCTAGAACTAAATTCAGAGGAAATGCAGATTAAAAAAAAATTAAAAAATCAACAAACCAATCAACACACCAAAAGAACTTTCTCCAGTGCATCACTGTGGAAAGGAAAGATGATATTTCCTGGCTTTATGAGCCAAGTACCAAAAACTATATACAGACAAGAAGACCACAACTCCACTGGGGTGCCACTGCTCTGCTGGGTAGGCACATCACTGGCATCCAAGCTGTGGAATCTCTGGCATTCACATGAGATGTCTCATATCCTTTGATACCAAGGACTTTGGACTTCTCAGAACTGATGCCAGAACAGCTCCATGTCAAGGTGGGCAAAAGACACAGCCTTGGCCTGCAAGCTGTGTTTGCTTGCTATTTGCTCACAAATAACACAGGACTCAAAAGTCTCAGTTTAGACACATCCAGCACTAAATAGCAAATCAGTTTAAAACTTGGGTTTGATGAGCTGTATTCACAGCAGGCAGTGAGTGGACCACAAAGCACCTAAGAAACCATAAGGTGTAGATTCAACAACTTTAAGCTCACAATCAGACTTATTTTCTTTTCAAAAAGCAGCAGTATTTGGAATGAGTAAGATGATACATGAAACAATGAAGTATGTGCCTTTTGTTTACCCCAAGTAAGAGTTAAGCCTTTAGGAGACTACCTAGGACTGGTCCAACAGCCACTCCAGTTTTCAAAGTGGAAAGGAACAAACAAGGCCGATGCACATTGCTAGCATAAGCATTTAAAATGAACTATTACTCTGTCCTAATTCTGCAAAGACAGAAAGTCACACAGAGCATTTAAGAGCATTTCCATGTCCCACCTGTTTGACTTTCCATGTTCCAAAGGGGCAGGTGAGACTGATCAGTGTGTGTGTAGAACACACTCACATCCTGAGGGACAAGCAACTCCACAAAGCGGGAAGAGTCCAACACTTTCTTCTTACAGTTCAGAATAGATGCTGCCTGCTCAGAAATATGCACTATGCGTCCAGACAGCAAAGAAAATACAGCCACAAACGTGTCCTGGAAAACAAACATTAAAGGCAATCACTGCCTGAAACATGGTAGTGATAACATAAGGATAAAAAGCAAAACAACCCCAAAACAAACCAACCAACGCCAAACCACCACACACCACAACCTCAGGCTGAGGTTCAAAAATGTGTTGAGTAGTGTGTGACCTACTACACTCTCCAGTGCTACAGTAGTGTACTCAAGATTTACAAATGCTAGTAAGACTGCATTAGTCTTCTCAAGACAGATTAATGCTTGTCTTTTCTCTGAATGACTGGTTATCACTCCACACACTCCTCCACAATTTCAGAGGATTCATCACAATTCCACACACAAAAAACATTCTGAGAGCTTTCCAATTTTTTTGTCTTTTTTCAAGGATTAGCAATATTTTTGATACAGCATCCAACAGTACTGAATTTCAAGAAACACTTCTTTAAAGCAAAGCCAGAAAGCATGACATATATTGCAAAACAAGAAAAAAAATTAAATGCAGAGTACAAATAGAAACAAAAAGTCCCTCACAACTATGCATCTGATTGGTTTTAAAAACTTTCTGCTCTCTCAAGAGATTGCTGTGCTGTAAATGAATTCTCAAAGACCTATTTGTTGCTTCTGCCCCTCCAAAAAAACAAAATCACCAAAAAACCAAAAACTTAGTATATCTTCACTCACTTTTGTACTGACATAGCACAGATAAGATGTAATCTTGATTTATCTTTAAAAACTTGAAGGTCTGTCTGGCTAAAATTTAAAGGCCTTTCAATTTTACACATTCTATTTCCACAAAACAATGTTAGGAAATTAAATTTAGTGAAATTGAATGAACTCCTTGAATGTGCTGAATTCTTACAGTGTTTTTTGGAGTGTGTTCAGATGCAACTGCCACCAACTCTTCTATGCTGTATGTCACCACATCTGTCTGAAACACTCTTCGGTCATTCAGAGCCTGGAAAAAGTCATTGTTTGCTAATTGGAAAAAAAAAAAAAACAAAACAGAAAAGCAAAACAAACACAAGGAAGTCAGTAAGGAGACTACTTTGAAAGTATTTCTTACAGCCCTTGTACTTTTGTCATCTTTTTGGTGAAGTCCAAGGTGAGATGAGAAGGTCTGTGTAGTGACAAAGGGAAAAGGAATACTGATTATACTACTGGAGTAATCTCATTTTGTTACAAAAAACAAGCATGAAGAAGTAGTACAATTTTAGCTACTTAGTTCTGTGGGAAAACACAAACTAACCAACAATTTTTCAAAGTGGGATGGCAATACTGTTTTCTCAATACACACAGAAAGTTATTATTAGGCACCTCTTAGCTATGGGACTCTGAAGAAAAGATAAGCAGTAGTGGGGTATCTCAACAGAAAAACTGGGAACAAAACCATAGTGCTTCAGGAAGTCAACTCTTTGCAGGATAACTGGAACACATTCTTTTAATGCTACTTGTTGCCAGACACATCTATGCAAACCATGCTGTTGCTCTTCCAGATTTTCTCCACACGTACCTTGGACCTGCTGCACACACTGCAAGGCATAGTTCAGAGCACTGATGGTACTGGGCTTGTTAGAACTTCTTTTCTCTTCAGGCAAACACCTTTTCATTTCTTGGATCATCATCATCATATCTCTGTGGGACTGGCTCCAATTCAGCTGCTCACTGTAAAACAGAGATTTTTTTCCTATCACCCAGTTAAAATTACTCTCTAAATTAACATCTTATGGGAATGGCTATAGGGTCATGCAATATCCAGGAATGCCCTAATGCTCATTCACTAAATTTCCTGTTGTATCTTTTTCACTTCTCTGCAATTGAAGATTTTCTCCTCTACCTTCCTTCTTCCTAACTCAAGTGTCATGTATGGCAAAGTCACAACAAAACCACTCTGCTTGCTAACATGCCTAGCAACTAAAAGTAAGATGTTTACTTTAGACTTTCTAAATATCACAGGTAATAAATAATAAATGCTGATTCTTGACCTCTCTAAGTTCTTTGCATCTTGAAGGCTGCACCTGGTTATAAGCATCTCAGGGAACCAAGAGGTCCTCAAAATACACCTGATGCAAAGATTTAATTCCTTGTGACTTCAGAGTTTTCATCATACTTTTTAGCTGTTGACTTCAACAGCTGCAGAACTGTTAACAGATAAAATCTCCCTCTCCTTACATTTGCTTATTTCACTGACTAAAATATAAGCCATCAAAATGCTCAAATCACAGATTCTAACCCTACAGATGAGATACAAACACCATTTCTTTAAGTAACTTTTTTCCAGTTGACACTGTCATTAGTATCGTACTCTTACTATATAAACCATTACATAAGTCTAAGTATTGCGTGGTAACTTTACATGGCTGTTCAACGCTGCATACGTTACAGCTCTTGAACTCTTTTTTAAATTAAAAAAAATAAATTACTGAATTTCTGAACTCTCACGAAAAACGTTATTTCAGTAATTTCCGCTTTGGTACTGCTCAGTAGTCATTAGCTGAAGTACACATCTAAGCTACCCAAGAGTCGCTGACGTGCGCGGCTCAGCCGATCTCAGAATGAGGCACAGCTTAGGGGAGCCGCGAGCAGCTCCGCGCTAACCGCACCTGCACACGCCGCGGCCCGTGACCCCCGGGAGTCCCGCAGAGACAAGGCCCGAGCAGCGTTGCGGGTCCCTGCTCCCCGCCCGGCCCCGCGCCCACCCCCGCCGAGCGCATCCCCGCGCGCTGCCCGGGTACCTGTTGTTTTTTTCGGCGGCCGAGCCGCCACTGGACTCGGGGCTGTGCCGCTCGGTCCCGCCCGGCCCGCCGGGGCCGCTTCCCTCGCATGCCGCGCACCGAGCGCCCACAGCCCCCCTGGGCGCCGCCGCCACCTCGCGCCCGGCCCCAGCCCAGGCAGCCGCGGCCCGAGCAGCGCCGTGCTCCGCGCTGCCACCTCGGCGCTCGCCCGCGTCCATCCCGGAGCCGCTGAGCATCACAGAGCAGGGGGCATCGCCTGCCACGGCACGGCCGGACCCTCGGCCTGCGCTACGGGCGCCGCTGCTGCACGGAGAGCACGCGCCGCCTCACGGGACGGTGGGAGGAGCGGTGCCCCCCTCCCCCTCTGCCGAGCCGAGCGGTCACCGGGGCCGGTTCTGCGCTACCGCGCTGCTCCCCACCGCGCACCCCCTCAGCTCGCAACTGCCAGCGCGGATGCCTCGCAAAGGGCCCTGGCGGCCTCCGCTTCGCCTTCCCGCCCTTCCGAGGCCGCGCCTCTCCCACCGACCCCGGGCTGTCCCCGCTCCGGGCCGGGAGTGCCCTGAGGGGCCGCGCCCCCGCCCCGCGCCGTTACGTAACGCGGCGCACGCGGCGGCCCCGCTCCCACACACCCGCGCCACGTGCGCCGCGCCCCGCGGACAGAGGAGGAGGCGGAGGCGGGGTCGGAGCCACTTTATTGGAGGAGAGCGCGAGCGGAGGGGCGGGGCCCGCCCAGGCGGGGGCANCGGCCCCGCCCCTGGGCGTGGTCAGGCGAGGGGCGGGGCCGGGCCGGGTGTGGCCCGCCCCGGGTCATTGAGGCACTGTGAGAGTGGTGAGCCGTACTGGTTAGTAATTAATGACAGGAGTGTCTTAAGGCGACCAGTAAAGTTAGTTAATATCTCGGTAATCAAAATAGTTTTGCTTTAAACAGCAGTAAATGGGCTGAGAAGGCAGCAGGTTTGAAGTGGAGAGGCTGAAGAAGATTCTCAAAGGCACCTTCAGTTGAACTGAGTTTCTTCTTGTAACTCATGAACTCGTTGTACTCCACACTACAAAAAGAATAAAAGGGTTGGACGATGTCCTTCAGCCCCTCACCATAACAATCCTGCATTTTAAGAATTTAAGATAATAGAGATAAATCCCTCTGAAATCCCCTAAATCTAAGAATTTGCCCATGTTGGTTTTCCCCTTGTGCTTGTACACCAGGACTATGTGTCTGATGTCAATGGTTACTGCGCAATTTGTTACTGTTACAGTACAAACTTTAAAACTTTGTCTTCCCTTTAAACACTTGGTGATTACATGAGGACTCAAAGACTGAACCATACATTCCTTAGCTCTCTATCCAGCACTAGTCTCTCATTTCACTCAGCAGCCAAACTTCTACAAAGCCTCCCTGGTATGGCAGTGCACTTGTAACTGCCACAAAAAAGCAGAAAGCCAAGGCAGATGATAAACAGTTTTCAGACAAGGACAGTGTGTGGAATCTCAAGATACACTTCTGCAACAGGCAGCTGTAAAAAAACCCCAAGTCTGTTCCTGGTTTCCATGTCCTTGCTATTTTCACTTTCACCTTTGTCACCCTCACTCGTGGTTGAGATTCCAGTACTGGAGCTCCCACGTTATCAGTTTCCCATTCACTGCATGCAATTGTTAAATCCATCACTGTTATTTCAAATTCATGTTGGGTATACTTCCATCTGAGTATCCTGCCTTTGCTTAAACTGCACCAGTCAGCAAATTAACACCATCCACTCCAAATCTAGGAAAAATCCCCATTTTGGTCGAACTTACCAATAATGATGATGATGATAATGACAACAACAGCTATCAATATTGCCCACATCTGTAAAAAAAAGCCATACAACACTTACTACACACCATGCAACAGCATCAAGTACCCCTGAGGGTACAGGAAAATAGCCCCTGCAAAGGACTTTTAGCACTATTTGTCAGATCTGATGCAGCAAGCAAATGTTCTTCAGTCAGCAAGCTCAATCCACTACTAGCACTCAAGAGATGGCAGGCCATGCACGCAGGCAAACAGAGCAATCTGGTTTTCTCCACATAAAGTCTGTCCCAAGTGAATGCACAAGCTGTTCTGTTACTCACCAAGGATGATTCCAACCTTTGGCAACAGCTACAAGTACAGGAGTCTGAGTGAGCTTCTTCTACTTTCTAATACTTCCTGCACATTAATTCAAGCTATGCATTTTTAGCCTTTTCTTCTTGTTTCTCAAAGCCTCAGATTACTGACATGCTTCCCCTCTGGCCATTATCAGACAAGATCCTGCATAGGGCAGCATGGCCAGTAATGCAGCTTGTTGTTAATTCACCCAGCCACTGTGCCACGCTTCAAAAACTAGATGCTGTGACTTAAATAACATAGGCTAAACTTTTTCTGCCTTTTGAGACACGAACTGTAATAGTGTTACAAGCACAGTGCAAGCACACAAGCCAAGGTTACCTTGCAGTTCTTCCACCAATACTTCCTCTTCAACTTGGCCGCGCTGGTCTCAAACTGGGAAGCCCCTGCTTGCAGGGCATCAGCACGGTCATCCAGCTCTGACAGCTTTTGATCTCGCTCCAATACCTTGTCCACATTCACTCTCATGATGTCAACAACCTACAGCAGTTCAATGCTAACAGTAAGTGACCACACAGTGGAATATAATTACAGCAAACAGACAGCACCACAAGGTACTCAATGTTTTCTCGGAAGCAGGAGCTATTGCCTTTTAATATATGCAGCCATAAGCTTAAAGAAAACTATGAAATCCACTTGTGGCTAGAAGCCCTGAATGCCTACTTTAAAAAGCCAGTAGTGCTGGCATTCCTTCAAACCTGGGAAGTAATTCCTGACTTGCTTCAGAAGTTGAGGAATAGAAACATGATAGTAAACCACGTCAAGAAATACTTGCCAGCCAGCCTGGCTTTTGGACTCCACAGAAATCACATTTGGTAGTCAGCTCTCATAGCTACCGATGAAAAAAAAGCTTGTTCTCTGTAAACAATCTTTACTTAGGCCAAATCCTCAAGCACCAAGATTGCACCAATGCAGTTTCCCCTTCATATGATGAAGGGGAAACTGCTTTGGAAAAATATATTCCTTCTAATTGCATAGGTTTCCTGCAGGAAGAGGATGACACTACTATCAGACCAGAATTTTACCTCATCTACTTGGTGTTGAGTTTGCTGAAGCCGGCGATTGCTGCCAGCAGCCATATTTGAGCTTCCGGGGACATTGGCTGACCTGCAGTAAAGAAAGGCATCATTATACATCTGACAGTCCTGAAAACTGGCAACTTGTATCCTTGTAATAAATACAGGGCAGTTTCTTACTGGAGAAATGATGTTTTAACAGCTGACAGTGGGTGCAAGTCATGAAGTGTCCCAAAGATCAACAAATTGCCTGCTGTGCTAAGAGGCAGCAGTGGCTTGCTAACACACTTTGCAATGAGGCAGAGGACAGCTCCAACAATGATCCATAGGGCTCAAAGACTGAGAAGGGCTCAGGGGTGTTCTTGCTTTCCCGTATGAACACAAGTACTAAGTTTCAAGCAACAATAGTTTACAAAAAATTAAATACAAAAACTTAATACTTATTCCAACTATGTGATTTTCCAGTGATGCTTCACTGTTTTTTTGAAATGGTTGATATGGAGCAAGAGAAAGCACCAGGAGGAAAGTATTAGGAAAATAAAAGAATTTACCTTTGGTCAGCTTTGAATATAACAGAGTTCTTTTTATGAGCTAGAACACTCTGCATCTTTACAATGGATATAAGAGCTTATGTACATACTCTTCATTACTTTTTCACCACCTGGCCAGGTTTTTAATGCGTATCTCTAGAACTACCTGCACTCAATTTCCTTTTCCATGTTCTTACTTTTCTCACATCAGATGCTTGTTTAGTGCATCCTGGCACTCCAAACAACCAAGTATGACTGTTTCCTGCATTTACACAATTGCAGAGTGGCTTCTAACTTGCATGTAATGAGTACAGGCACAACGCGGGAGCCAGGGCAAGGCTCAGAGCCGGCCCTGTACAGCACAATATCACTGTTTTTGTGCTGCCGCCACCCTTTGGTGCTGCTTCAGTGCCAGTCCCAGGTGAACAGCCTCGGAAATGACACCGCTTCCTGCAAGGTTCCAAACAGAGCAACGCCCCGGTGCCCAGCAGGCGCTGTCCCGGCAGGGCGCGCCCCGCTCTGAGACGCGCCAGGGGCTGGCGAGACAGCCAGGCCTGCGCAGCCCAGGCCAGCGCCCCGGTCCAAGCCCGAGCAGCAATTCCGGCGGGGCGGCCCAAGGCACGGCCGGGCCGGGCCTCGCCTCTGCCGCCGGCCGCGCCCGCCCCTCCGCGCAGCCCCTCCCGGAGCCCCCGCCCGCGGGCCGGACCGGGCCCTGCTCCCGCCGCCGCCGGGCCCGCCCCGCTCCCCAGCTCGCCCCGCACTCACATCCTGGCGGCGAGATGACGAGAACGGAGCCACGGCCCCAGCACCCGGGCGCGTCCAGCGGGAACTGCGCGCGGCGCCCCGCGCTGACGACTCACGGGGCGGGCCCCGGGGCGGGCTCGGGACAGGGGCGGTGTGTGAGGGCCGGGCTCGGGGCCGGGTTGGGGCGGCGGCGATCGGTGACGGCCGGGCCTGCGGCGGGCTTGGGGCGG